>CM046838.1:24521319-24858819 GCA_025618425.1 Heliocidaris tuberculata
ATTAGCTGAATTTGACGAACATAATCCGTGGAAAGAAAATTTATGTATATGGTGTTGTCGAAGTATCGCGTCTAGACGTTTTTCTCTAATTTGAAACATTATAACTGAGGTGAATGAATATGTGAACCCATTTTATACATTGCACCCTATATATGTAGCTCCTAAAAGTGTACTTCTGTGTTGTTTTTGTGTTTTTTCCCTAAGTGAATTCTTGCTATATAAACCAAATATCAAATAGCCTTCCTAAGTTATATTTTCACCATGAAACAAGAATAGTATACATGTATATTGCATTGAATTAAGAAAAATTATGCAGGACCCTCTATTTGTAAACTGATGGGCCAAAACCCTGATTAAAGAATTCTTAATTGATAACAAAAAAGTGAAAATGGTGCATCCAAAAGAAAGTTAATCTCTTGCATATATCGACGCAAGATCATCACAACATATAAAGACCGATGGGTCTCCCAAACAGTAAAATTCAAATTTTTGTCTCGTGAAATTGAAATAAAACATGTCTAATAAAGAGAAACAGAGGCGTCGAAACGTCGGGCTCGGACAAAGGATTGCAGGGGGGGGGGGGGCATCTTTAGCGGACAAAAAATGCCCCCAATCCTTGTTAGCCCGACGTTCCGACTCCTCTCGCTAGAAATACTCCCCCCCCCCCAATAATAAATTTAAGCACAAAAAAAAAAAAAAAAAAAAAAAAAAAATAAAACAACAAAACTACGCTTACAAAGGTATTGTGTTATACATAGTAACCTTTTATTGCACTAAAATCAATTCAAGCTACTCTTCAGAGTAGCTTCCCATCCGTTAACACATCTCTGGCACAAGGCCCTTTACAATAATGATAAAAACAAAGTTTCAAATCACGAATAACGACTTTTTGCAACATGAATAACATAGCATTTTGCTCTTTTCTTACATACAAAATTGTGTTTTTTTATGTGTGCAAGAATTGAAAAAAAAAAGACACATAAGAGAGAGAGAGAGAGAGAGAAAAAAAACAACGTACAAGCTACATTCATTGCATTTTTTACTACTTTTGAACTGTAAAAATGACACCTTTATGGCACTCATAAAACTTTGACATGATGACAGTAATATACCACAGCACCACAGTATATGACATGTAGTTTGGACTCTATTACAGTTTACAATAGGCTTCCATTAATCTTTCATGGAATAAGTCCTTTGCAATGTGCACTACAACAAAGCTATTTTCCTAAACAGAAAACCAAAATGACATGACACTGTGCATGTACAAAGACTTCTGCTTTTCAAACAAAAAATCCTTCATTGTGCTCAATTTCTATTCTGCGATAAGGGGTAAAATGTAGTTTTGACTCCTCTGTTGTTTGCTCCAGGTAGCTATGAATATTCATGTGATGTCTATTTTCTATGTGCAATTGCAGTTGATGATTTGCTGTGCACTAAAATCACAGATTGATGCCAATCAGACAAATGATGATCCTAGTGAGTGATCACTTTTCTCATTCTTTCTCCTTTTTGCAGAGGGAACGATTACAATTTAAACCTGTCAAAATGGGCACCTTTTTCTTTATTAAGGCCAGCTATCCATAGTGGTCATAAATGATGATTCCCCCACTTCTTATCTGCAATCAATTATGAACATGTATTGTTTATATTTCAATGTTTTTTTTAAAGAGAGTGAAACAAAGGAAATGAAATGAAAATGAATATTGTTTCCATCTAGGAAGAAATAAATGTTGTAGATCCTGTCTAAGGACACCCCATCTATGGTGGCCACATCTTCTATTTTCCTCTCATGGCCTTAATAGACAGGTCTCTCATGGCCTTAATAGACAGGTTTGACTATACTGATCTATTACAATCCATCAAATGACTCCTCCATCTGAATTACTTCATCTTAAAAATACTTAATTTGTAATCAATTTAGAATGTTGGCAAAACAATTAGATAGATTTATGCATTATACTTTGCTATAATCTTCTTAGCTATAAGCATTGTCGGTACATGTACTCGCACCCAACTTGTGGACGAATGATTCACGTGAGATGAAATCACCTGCAATTTACAAAAAGTATACTAACCACTAGTACACCTGATGTAATACATGAAACTTGTGTTTCTGTCTGAGACACCCAAAACGATTGGGCCATCTCTATCTTTTACAGCAAATAATAAAAGTGATCTGAAAAAATTGACACCTTCTCTTTGGTGGTTAGAAACTGAATTATTTACTTTAGGATGGATCACAATAAATAAATAAAGGATTTGGCAGGCTTACAGGGCACTGCCAAGAATATCAAAGTATAGTAATGGTTAAAGATGCACACATTGCTACAGATAAATACAGATACATGTAAGAAACGTGGGGTGTTGTTACAGTAATATTATATTCATATCGGAAACCCATTGTAAGGAAATTCTGCTCAATGTATATTTTGATATTTCACTCACTACCAAGAATTTCCCCTTCTAGATTAACACTTTTAATCACAACCATGGGATGGACCATGAAAAAACAAAGAAAAACACACACAAAAAAAACAAACAACAAAATTAGAAAGACAAACATCAGTAAATACAAATGACAAAGACAGGCAGAGAGAGAGAGAGAGAGAGAGAGAGAACAAAGTAAAAAAACAGGGAGAGACAGAGAGTCAGTGAGAGAAAACAGAGGAAAAGAGAGGAAGAGAGAGAGAGAGAGAGAGAGAAAGGGAGGGAAGGAAATGAGAATATCCTAAAATCAATTATATGAGGGAGGAGCTTGACCTAATCTAACAATAAAAGAATGGGAGTGTAATTGGTAATCACCTGTTGCTTCACTACACATACCAGTAGCATATCATTCAATATATACAAGCTATATATTATGTGCTCCAACATATATACTTTAACAGCAGCATAAATATAAGAGAATACAGGTCGCTAAAATTCTTTCAACTTAACATACAATCTTATGTTTTAAGAAATGAAAACAAATAATACCATAAGGCCACTTTCTATGAAACAGCTGTTTACTTGCAAATTTATCTATTTTCCCTCTAATACGTGTTGTGCAAATACTATCCCTTCTCCCCATTGGCATTGACCAAATTCACCAATTGATAGTTATCATGCATGCATGGTATATTTATCAATCTAAATGTGAAATGTCTCTCCTGTAGTAAATATATTTGTGTAACCAGAAAGAATTTATAAATGGAAAAGGAGTTACATTAGTACGTGACATGTATACGTACATGCATAATACTGCAGTGTCTATGTGAAGAATGCATGTCATGTACATGTACATAGGAATACAGGGAATACATGTATGTTATCTGCTTCAAAATACATAAAGTGTAGTTTGCATGAACACAAGTACAGACATGGACTGTGCATAATCGCAGGGGATGATAACTGTAGCATTCTGGTATATCCACATGTACCGGTACCGGTACCACTCGACAAAATCTCCAAGAAAAAATGTCTTCCTCAGAGTCAGTATTCGTCTTTTGCTCCGTATGATATTTAAGACCTCCACAAACAAAGTCTTACTTTTGCGCATTGTGACGTATCATCACTCGGGAGTGTATGAGCTTCTGTTCATATTGAAAATACACAAATGACATAGATCTCAATCATCAGTATTCAATTATTTTACACCAAAGTAATGAATATAACCACATACATGTACTGTAAGCTGACATTAGATTGAAGCTACCACTTAAAGGTAAAATTGAGTTCTGGTCATGAGATTGAATTGTCAAATAAACTGTCTCAAAGCCATTGGGAAAGGTTGATTATATACATGTAGCACGTAAGAATCGGTGTAATATGCTGTGAGGTTTTGGAATCACCAAAATGATAAGAAATTGACTCACTCCTGCTAAGAGTCACATGCACTGCACACAGAAATACATGTATGTATCTGGGTCTACACACAAATGTTCAGCCAGAACATTTCAGCTATTTCTTGTCATATTTTGAAAGTGAGGGCATCTGAAGAGCAGTCCTTTTCAGGGGATATTTCTACTATGATATTCTTCCAAACTAACATAAAAAGAATGAGAAAGCTCCAAAAATATTTTTTGCCTTACCCAGAACCCAACCTTCTCTTTCAGTGAGGCTCCTACTTTTCAATACTTGAAATACACTAAAATGTTTCTTTGTTAAATCATTACATGCAAATACACATATTGTAACTGTGGAACTGAAATTCACATTGCCTGAGCCAAAAAAGGGTAATGATGAGCAAACTGACTATAGCCTTTGGAGCTGGCAGCCAGCATGTGTAATACACAAAGGCACATGGTACATACATGTATTCTTTCAAGTATGCCCAAATGGTTTCACTTTCCAAAGTAATTAACTTCTAAGCTGGGTACAAAAGGCCATAATATTTCATGCAGTTCTACAACATAATGTAGTTTAATGAGAAAATAATTATCTTTGCATCAACCCTTTTGCAGGGCTGTCAACTCTCCCGCTTTCCCACCAGCATATCTCCCGCCACGACGACCTTCCTCCGGATCTTCCGCCAAGCATGTAAATCTCCCGCTTTACGGAAAAACCTCCCGCCAAACGTGTAAAAGAGGTAGTTTTGGGGGTTTCTTTTGCTTGTCAGGCGAAAAAAAAAAAATTCTCGCCAACCACCCCCCCCTCCCCTGAGCTTTTGGAGGGCTAGTGAATCCCCCCTCCCCCACTGAGCCACTTTTGGAGGGCTGGCGAGAGCAAAAAAAACGAATCCCCCTCCATTTCCTAAAGTTGACAGCCCTGCCTTTTGCGACATCACTCTATATTTTGTGGTATGGCCCAATGACATTTGATTCAGAGCCCTGAAAATATACCACTAGCATGAGAAGAAAGAGCAAAATTTTCTGCAAACCATGTCCATTTTTGTTGTATAACCATACTGTGTTTGATGCCAGGAATTTCAAAAAGGATAATAAGCTTTAAAATCCTTAAATTGGGAACAGATTGAGAGGTTCAAAATTATTTTCATAAAAAAAAAATCAAAAGTGGCAATTTCATCAACAACGACAATTTCGACAAAGTTCCTCACCCTGTACAGTATAGGGTTTTCAAAGACATTACAACAATAATATTAGAACCATGTAGGACTATAAGAAATATATTATTGTTGCCAATTTGAAGAAGAAAATGTGATCAATTTAGCTCTTAAATAATTCTTGTCATGAAAGGGTTAAGAGACCTAGTTTATGGACATAATGTGTACATGTGTCCATTATTAATAAATTTTGGCAAAGATAAATGAAAATAACATTACACCAACCCCAAGCACTCTGGAAAATCTAACGTCCAAATGTATGGTCCATATAAGAAGACAATGAATGACTTTATACATGTAAATGTGCATGTGGTAATATACAATCATACACATACCAAAAGTAAATACCGTACTTAATAAACAATTTCTTGAAATTTTGTAAGCATTAAATATTTCAGGAGCTAAATGTAAACCTTTATGTTTGTAAACATATACCCATGTTGTTTTGATAATCATACAAGTATAGCAATTCAATATTTCACAATTTAAGGGTTATGACAAAGATTTTTATAAATTATTTTTCATCGCTCCTCATGAAACAAAATACCCTAGCCCCAAAGTAACTGAAAAATCCTTAAGTATATCTGCTAATTTCTGCATATGGAGTAGGCTCAAAATCATTTTTTTTAGCACCCTTACTTTTATCTGGGGGGTAAACTGTACATGAACATAATGATATTATAACCTTGACTCCTCCTGACCAACAACAACCAATGTGTGACCGAATTTGACACTTTTTTTTCATTTACAGCTTTATCTATTATATTATGAAAATTTCCTAGCTTTTCAATAACAACTTAACACAAGCTCTCATGTATTTTGGATAATCTCGGAATTTAAATCAATACCATATTCTGTTAAATTCATTCCCAGATCAAAACATACTGCAATTTGTTTCTTCTCCAAAATGTTCTCATATGTTACCACTCAAACAATGATGGAATGATTTTGAGGCCTGACCAGTTCTTTCCAGTTCAAAAGGGAAAATGAAAATTTCATGAGGAACTCCCGAAATATCTTTTGACATTTTCACTTATCACATCTTCCTGAAAAATCATTCATGACCCCTTCAGAGCCAAACAGTAATAAGTAGAGTTAATCAACATCCACATCCAAAATAAATATATTCTTGAGCCAGCGACAAAAAACAGTGTTCACAGCCAGGTCACTCTATCAACAGGTACTTTCTCTTCCTTATAGCTTATAATTTTGTTCCCAGATTTTCCTTTTGGCCAGCTGTAAAACGTAGCCCCAAGCATATATGTTGTAATCTGAAATGTGCATCTGTTTAAAGCCTTGACTGGCAACGCTGACAAGGAACTACATGTATAATCCAGGATGACCACTTAGACATGACAGGAAAGTCTGGGACAAACGTGAAGCGTGGAACATTGTTTCTAGAGTTGCATTCATACCTGACAGTCTTCTCGTGTTAGAGAGGCGATATGAAGTAAAGTTACATGTGATTCACAAGAGCTGCACTCTTGGAACCAATCCCTGCCTGCAATAGCACGCAAATTAAATATATCCAAACGTTACTTCACACAAGAGCTGAATTGGAAGTTGAAACATCTTTTGGTGAAAAAAAAAAAATTATGGCTAAACTAGGAAAAGTGATGCAACTTTAGAGGTTTATAAGGTGAAAGTTGGAATGAAGTCTTCCATAAAATAGATTTTGAAAATGGGCTGAACTGTAACTAATTGCACGAGAGAATTTGTCCTACATGTACACCAGTATGTATAAAAACATGCCCAATACATGTGCATGACAAATGAAGAACCTCAGTTTAAAGAGAACTTGCCTGGTTGCACTATTCTCCTAGTAGATTTTATAGAAAGTAAAACTAACTTCTACAATGAATGCCTATCAGGAAATAAATCATTACTGACAATGTAAATTCTTGCCTTCTCTGAATGATGCAGATTTACATGTGTAATACCAATATTACTCTGCTATTTGTCGCATGGGTCAGTCATCTTGATGATAAAAGGTTTTTCAATGATTGCAACTCCTTCACATCAAGGGTTAATGTTCCATATGTACACGAAGGACAGAGCAGAGCTTGGCGTGTAATCAAATAACAAATCATACTTGATGATTTATGAGTCTTATTTCCAGACAGATGCAAATCGCACTAACTGTATAGAAGGGCTTTCCGATTTAATACAAACTTCCTTGTTATTACCTACATGTACATAGCGAACACTTGCTGGTTCAATCGTCAAATACTTTTTCGATGTATACGTCGTAGAAACTGCTCTCACACATCTCACTTGCACACGTACAGATCCCTCTTGGACAGCTTCGATAACTACAAAAAATATATTCTTATAAAGTCTCTGGTAACTTCCTAATGTCCATCGTCATAGGTGGATAGAAGAGCGGCCTCTACAGGCTCCATGCACGATGGGCACGTGAATGAGCGCATCAACCAATCGTCTATACATTTCGTGTGGTAGATGTGCATGCATGGCAGGAGGCGGATGGGATCGTTTAACTGGAAATCAAGCATACATATCACACACCTGGAGAGAAAAGAAAAAAGATAGAAAAGGAAAAGTTTGTCATCAACAGGTTTAAAAAAAACTGATGTATTTGCACTACCACATTCAAATCGATATGGTGCAAATTAGTTGAAAATACTGACAGATAGTTGGATCGCAAGACCTCCAAGATAACTGTACAGTGGAAACCCACTATAACGAGGACCTTGGAACCATAACAATTACCTTGTTACATCAGAAATCTCTTTATATCAAGGTGAAAAAACAAAAGAATACAAAGACCCGGGACCAGCAAAATTACACTGTTAAATCAGGAATCTTGTTATATCTGAGCTCTTTATACTTTATAACGAGTTTCCACTGTACTACCAAATATTAATGTGTAAAATATATTGCCTCATTATTTTTGTAGTACTGTAGGGATGAAAGCCTCTTTAACAACTCTACTGAAATAACACCTCAGAGTACAAATGGAAAAGTAGTCTGCAGGCACAGACTCAACTTTGACACTTCACAAAATTTTATAAGGCCTTGAGCCTAGCCCAACTTTATCAGTCTCTTGCTGTGTCAGCTACAGTACAAAGCCTCTGGAAAGCAGTCTACATGTACATGTACATGTATTATGCTTTGCACATTTGGAAAATTTTGCTTACATGTACATGTAGCCCCATACTATCGGTTGGGCAAAAACCTCCTTTAGTGTCATCGATAGTACAGGGCTAAGCTTAGTCTTCCAGTTCAAACGTGATAAAATGTTCGTAAGTGTACCAAGGGGGGGGGGGGGTGTTTTTTGCTTATCAGAGAATTTTTGAGTAAAAAGACACCCCAAAAATGCTGACAACCCATTTTTTTTCATTATCATTTTTTGCTTGTCAGAGAATGTTTGAGTAAAAAGACAACCCCTTTAAAAAATCCTGGGTACGCCACTGCACATGTTTCATTATGCATTTAGAATGAAAGGGATTGTGCCTGGTTTAGTGTAAACTAAGAGAAAAGTGAGATAACTTGTTGCTTGTACCTCAATAACTGATAGGTACTTGGACCATGACTTATACTTACATTGGTGTGTGCTGGATTAAATTCGTATACCCACACTGACCTCACACATTTTGCCAAAATATAAACTTACAGCCTCATGTTTAATTATTGGCAAGGACACTGAAATATATATTTAACAATATATAGGATATATAGCCTTATCCCCCCTTCGGCATGGATTACCTAGAATGCATGCACTATCTGACTTGGCTTCATGTAGCTTGAGGTTATGCAGGGCAAAAGAACTGTGGTTATGATAGTACAGTGGAATAATATGCAGAGGGACATAGTAAAATTGAACCACTTTTGTCCATCCTTAGTTCTCCATCAGACCGTAACCGCAAACACAAATTACATACTTCTTTGCAAACAGTACTTATGCATGCCTACATTGTAATAGACCTCTTTACTAATGTATTTCAATTTATGCATGTTTCTCTCCAGAATCCTTGGTTACCAACTATTTAGTGCACCTGCTAATCTGCTATGCATAATGACATCTCTATGGATGGAATCCATTTTGAATACATAACTAGTTGTTGCTATGTCAGGCAGGCCTCTGGCAAGTATGCATAAAATTAGTAGACAAGTCTACTGCCTACTCCCTTTTTTTGGGTGAATGCCACAGAGCAATCACCCTATAGAGCACATGCCACAAGCAGCCATGCTGGAGGACAAACAATATTTAGCACACCTGTGCACTAAACCACAATGGCTTTTTATAGTCTGATGCACAGTCTATCAGTCTACATGTACGTGTACATGTACATGTCCATCTATGAACTATGATGAACAACAGACCTGTTTACTAATGTATTTCAATTTGTATGTTTCTCTCCAGAACCCCTAGTTACCAACTATTTTGTGCACCTGCTATGCATAATGACATCTCTATGGATGGAATCTATTTTGCAACCGTAGTTGTTGCTATGTGGGCAAGCCTCTGGCAAGCTTTTGAGTCATCATGAGAAACTTTTGTTCAAGAAGTATGCATAAAATTAGTAAACAAGTCTATTGCCTACTCCATTATTTTGTGAAAGCTATAGGACTACATGTACATCTACAATGTATGAACAGTGATCATGGAAAATAGACCTGTTCACAAAGTCATTCAAATTTATGGATGTTTCTTTCCTGGGGACCTAGTAATGAGGTATTCCATTAACCTGTTATTAATGAATGAACTACAATACCTGGAATCCAGTTTACATTACTTGTTGCTATGTCTGAAAAGCCTCTGACAAGCTTTCAGGTTGTCAAAAATAACCTTTGTTTTAAATGAACTACAATACCTGGAATCATTTTGCATACATTACTTGTTGCTATGTCTGAAAAGCCTCTCACAAGCTTTCAGGATGTCAAAAACAATCTTTGTTTTAAAAGTATGCATAAAATTTTAATATATTTGTGAACAGGTCTATTGTCAATGAATGACACATGCAATCTGCATAGCTTGTAACAGGCTGCTACAAAAATTTTGCTACCACTTATAATGTATTCGCGACTGGTCAAGTTAAGGGTCAGTTTTCCTATGAGTGAACTACATGCACTTTAAACCTGGCTACATGTAGTCCACTTCTTCATGGAGCAAACACTAATTTCTTCCTCTTTCACACAGCCACAGTAAACTGTCTGAATATGCGAAGGCTAAATGAAATGACATCAAAAGCGAAATGCACAGAGCACCCACTTTGTAACGTGCAGCTTTTCCTTTTTTTATACCCACTTTTCATTAATTTACACTGCGACTGTGTTTACAACAATAATAACAACAAAAATTAATAAATAAACATAATACATTTAGTCATGAAATGAAAAATGAGAATGGGTATGATGGGACAAACAGCTTGACACTTGAATTCCTAAATCAGTGGACTAGAACACATCCCACTTAGGTCTAGGTTTAAACCTGGATTAAGTTAGTACACGTAAGTTATGATTACTGGCCTAAATTTGCTGAGTGCCAAGTATTAAGTGTGCTACACAATACACATAGTATTGGTTTCATATCAATAATCTGGCCTTTGTGAGTCAGCAAATTAGACATGATGTAATAAACTTCATAAATTCCTAGCCAGAATTGTGAAGTAATAAACTCGGTACATGTCAGTTTGAATGATGCCAAAAATACATTAGTGTTCTTTGAGCTCCACCCAAAGTTAATCTTAGATTTAATTTTCTGCAACTGTAAAGAAGCTGTCTGTTCCTGTGACAACAACGCAAAACTGGTTACATGTACATTGAGCTCAGCTAAAAATAACTTCCTTTGTTGGATTTACACAGGGTTTCTGATTTCCTTAAATCATGGAAATTCTTCCAAAAGTTCTTTTTTCCATGATATATTTAATCTGGTCAGGTTAAAGAATGAAGGTACAAGGTCTGATGACCATTTAGTCGACATGCATCTAAAGACGGAGACGCAGTTAATGCATTTTAGCCAGTAAGGTTGATGTTTTATTTTCTCACATTTTCGAAGCTCCCTGGCGTCTTATTCAGGAGAACGATAAATGATAAGGTATCATACAAATAATTCAAATACATTGTAGTTATAATCCGCGCATCCTCAGTCAGATATAGGTCAGAACCGTGAGATAGATATGGTCAGATATCTGAATGAGGATGCGTGGACTATAACTATTTGTATACCTTATCATTTATTGTTCTCCTGAAGAAGACGCCAGGGAGCGTCGAAAATTTGAGAAAATAAAACATCAAACTTACTGGCTACAATGCATTAACTGTGTCTTTGTCTTTGCCTACGTTAATGCCAGTACAGTACATAAAATATAAACATGTTTACATGTATACATATATCCTTGCCCCCTTTTTTGGGTGATGTGATTTGTTTTGGCGACTTGCTAATTTTTTTCTCACAGATGTACATGTACATGTAGGGCTAGGCCTTGAGTGGCAATTAGAATGTGAAGTACTGGTCGGTAATGTAGGTTTAAGGTTAGGTAGACTTGTACATGCAGCGTGTGGTTCAAAGTTGAAATTAAAATGTAGGGATCTGAATGTGCATGTACATTGTACATGCAGGTATGTTAGAAGGTTACTATCAAGCAATTATGGTTGGAGCATACATGTATGCCATACAATCAAAGGATAGTCTAGGTATATATATTTACATAATTGTAAGTTATTTGTCAGAAGAAAGATGCCAAACAAGGCAAAAGAAGAGGATAAACTTACTCTCTAGCCTTTTTGCTACCATCATACTGCCCTATGGGCAAGTGCTGTATAAGGCCAATCCGTTTGGCAATTCGGACTTGTTCTTCTTCAGTCAGCTGACTGGCTGATCTCCTCTGATTTGGTGTCACGTGATAAACGGGAGCTTCCTCCTGGTAAAAAAAATGAGACAAAGATGAATAATAATACCTTGCATGTGCATGCAAGGTATAATGTTTTATACTACAAGTATTCAAATCTGTACTGAAGTTCTCTTTCTCACTCTTCAAACAAAAAAAGGGATTATTTAAGGGAATGCCAGTAGTTGAGTTCTCAGTCCTTTCTCTCGAATCGTAAACTTGTAACAATGTAAGGATCACAGCAGGCTAAATACATGTACACAGTAGGGCTGTAATAATCAGAAATCTGATTCTAGGCGAAAAGGTGAATTACAAAAAATGAAATCACAGTAAGAGTCATGATCATGACTAATAATTATGCATGCGTGAATATACACAATGCACACTATTCACAATACACTTTGAAGCATGACTCATCAAAACTGGGAGTTCCTTGGTTGTTTTGGGGTAAAATGATCCCCCAAAATGGACATCCAGGATTTATATCATAAAGTTCCATGCTTTTCATCTTGACCATAAAGCAGCAATGCAGCATTCATAAAGAGACTGACAATACCAATTCAACTTCACCCTCTGTGACCTGGACTGTGTCGGGACAATAGAAAACTTGGAGGTCTACATAACTTCCTCATTTCCTTTGTTCTTTGAATACGTGGAAATCACTAACTTAATCATCTACACATACAAGTCTGAACCCAGTCCTTTCTTTAAAAAGAAAAAAAATAAATGTTTGAAGTTCGTCCTCTTCTTTGAGAAGAAAAAAAGAAATATTTCTCTAACCTACTCTCCCGTCTCTTGGAGAGTAACAAAGGAGGTGCTACATGTAGTACCTCCTTGGAGTAATCAGAAACATTGCCATATTCAGAGTAAAAATTGTTTTTGCAATTTGACAATATTGGCTACCGCTAGCAAGGCACATTTAAAAGCTAAATTTCTAAAACGGTTGCAGCTTCATTTCTGTGAATGGGTCCCTTTGTATCAGATGTTTGCAGCAACATTAAAAATGGTGGTCAGTCATGCACTGGCTGCACTGGCTATCCAGGCACGCACACATCAGGTCAACAGGATGTTATCGATAAACTTCTATAAAGAAAAAGCATCACACTTAGTCTCACTCGCACTCTCCGATCAAGACAAGAATATTATCATGTGATCTTGACTGTAAAAAGTTAGCTGCTACATAACACGCTAAACACAAATATTCTTTTGTGTTTGACCATTTTGGCAAATGTACAGTAGAGTCTACATCAACTAAAATAAAATCAATCATGTTGTAATGTTAGAGTGGACTTAGCCATACGGGCTCGATGTTCAAAGTCATATTTCATAAAACATCAAGCCCGTATGGCTAAGAGTGGACTCCTCATTATAACTTACATATATAACATGGTCCGGCTGCAAAACAAAAACAGCCAACAGGCAACAATACACTCTACAGCATGAACAGTACGTTATAGTAGGTAGTTCACAAATATATTCAAATTTTATGCATACTTTTATAACAAAGGTTGTTCTTGACAACCTGAAAGCTTGTCAGAGGCTTGTCAGACATAGCAACAAGTAATGTATACAAACTGGATTCCAAGTATTGTAGTTTATTCCTTAATAACAGGTTAATGGAATACCTCGTGACTAGGTTCCCAGGAAAGAAACATCCATAAATTTGAATAACTTTGTGAACAGGTCTATTGTCTTGACTTGAGTAACATAGACCCCCTAGTTCTACTTCGTAATTCGAGAATCGATATCATGAATAATTTTACAACGCATGGTCGTGGGCCGAGATTACATAATTTAAGTACGAACTTTCTAGAAAATGAATAATGATATTTTAAACAAACCTGATATGGCGGTGGAGGTCCAAGTCGCTCATGAACCTCGGTATCATCGTGAAGCAACGAAATGTCGTCAGCTGTTTGTCCCTGCAGACAGTTCCCCATTTTGAGATCAAGGCTAATAATATGGCTAGCTCGTCTCAGCTACGACGTGAATTTTCAATTTCAGCTGCAAACGTCAAACAACGACAACATATTCAAAAACAGACTTGCAGGGAATTTAGTCTGTTTGTAGCCCTCTTAAATTAAACATGTTAACCTATTCATGGTGTGAAGATAAACGAGTTTTCGTGAAGGTTGTCGGTTTTCTTCGTGAAACAGAAAGAATCGCTTACAGACAGTGTAGCAGAGATTATGTGTGGGGAAGTTGCATACGAATAATACACACAGCAATATGGCAGCTCAGACAATAACATACATGGCCTGTATGATCGTGAGTGCTACGGTTTTGAATCCATACGCTTACAAAACAATAGTCCATCAAAACCTTGCAATAACACAATAATATAACTAATATTTCATTCAGTATGATATGAATCAGATTAAATATGTAGCTTTTTGCTCATTACTGTAATGAATATGAATAAATAATTTGTTTGAAAGCAAATAACAAGAGTGAAATATCAGTGCGCGTCTGCAATTCGAACGATGACGTCATTATATTTGTAAACAAAGTTATACACGGAGCGGAGGCTGGGGTTCCCCTTGCATTGAAGAGTCATCGATGCATGAGTGCAGGATGAACCTAATTTCAGTTCTTTGTCCTTTGTTCCTCTGTCTTAATTGCCTCTTTCTTTCAGATTTCTTCAAGAATTATGCAAATTGCTGACATCCTCTTGAAACTTTCACGAGATACAGAGAAGCATCTTTCGGCTTATAGGATTGGCCAAGGAGGGGGGGGGGGGGGGGGGGAGGGGGAGGGGAGGGGGGGGGGGGGGTAAATGATAGGGCTACGAATCTCCAGAGAATAAACTTCAAGATAACTTTGCAGTTTGAGCATGGACCTACTAGAGTAGGTCTATGGTCAGATGGTTTGAGGGAAATCTCTCTGGATGACCTTTGTGTGGTCATGCAAAGCTTTCTTGCCCTCCAGATAAATCTATGGGTAGATTTATAGTGAAAATTATTAAGAATTGTATTGTATTGAGAAGGAGTCAGACCCGGCCGGGGCCGAGAAATCAGAATGTACAGTCCTAATGTTAAATGGGAATTGATCATTCGAACGAAGTTGTCCGAGGTAGAAAAAATATATAGAGACAAATTTCTGAAAGTTTAAGAAAAATTGGACAATTAAGAAATAAGAATTTTATAATTTTTTGAAAAAAAAAATAGGTCATTCAAATTATGGGGAATTTCCCTTTCGCAATTCTGTCATTATGGAGACCCCCCCCCTTTTTTCTTCCTAAAACAAAACTTTCGACTTAATTCATACAACAACCCCTTTCTTCCATTACACATCGTGGTAATATAGCTTTACATATCCTCCGACGAAAATAATGTCTTTTCCGTCATGCCTGAGTAAAAGAAAACTTTTTGGGCACAGGCCAATAAATCAAATGGGAGAGTCTGGGATAATATCACACGTCATGACCGCATTGTTAATTACCTTATGTACCTTTACGCCTTTATACCGCGCACATTAGAAGAATGCTGAAGCAGGTCTATATCTTCTTGTCACTTACATTCATATCTATACTTCACGTGGTGATAAGTTAAAGGGAAATCCAACCCTAATAGCAAGTTGCTTTGAAAGAAAGAGGAAAAATTAGAGAAGCAGATTGGTGAAAGTTTGAACGAAATCGGACAAGCAATAAGAAAGTAATGTCACTGTGATGTAGCTGTGGACAACTCCCCCATTCGCTCTAACACACAAAACGACTAAAATGTCACTTTTTTTCAAAATGCTTTACTTAGAATGATCTTTTCATTCATGAGGACCTATAACAATATGCTATCTCCAATATATTGTGGATTGCCCTTTAAAGTTGAAAGGACCGTAAGGAGGCAGCATGGCAAGACAGTGGCGGATCCAGGGGGGGGGCAGGGGGCCAGGGCCCCCTCCCCTGGGACCAAAAAGCGGCCCCCCCAAAAAATGCTGAGGACCTTTTTTTTTTTTTTTTTTTTTTGCTTGTCAGAAAATTTTGTGAATATTGAGCCCCCTCCCTCAAGAAATCCTGGATCCGCCACTGTGGCAAGAGGTGGTATCTTGAATGCTAATGAGAGATTCCCAACCATCATTAATTTTAGTGATGACTGGGAATCTCTCATTTTTGTTTGAAATTCTAGACCACTTATTTAGTGGTCTAGAATTTCTTTTTCCGATCTTATGAAACTTTCACCGTTATTAGCCTCTGATTTTCATGTTTCCATGCATTATTAAGTCCAACTTCTATTCAACATATTTCAGGTAGGATACGTTCTCATATTATGTAGTTTACTCATCCAGGCCCAGAGGTGGTACTGGTGTAATAACCCCCCCCCCCCCCTCCTCCCTCCCCAAAGTTGAGACGAAATACCTAAATTTTGGATATCGTATAGCCGTCAGGGGAGAAGCGAACCTGTAATCACAAAACCTTGGGGTCTCTCCTCCCGGTGATGTGCATCGAGGGGCGGCATTAAGAGGGATATTGCTTTTGCCCCCCCCCCCGTAATTTCTAAAATTAACTGAACAAACTCGCTAGCGCCGCCACTGATTATACAAAGGGGTTTCCCTTACAGTTTTATGAAAAGTTCATTGGCCGTCGATCTTTTAGATAGATGCGTCTTTTGCCCTTCATCATTGTTTATGAACATGATGTACATTGAAACTAATTTGTTTCATTGAGAAATCAGGTATCAAAGCATGCAAAAAAAAAAAATTATTCTGACTCCAAAAACAATATTCTGGAAGGACTTTCCAGAAGGGTATTTTATTCATCATCATCTTCTCCTCTTTCTTCTTCTTCTTCTTCTTCTTCTTCTTCTTCTTCTTCTTCTTCTTCTTCTTCTTCTTCTTCTTCTTCTTCTTCTTCTTCTTCTCCTTCTTCTTCTTAAATTTTCCTTCTCCCTTTTCTCTTCTTCATTTTTTTCTTGATCCTCCCCTTTTCTTCTTCCTCTTTTTCTTATCTTTCTTCTTCTTCTTTTTCTTCTTCTTCTTCTCCTTCTTCTTTTTCTTTCTTCTTCTTCTTCTTCTGATGATGATGATGAATGGCACAGGAGGACAGCCGCGTCGCCAGGATTTCATTTTAGGGGGCGGTTGTGAGCACGCGAAGTGTGCTCCCCAGGGGGTGGGTGCTTTGGGGGAAGGGGGGGGGGGGGAACTCCTGCGCGAAACGCGAAAGCTTTGACGTTTGAGCAAATTCGAGAGAAAGATAACGGCTCGTAGCACCTCTTTTAGGCGGAAAGTTAGTTCGACGCCCTGACTGCTTTTCAATTATTTAGGCGCAATACTGCACTGTATATAACAGGGCTGGGCGCAGCGATCGAGGGGGGAGTTTCTTCCTTCCCGCGCGAAGCGCGAAAGCTTTGACGTTCATGGCAAATTTGAGAGAAAGATGATGGCTCGTGTAGCACCTTTTTTTTTCAGGCGAAAAGTTAGTTCGATGCCCTGACCGCTTTTCAATTATTTGGCTCGTAGCGCGAAAGCTTGCATTCTGGCAAATTTGAGAGAAAGATAAAGGGGAGTTTCCCCTTCCCGCGCGAAGCGCGAAAACCTTGCCGCCTTACCAAATTTGGAGAGAAAGATAACGGCTCGTAGCAACATTTTAGACTTTTTTTTCTCTCACTTCCCCCCGCTTTTTCGCTCTCGCCCTTTTGTTGTTGTTGTTGTTGTTGTTATTTTTTTTTGGGGGGGGGGGTGGGGCGACCGCCCCCATCGCCCCCCTGGCTACGCGCCTGCAGGAGGAATCACACAACACGACAAACTGATTATACTTTTTATTTTTTATTCTGAGTAATTTCTGTCAAGAACAATAAAAGCAGACCTACGAAATCTTATGATTCTGCATCTGTGATCCAGGCCAGTTTCAAGACATATTCTATCTAGTAATAATCTTGGCTGGTATATATATGCCTGATTATAATAACCAAAGATTAGCAGTTTTGCTTTTGCAACGCTCATAAACAGGTCCACTTTTATGTGAGATAAAATATTTGTTCAGTAGTCCTTGCTTCGTCAGATCTACATTTCACGTAGTAAATAGAGCAAATTCTGTAACCCTCCCAGTATAAAGACACAGGGGCATAGCTATGCCATTTCCGCTTAGGGAGGGTATACCGGGGTCCATTATGGGGGCATTAAACAAAATATTCTCTCATCATCTCCCTTTGTGCGATTACTATTTTGCCCCACCATCTCTTCAGCCTCTGTGACATGAAATTTTCGATTTTCCTCAGCGCTAGCGACTATAAATTTGGTATTGACCCCTCCGCACCGTCTTCCCTGCAAAAAGTATCAAAACCCCTCTTTTCATTTCCCGGCCGACTGCTTACACGAAATAGACATTTTTTTTCCAGCAGCGCCACTGAAAAGTTTTAGTCGCGGAACAGCTATATTTATTTCCAGTCACTGGACACGGTCGAAGAGTTTACACACTGGTCACTACTTATTTTGTTTCGAGTGATTCAAAAATATTTTGAGATGGCTTCCAGAAAAGATCTTAATATTGAAGAGCAATATTTGGTCGATAACAAAGAGAATAGATCAGGTGACAAGTAAGTTATCTTTGCGATGTTTTTTTTCCTCTTTTTTATTCATTGAGTAACTCTTCATAATATTATGTTTGGTTGATGTAAATGTTCACAAACATTATTTTCCACAGTATCTTTACCATTCTAAATAGGGTGTTCACTCCATTGTACGAGGGTGTCACATAATTATCCAAAAACATAATTATTTGCAAGTAAACAAAAAGATTTCGAGCAATATTATTCGCCTAATTAAGCAGTGAAATTAAGGTAACTTGGGTTTGTAAAGCACACCTTTTTTGCAATAAAGTATCTACTAATTATGCATACTTCTTGAACCAAATTTTAACTTGACAAGTCTAAAGCTTGCCAGACATGGCAACAACTTTGAATGAAAATAATAATAATTATTATTAGTATTATTATTATCATTATTATTATTATTAGTATTATTATTATTATTATCATCATCATTATTATTATTATTATTATTATTATTATTATTATTATCTTTATTATTGTTATGATTATGATTATGATTATGATTATGATTACGAGGCAATTAAGATAATGCTTACCACTTACCTCTAACAAGAACACTCTTTGCACAAAACACTTTTGTTTTTTTCAGGTTGCATGTATTGGAACTCTTTAAATAAAGAAATTAAAGAATCCCCTGATCTTAACAAATTTAAACTCAAACTTAAAAGACATCTCCCTCTTTCCTATATCCTATGCAGGCATATCGTAAATTCGTCTGGAATTTTCGCCACTATTTATCCTATTATTATAATTCGTCTGACCAAGATTCTATTATGTAACTAAGTCCTTGGGGCATGCATCGTATACAAGCATTGTATTCGTATAGCCAATAACTCCTTGGTATAGCATGCCCCTCCGTTCCACTGTATATGTTAGGTTAATGATGATCCGCTTTGACTTGTGTAACTTATTTTTCTACTCTTCTTGATACCCTCATTTTGTATTATTAGTTTGATGTATACAAAGTTATTACATCGTTTTATGTTTAATCATTGAATCAATATGTATCATTAATTTGAAACGGAAAAAATAAACAAATCAAAAATAAAATCAAAATTATTATTATTATTATTATTATTATTATTATTATTATTATTATTATTATTATTATTATTATTATTATTATTATTATTATTGTTATTATTATTATTATTATTATTATTATTGTTATTACTATTACTATTATTATCATTATTATTATCATTATTATTATTATTATCATTATTATCATTATCATTTGTATATGCAAAGTGGATTCCATTTATCGAAATGCCGTTATGCAATTAAAGCAGGTGAATTAAATAGTAACTCTAGGGGCATGGAGAGAAACTTTCATAACTTGAAACATATTTGGTCTATGTGCCGAGGCTCATTATCAAGGAACCCTTAGGACATTGGGCTGCCTTCTCTTGTTTCAAGTTTTTAAAAACCAGAAAAACGGGAAAAGAGGACATTTTTTTTATCAATAATTAAATATGTCATTAGGTCTTTAACAGAACAACACTTTTGATATTGCGGATTAGTTTGTACCTAAAAAGCGGTTATCGAAATTTATGCGGATTTTGCGTATATTCCAAATGGGCCACATGGGGCGTATATTTTTCCAATATTTTAGGAGAGATTTATAGACAATTCAACCACAAACACAAGAGCAGACAAGTCTGATAATCACAAGATACGGATGACATTCAGTGTTATTCAGTGTTCGTATTTACTTGCATATATATATAGGGATCCGCCCCGTTCTACTAACTTTGAACCAACATAAAACAGTAGGCTGTCTACTATAGCAAGCCGCTAATACAAACAAATAATAAAAATATCTTTCTTAAACTGAATAGGAGAGAGAGAGAGAGAGAGAGAGAGAGAGAGAGAGAGAGAGTGGGAGAGAAAGAGAGAGAGGTGGGGGAGAGAGAAAATAGAGAGAGAGACAGAGAGAGAGGAGAGGGAGAGGGAGAGAGAGAGGGAGAGAGAGAGAGAGAGAGAGAGAGAGAGAGATAAAACACATTATATTGACATGCATGACTTGTAATCCTGCTACGTACCGTATACTTTACCATGTGCAAATAGTAATCCCTCGGTCCGAGGATAAAGTTTGAAAACTCTCCTTTATTTTGTTGCTTAATCATCGACCTAACCAGTACTGGAGTATTCAGAAATGAATCTAAGGGGATGTGGATGAAATGTTTACATGGGTTTAGTGAAAGGCAAATCCGTAACCGGGAAGGGGGGGGGGGGGGGGTGGGCAAAACTCCAGAAAATGTTGAAATTGGCTTATTCATGACTGAGGCATGCTGTTCTCTATCAACATGCTTATTTTTTACTTTTTATATCCGCAAATAACGTGTTGGCTCTACCTGCCTGTCATATTTTCTAACTCTCCACCCCCTCTATTTCTCTCCCTTTATTTGTCTTCCTCTCTACCTATAAATTCTATTCAGCATGCTCGAGTAGTCCGCCAGTCTGGCCTCTGGCTCTGGATAATCCCGTGTATCAATATATATTTTACTACATGTATATTATAGTCACCTATTTTATATTTCTGCGTTTTCTCTTAATTCCGCTGTTTATGCGGGCCTGTTTTAACACCATGATCTCTTCTTTCAATCTCCTGGAGATAGGGAATATCATTTTTATCAACAATTGAATAGACTTGAATGAGGAAAACATGTTATTCACCTCTAATTATATTTATTCATTGCTTAAACGGATCTGTAGCCATCATTCAGGGGCGGATCTTGGAGATCACCGTAATTTATCGGGAATACAATATCGGAGGTATAGGGCATCCTCCTCCAACCTAAATTTCCCTCGAAAATGTTTTAACTATGATATGAATACGACTATGCGGGGGGGGGGGGGGGGGTGAGGGTGAAAAAAAATAATCGTAGTGTAGCCTTCATCAAGAAATTTTCTTCAAAAGTTATGCAACATTTCGATGCATAACACATACTTGCATGTCGTATATACTTCTTCGTAAAAAAATATCTTTTTACCCGTGAAATGTCATACGGAAATAATTACTATGTTGGGTTTTTTTCCCTCAGTTGAACATAATCATTTTACAAATATTCCTTGATGAATTATTATAAACACAGCTAGAGCCTGTGGACTTCCACTGGCTGCTCCTGCTAGTATATAAATAAATAAATACAACACGCACACACACACACACACAACACACACACACACACTTTTTTTGTTTAAAATATTTTATTAGAGATTTCATTCAAAATAGATCATGACATAAAATAAATGTAAATAATTTCAAACAAATACAAATCTTCATTTCGTTTTCATACCATAGTGTTAAATTATTCATAAGACAAGCATGGAAGAATGTTGGAATGAAATCACTAAGTATAATACATGTATATTGACAAACACTAACGTACGCCTATACCCCCTCCCTATGTCCCACAATGCATAATATTCAATGTAAATGATCTTTCATTCAAAATATGTTAATGTTCTTTTCTTTTTTGTTATTTTCCTAGTTCATATAAAGATCTCCTTTAAATGAATAAAGGGGTAAACAAAAATGTATAATTACGGTATAATTAAATGAAATACAATTCTTCATGTTATATTCATATCATAAATAATAAGATGTGCATTTAACAATTTACCCAAGAGAAGGGGAAAATGATCATTCATGAAAAGTAACATAATGCTTATAAACCCTTCATCGGTATACCTTGTTGTTGTTACCCCTTTCACTACTTAACCCCCCCCCCCTCCCCTTCTCAACATTCACATTCACACTCACTTACATCCAACAAACATACCAAGATTTACACACGCACAACACTAGACACATCATACCTGCTCACATTCACATCCTTATTCACTTTCAGTTCTTCCCGTTTCTGTAAGTATAAATGTAACTTCCCTGCCTTCGTTGCTAGATTTTTTTTCTTCCTCTATACAATCAGCTATGTATTTTTGTATTTTCGTAGATGAAGGAACCTGGCCTTGAGCCCTAGAATGGAAAATTACATATTTAATAAACTTTACTTCTATTTTAATTACCAGGTAATCCCATGAATATATCCCCCCAATTCATATCTTTTATGACTCATTACTCATTTTATCTGTGGTCTTTTGACTAACCCGAGTTGGAACCCACGCTAACAGACCAAAATACCTGGTTCCTTCTCGATCCCCTTACTCCACTGCCTATACAGTGAAGGAGGGGTTGCAGGGCGTAAGATACCACGGATTTATTGATGTCGTCAAGCTCTTCAGGAGCTATACAATGAAATAAAATGAAATACAATATATATACACACATATATATATATATATATATATATATATATATATATATATATATATATATATATATATATATATATTTACTTGTGTAGTAAACGCCCTCTACATGTCGTCCGTATTACATGTAACTATTATTGCACAGAACACCTACACATTACACACGAGAGTACGTATACATTTGCTTCGACCTTAAAAGTCAGGTAATTGTTTACTTTGCTTACTTTTGTTTTTTATTGAGTTCCATTTTCGTTATTTCACTTACTCCTGCCGAGTAACATCTTTTCAATTTCACTTGCTCCTGTTGATTTATGTTGCCATGATATTTCTGTTCTGTTGTCTTTAGTTTTGTTAAGTTGCTTATTATCATTATTTGTTTCATTCTGTTTGATTTAGCAAATAAACTTGAAGAAGGCCAGGAGCCGAAAGCTTGTAAATACACCGAGTGACCTGCTTCATTCTGTTCCATCATTCTCTCTTCACATATATATATATATATATATATATATATATATATATATATATATATATATATATATATATATATATATACATTATACTTAAAACAGGACACTCGCGTGTTTGATGATATTCATACTGTTGGTTGGAGCCACAGGTGGTGGAATCTATCTCGGCATCCAGCTTAATAGATCTGAAGATGATGCTACTGAGAGTGATGAATATGTGTACAGCAAGGCTGTTGTGGCCGCAGATGCAGCTCTGTGCTCAGAACTGGGAAGGTAAGTGGTAATAACGATGATGATAATAGTTATTATTCATGACGGTGATGAAGATGATATTTCGGGGAGGGGGGGGGGGGTACTCGTTTTTCCAAAAGGTTCGTTTTTCCGAAGGTTTGTAATTCCGAAACACAAATTTCCCATATAGAAAGGGGTTCATAATTCCGAACATTTGATTGATTTCTCCGAAGGTTCGTTATTCCGAAGATTCGTAATTCCGAAAATGAAATAGGGTTCATAATTCCGAAAATGAAATAGGGTTCGTAATTCCGAAAACGAAATAGGGTTCATAATTAGGAAAAACGACATGTAACCGATATTTCAATGTTCAGGGGGATTCACACCACACACCACACACCACACACAGCAAAAAACCAATGCACACCGCACACGACATTCGCTGAAAAGTCTAGCTAGCTGGAGAGATGGTGATGTCGTGTTTGATGATGAGAGTGTCGTGACAGAATTCATTTGAAATCCATCATGTAGTCAGCAAAATTATTGCCAAAGATAAGACGGAAGTTTTACATTTTCAAATTTTGAAATCATTACTGTTTATTTGGGTTTTCTAAAAGTTGTTAAATTGGTCATGTGACTATGTTGAAGAATTACATAAGTGATCTTTGTTGTTGTCTTTTCGGAAAAATTCCAGCCTTTATTTTTTACAAATGGTCATGTAACTCTATTGAGAATTAATCATACATAATTAATTTTAAAGATTATTAAATTTTATGTAATTCTTCAACATGTGACTATGCTCAAGAATTACATAAAAATTAATGATCTTTATTGTTGTCTATTCGGAATAATTCCAGCGGAATTATAGTTTTATAGACAAAATGATCTGAAAAATACAGTTCTTCTAAATTGAAAATAATTGTGCAGGCCTATATACTTTACTTGCATAATGGGTTCTTTGGTGGACTTACGGAAATTAGGGACATTTCTATTTTCCCTTTAATACGAGTAGATAGTCCATAACGCATAACCGATGGTAGTCTCTCATTTAACCTGATCTCTGACATTAATATGCACATTTTCCCCACATTAAAAAAAAAAAAAAAACCTTCTTTCTGCGATCATTTAACTCACTGGTGTAATTACATTGGGGGGGGGGGGGGGGAGGGGCAAAAGAAAGGGGAGATGAAAGGGAACGTGAAACTAAGGTGATATAACCCCTCCACCCCCACCCCCCACCTTTGGTCTTATTAATGCACATTCCGTCCATCAAGTAAGACCGATGCCCCCCTCCATGGTGGGACCACAGAGCAAATTTCTTAGATGTTGCTGTTGAGTACGCTTTAGACCTGAAAAAGAAAAATAGTTTGGTTTATTTTACCTGACTGCTAAGAAAGCATGTATATGCCTGTAAGTAAGCAACTAGGGGACCGACGCGACGGCTTTAATTCCTCTCTGAGGGACTTGGTCCGAAGGATTAATGCCCTACCAAAGGGCATCCACTTGGTTTCGAACCCGGGTCCTCCCAGTAACGAGACCACTGCTCTACCACTGCGCTTATCATCTTATAGAAACATTCTAAAAGCAAATATACCTAGAGTTTGACTGATTAAGATTGTAGACAGGTAACTTTTTTACAAATACAATGATAAATCAATATCATTTTCCTCTCTGGTTTAGATTAAAAAAAAATCTCTTCTGTATAATCGTAACTAACAACCACATGGTGTTTAATCACACTCTAACACATCCTAACCAACATTCATCATTGGCTTTATGTTGTAACTGAGAGCACCAAACCATCGAACTTGTTAAATATTCTCTTACCTACTCACTTTTATTATAATAAATCAGAAATAAATTCTCAATCACAACCGCATACACTCCAAGTCTCTCCTTACTTTATAATTGTAAATATAGGGGGAAAGTTTTGGGTATTGTTAGATATTCTCTGTATCTATATAAAAGTTATCTCAAAATGATACTCATGGTTGATAACAAGAATCTGCTGATATTTGTCAGCAAAGCACAAGCAATTCTTTACCACATTATTAGGGAAAATCTTATAAAATGACTCAAAAGCATCCCTTTTCAAAGTCGCATAAACAAAAAGAAGAAAGAATTTAATTGTATTTCCCAATTCCTTCTCCTTTCTCCTTCTTTCTATATCCCCCTCTCTCTCTCTTTAAAGTTGATAACAAGGTCATTGCTCAATGCATTCTGTTTTAGAGTGCTGAAAAACTGAATGCAAGTGGAAATATTAAACAATACGAAACCAATGCTATATGTTAAAGAATAAACAAAGGTATCTAATATTGCAATTGTTCAGGGATGTTACTTAGACATTCCTATTCAACTCGTCCATTACAAGCTGTTTGGGGTTAGGGTCTAGAGACAGAAAACACCAAAAGTTTCAATTATTTAACCTTCTTCTTATATTTCTTTCAGTAAAACGTAGCCTAAAACGTAGGTCATCTTCCGGCTACGATGAAAAAAAACTCAACTTTATGAATTTCCCAAAGAAAAAGAACGCTGGTATCTTTCACTGAGAAAAACTAGTTTATAAATTTCGTCGTTGTTCGAGTCAACTCAAATGTCAGTGACCGTATAGGGACGGTGATCGAACAAGTGTCTCGATCCTGCCTTCCTTGTCCCCACTGTCAAGCAATGGATGAGGGGGTAATGTGGAGATCAAATAGTCTAGAGCTGTTTTCATGATTAAGTTGGTGTTTTATACAAAATTGATGATATTCCTGACCACCATGAATGCCACACCATATTTGCAAAACAGGAAATTGTAAGGGGTCAAGGAAATACTTGGGCGGTGGCCGTACCGTGGAAGCAGAACGGAGACGTTGGTGCGTGAGCGCACAGATAAAAGATATTCTGCTATTATTATTATTATTATTATTATTATTATTATTATTATTATTATTATTATTATTATTATTATTATTATTATTATTATCATCATTATTATTATTATTATTATTATTATTATTATTATCATCATTATTATTATTATTATTATTATTATTATTATTATTATTATTATTATTATTATTATTATCATCATTATTATTATTATTATTATTATTATTATTATTATTATTATTATTATATTTTCCCCCCCCCCCCCCCCCCCCCCCACCCACTAGGAATGTGCTTCTAAATAAGGGAAATGCTATAGACGCCGCCATCACTGCTATGTTGTGTATTGGAATGTACAACATGCATAGTACAGGGCTAGGTGGTGGCAACTTCATACTTTTCTATGACAGACAGGAAGGTAAAACATACTTTATTGATGCCCGCGAGAGGGCGCCAGCAGCAGCACATCGCGATATGTACAAAGACGAGATAGAGGACGCATCTCTGAACGGTAGGCCTACCCGAAATCTCTAATAATTTTATTATAGAAGAATAATTATCATTGGAAATTTATTTAAATTGTGATAGCTACTGGTGGTGAATTATGATGACTCCCTTTGTGGGTTTTGATGTAATTTAAGTTTACTAAATTAAGATATGAAAAATTGCAAAAAGACGACTCTCTGACCAAATTATATAATGTGATAATTTTGGTAGTTTAACGCTCCCTACCTTGTGAGCCTATGATACAAGAAGCCAATATCTGATTACTGTCGGGATTCTACGACAAATGCTCCGGCGACAATCGCTTCGCGGTCAATTTCCTACTTAACCGAATTCCTATCCTAAACGCTTTTAACCAACCTTAAACCTATCATAAATCCAAATCGAAATACTGTCCCTACGTCTTGGACGAAATAAGATCCGGAGTAAAATGTTACCGGAACATTTTCTGGTCACCTACTGTCAGTCATTTTGTTTTCTTTCCCCAGGACCTCTGGCCATCGGTGTTCCTGGTGAGATCAAAGGGTATTGGGAGGCTTGGCAGAGCTTCGGCAAGCGACCATGGCGAGAGCTGATCCAACCTGCTATAGAACTCGCTGAAAATGGCTACCAAATAGGACCAGCCCTGGACGTGGCCATAAATCAATATCAAGATACGATTCTCAATGATGCCAGCTTGAGGTTAGAATTTTGTTGGCTACCCCAGGCCCAATAGAGGGGGGGGGGGGGGGACAGTGGCGGATCCAGGATTTCTTGAGGGAGGGGGCTCAATATTCACAACATTTTCTGAGAAGAAAAAAGAAAAAAAAAAGGTCCTCAGCATTTTTTGGGCCCCATTTTAACTCAAAAATTTCCTGACAAGCAAAAAAAAAAAAAAGTCCTCAACATTTTTTGAGCCCCTTTTTAACAAAAAATCTCTGACAAGCAAGCAAAAAAAAAAAAAAAAAAAAAAAAAAAAAGGTCCTCAGCATTTTTGGGCCTCTTTTTAAGTCAAAAAATCTCTGACAAGCATATACAAGTAGATCCGCCACTGGGGGGGGGGGGGGGTAGGTTCTCGAGACGCTCCAACATCATAGACTGTTTTAACATGTTTAACATCCTCTGAGATGATTACCGATGATGAAATAATAGTTTCACTGTTCATTTCACGAGAACAATATAGTATTTCCCATCATTCCAGAATTGGTTTGACCTACGTTAATGAAATAACCACAATATAGAAGAAAGAGTTTTATATTTTCATCCGAACTTGTAGGTAATGTCGGCCCAACACTCCCCCACCTACTCTTCATTCAAAATGATCTAGCAACCCAACGCCCCCTGCCCATCTTTCCAGTCTGATCTGTATTCATTTGACTTGTCTCTCAATATTTTGTAATTTCATAGTCATTCGGCATCGCGAAGCTGAGATAGTGGAAATGATATGCACGTTTTGCGTGTCAATTTATGCTCGTTGCGCACATGCATGGCACACGGAATATCATTAATTTTGCCTGACGCCGGACTGAGTCAGCCACTGGTGCGGCTTTTGACGAGTCATTATTATGAGAGTGATATCGCGATATCACTCTCATATGAGTAAAAAAGGGTGAATGCATAACGAGCAGTGCTAAATATTGCTTTGAATTGTAAGCGTTTGCCAGTGATTGCCTTCGTAGACTGGATTAGCGCAGGTAAGGACGCAAGCGAAATGACTCCTCGTAAGCAACGGGCATCATATGCCTGGCTCACACGAAGCATCATTTTGATAGCATCAGTACCTGCACTGTAGGTACCGAGCCTGTGAAGGCAATTAAACCCATACGTAGTAACTATGGTAACACTATATTCTAACCCTTACCCTAGACCCAAACCGAACGAACACCTACCACTAAAAACAAGGCGTCATTTCGCTTGCGTCAGTACCTCTGCTAATTCAATGTGGGAAGGCAATTGACTCATACGCCAGTTATTACAAGTAATGTCAGCACTGTTCATTTTGCAGTCACTTTTTGACACGATACCACTCTTTCATGACCGTATACCAGTCACTGACGCAATCCCTACGTTAGCAAATGGTGCATAATGTGAGTCGGTCTTAAGGGTCAATTATCTCTATGATTTCGATTTACCCTGCTACAGTGAAATCCTGACTGATGGCAATGGGACTGTCTTGAGATTGGGTGACACGATATACAGGCCTGAACTGGCCAAGACACTCCGTGCCATAGCGGACAGCGGGGCTGATGTGTTCTACACAGGAGAGATTGCCCGAGATATAGCTTCAGAGATATCAGAGAGAGGTGAGAGTAATAATGATAATAATAATAATAATAATAATAATAATAATAATAATAATAATAATGATAATAATAATAATAATAATAATAATAAAAATAATACTCAGTTCTTACGTAGCGTATGATGATAATACATTTTTTTTTTATCATTGTCTCTATTTACGCTTCCAAAGAGCTTTGAATCGATTATTACCGGTACCCGGTTCAACCTAGCTGCTCTAATGAAGGCGCTGAAGCGAGCTTCAAGGAATAAATTCCTACCGGTCACCATTTACTTCACCTGGGTCGAGAGTGGCAAATGTCGATTAATGTCTTGCCAAAGGGGTTGGCTGAGTATCACGGCATATAAATGAAAGAGAGAGGGAGAGGGAAAGGGTGGGGGGGGGGGGGGATACCCCTTGGACAACATCCTCCGAAGACAATTTTACGCATTGGCAACCATTAGAACCTCCTTAGGACAACTAATCCATTAGAGGTATTATTCTTTTTTAAATACTTCACACCAACGTCAGAAGTAGTTGTCCTATAGGTCGTAATTATCGGGGGGGGGGGGGGGGGGGAGGGTGGAAGTTGTCAAAATTGAAAAATAATTCGAAAGACAGCCAATAAGGTTCAATGGGCGATATGAAATTTGTTTTATATCTGCGTCACACTAATTCATCGAATGGTGGCATTTATTTTCACTTTTCTTGAAAATGATATACGTCACATCCATGACTTTAAAAAAATAATGTGTTTCATTTTGTTTTATATCAAGGTGGCTTGATCACAGTCGATGATCTCGCAAATTACACCGTAGAGAGAAGGGATCCCTTAACAGTGGATATCAATGACATGCGAGCTTTCACTGGTCCGCCCCCATGTAGTGGTGCAGTCTATTCCCTCATCATGAATATACTCGAAGGTAAGCAACATCATGAAAGAAAATGAAAAGAAGAAGAAGAAGAAGAAAAAAAAAACCACACACACAAAAGAAAACAAAAGCAAAGCAACCCCAACCCCGAAACAAAGCAATCGCAGGATCATGGAAATATAGGTAGTATACATTTCTTCTCTTTTTTTTGCCAGGCATGAAGGGAGAAACAGTTTTGATAAACGTTAAGTTATTTCAAAATCTTAAAAGGTATAGGCTCAATCTTATTTAAAAAAAAAGATCACCATGATCTAATTAAGTGATAATTGAAAAAGAACCAGAATAATAATGCAAAATAGTGTTGAAATATTGAATTCGTACATTAGCGTAAGGTGCATGGGTCCATCCATTAAGGGGCACTGTTATCTGGGGGGGGGGGGTGCACCCCTGTAGCTAAGCCAATGAATTCTTATCATCTATAAAATAATTGCATTTTTACTACAACAGTTTTCATAGCCACAATGGAACGTTTGTGTTTTTTCACGCAAATTGTCTTCAGGATACGGGTTTGATTCTAGGACGATGCAATCGGAAGAGGGAAGAATTTTGACGTATCATCGCATTATCGAAGCCTTCAAATTTGCCTATGCCAAGCGGAGCGCTTTGGGAGATGGGAGTTATGTGGATGTGGCAGATGTAAGTATGAGAGAGAGAGAGAGAGAGAGAGAGAGAGAGAGAGAGAGAGAGAGAGAGAGAGGGGGGGGGGGGGGGGGGAGTGAGGGATGGCGACAGAGGGGGCAGCCCCGGACATTGAAGATGATGTTTACGCGGTTGGTATATCATTTTTGTGTGTCAAGATTTTATGCGTGGCAAATCCAGGCCATTCAATTATTCCAGGGATTTCCATTGTAACTGTATTTATCCAATTAGCAATTATAATGATTTTCTTATTTTCCCTCTTATTTCAAGTACCTTTTGTTTTCATGAATATTACTGTTCTGTATAGTGTAATTTTTAGTTAATCTTTGGCTAAGCTCTTGAGTTCAAGTTATATTAATTCCCTTTGCTCTCCTCTTCATAGAAACATTCATCCATAGAAAATTATGTTTGTTAGACAAAAAATATCATGGTTTATCCCCTTCTACCCAAACATTAGCTGGTGACAAACATGACTGAGCAATCCTACGCCGACGCTCTCCGCGCGAGAATCGACGATGACCGTACGCATAACTACACGTACTACGAACCCGAGTTCCAACTCGTAGAAGACAGCGGTACCTCTCATATCTCCATCGTCGACCAATACGGCAATGCTGCGGCGATAACGAGTACCATCAATACTTAGTAAGGACTGAGGCCTTTCTCATTACTTTTCTACCATCGCATCGATACGTAATTATACAGCAAGTAATATTACTATATTCCCGTGCACACAGATAAAGTTTCACCTATATCTTCCCATGGACAGAGAGAGAGAGAGAGAGAGAGAGAGAGAGAGAGAGAGAGAGAGATCGAAGGAAAGGTTGAAAAAAGGGTGACGCTTCTATCTACTATAATTATTATTTATATTATGTGAGTTTTTTCATCCCTTTTTTATTTACTGGCAATAATATTCATGTTTAATAAATACCCTACTCTTTGCATCAGAACAAAAAAAAAAAAAAAAAAAAAAAAAATCAACATGTTGATTTCAGTATTGTAGTATACTGCCCTCAATCTCCAAAAACATGTCTGAATCAAATTAAGTTGCTTGGAAACAAACAAACACAAAATAAAAAGATTTAAATTCCATGTATTAAAAGAGAAATTTACCTCGTTTGTATATAATTTTGTTCTGTGAGTGCGTTAATCTTCAACCACTCTTCCCCTCCTCTCTCAATTTCTCCAATCTCCCTCCTTCCTTTGACTACCCCTTCTGTATCCCTCCTCTCCCCATCTCTCCTTTCTCCTTCCCTCTCTCCATCATTGCTATCCTCTCTTCATTCCTCCTCTCTTCCCTCTCCTGTTCTCCTCTCCATCTCTCTAATGACCCCCCCCCCCCCCTCTCCTGTCATGTTTATCATAGCTTTGGATCCAAAGTACGCGGGGAAAAGACAGGCATCGTATACAACAATGAGATGGACGATTTTTCTCAGCCTGGAATTAACAACGTCTACGGTGTTCCTCCCTCGCCATCGAATTTCATCGAACCCGGAAAGCGTCCCATGTCGTCAATGACGCCCGTCATTGCGGTCGACGCGAAAGGCGACGTTAGGTTGGTAACAGGCGCGTCGGGTGGAACGAGAATTACCCTGTCTGCAAGTTTGGTACGTATTTTTTTTTGCCCGGGGTGTTCACCATAAAAAATGTACAAATGTATATTCATGCATGACTGTTCTAAGACCCGCAGCATTTTCTTGACCTCTATATACAGTAGAGGCAAATTTGAAAATTTTGTGACCTCTTTTATTATCATTTGTAACCATTAATAATTGTCGGCAAATGAAAAGAACTTAAGACTAGTTAATTTATTCTTTTATAAAACGTTGTTAAACCTTATTGGCAAAACTGGCCCGTTATCGCCACTCCAAAATGATGTACCTGTTTGAGCCTGTAAGAATGTTTGGTGAAACCAATATCGCAATACTTCCAGTTAGACATTAATGCATTGTAATTTGTAGGAGAATCTGAAACATCAAAATTGAGAATCATAGCTTCGGTTCGATTATGCAGGTAAGCATCGAAAACCTGTGGTTCGGTTCGAGTATCCGTGATGCTATAGAACGAAGACGAATATATCATCAGTTGGTTCCCCAGTATCCGTACTACGAGGAAGACTTCCCTGAGGTGAGTTTCAGAACTTCGACATAGACCTCGACAAGCCTCATTACTATTACTTTATCACTGGTCACCAAACATGTGGTTAACTAGTGAAAGATAGATACGCATTAAAGACTATATTTCGAGAACAAAAAAATCAAATACATTTGAATCATCCTTCAAAATGGGTTGTTAGAGGAGCAAACTTACCAAAATCACTAAAGACATCATTAGACCATGCACATACTGTACAGTTGACGAGGACTTGGCTCTATTCCCTCAATAATCTTTACTTTAATACTTTCTTCTCATCTACTGCACAAATTCGTTTCGCATGTAAAAATTATTCGTATTGACTCTTCATTATAAATTTTGTTAATAGATTTTGTGAACACGGTATTTTACCACCCCAAAATATGAAAAAAAAGTTGAATGGTAAATATTAAGAGGGGTCATTTTGTCAGCTGGAATATACAAGTTTGAGTAGTGACGCATCTGGACCTTGGCGTCGGGTGGGGGGGGGGGGGGGGGTGCAAAATATCGGAGCCAACGGTGATTTATGTATTTCTGCAAGGAAATGACTTTTTGGCAGTGTTGTATCCGAGGCCGGCTCAGCCGAGACCGAGACCAAGACCGAGACATGGCTGCCCGAGACCGAGACATGGTCATTCCGCGGCCGAGGCCGAGGACGCAATATTCGGCCTCGAGACTGGCCTCGAGACCGGCCTCGAGGACGAGGCCAGCATCGAAGCACGTCACGCCTTTGCGAGAAAGTCAAAAGTTTCAAAACTACACGCGAAAATGCTCGACGACGGAAGCGAAATCAGTCAGAAATTGCAGTGAAATCTCATCTTATATTATATATTAAAATCTAAAACCATATCGAAAAATCAAAAGAGAAAATATTATTACTCTTTAAAAACATAATATCTCCAATGATACTGTTCGCGAATCTGAACATCACGAACGGCATGATAACATCGAGGTAAACCGTTTTACAAAGCCGAACACCAACACCAACACCAGACTTGAAATTACATATTTCCCAATCCCTAGGGGTTGGTGTTGGCGAATGGGTGAATTCATGTAAATTGTCAACAGCAATCGTGAAGCTCGGTTCAGCAGACGACATTTAACACCAACTTTCAACAAGAACTACCAGAAATGCGTAATATTTTGCGATGTCAATCCCAACACCAGCCTGATTTCAAGTTCGGAATAGAGGCTGGTGTTAGTGTTCTCACAACACCAACACCAGCCTCCAACACCGTACTTGAAATCACCCATTTTGACGATCCAACATCAATCTCATCCTTACACTATGCAAGTGACTGGCAGTAGCATGCAGAGCTGTGCTTTGCGTTGCGACGACGAAATTGCAAGATCAGTGAATATTGAGCGCGCATTTCCACTACTTACGGGCTGAGTGTTCACTCTCATATTAGCTGATTAAAAAGTCATTTTCAACACTGAAAATGACCGCGTTTGTCGCTGCCTCGATCCGGCCCCGAGCCGAGACATCCGAGACATTAGCTTCCGAGGCCGAGGACGCAATATTCTGCCTCGAGGCATACAACACTGCTTTTGGGGGCCATAATTTTTTTATTTTTTTATTTATTTATTTATTTATTTATTTTTTTTTTTTTTTTTGGGGGGGGGGGGGGAGCTGGGGCGAGAACCACTCCTTTTCCTGTCTCTTTTCCTAGCAGAAACTTTTAAAGAAAGTGTTTATACCGTAATTCATGCTTAATATATTATCCATGTTATCAGCAATTCCATAATTATTTACCTTGCAATAATTTCCTCAGTTAATTGAAGAGTCTGTTATTATTATTATATATTTTTTTGTTTTGGAAATTTGTCGGGGGGGGGGGGGAGCAAATACGCTAGTGGATTTCACTGTAATGTTTGAAATTCGAGTGAATAGAAAGAGAAAGAGAGAGATGAGAGAGGGCTGGGGCAGAATGGAGAGGGAGGGAGTAAAGGAGAGAGAGGGAGAGAGACAGAGACAGAGACATGGAAATATAATCCTAATAACGGAGAATGAAAAAAAGAAGAAGCTCTGAGCATGATGAGAAAGAAACGACACAATCTAATTACAAAATAACAGGCATCTGGCATAGATAAGGCATTAATATGATATCAAATACTTGGAATATTATTATCATTTATATAACATTAGATAATGGTAAAAGATTCTCTCACAAAATACCTGATAATGTCAAAGATAATATAACGTAGAAGAAAGTTTATCGCACAGAATATGAACATGAACAATGTTAGAGGGGTCGTAAAAAGAAATAAAGAAAAAGAACAAAAGACGAGAGAAGCTGTCACTTGTTAATTATTCTCCATCATAATAATCGTGCAGGACATTGTAGCAGGTTTGGAGAAGAAAGGACACCGTCCTCAAAGGTCCGGTGGCACAGCGGTGGTGCAGGGGATCGAACGCCTGGACGATGGCTGGTTACGTGCACACTGTGATAGCAGGAAAGACGGACGCCCTTCTGGTTTCTAATGACCACGCCCTTGACCCACTACACCCATGATCAGCCCCGCTCATGATCAGCCCCGCTCATGGTCAGCAACACCCATGGTTAGGAGGGGCGAACTGCATGAGACTAAAAATTCGGCCCGGGAAATGTTACGGTGCGATCGATCGGCCCACTCGTCCTTCATAAAAAAAAAAATAATAAAAAAAAATAAAATAAAAAAATAAAATAAAAAAAAATAAAAGATAAAAAATAAATAAATAATATAAAATAATACCGGTCTGCCCCATTGAGACTTCGCCAAAGTTCTGTATTATATCTTTCTTTGTTTTTTTTTTAAAATTTCTTTCCCGTTTTCTGAGAGCCAGGAGGGCGTTAACTGATTTACTTTAACACTCCCTTCTGCGCTCTCAACAGACGTTCAATCATTCTTTTGTACTTAATAATGTAGCCTGTTTTTTTAATGGTTTGATTTTTTAAAGTTTATCTTTCATGTACATCTTTGCGGAAAGTAGCTTACAAAAGATCCTGTCAGAATAAATGAAATTACAGTTAAAAAGGAAATAAACAGAGCCCTTTTCATCGTCTGCTCGTCAATGTGAATTATGCTGTCCATGTAAACTTGTGCATTTCATGGTACCCTCTCCCATACACCCAAGGATCTGGGGAGAGTTTCATCAAGTGTTTTGTCAGTGATTTTAACCGACAACTGTTATAAGCTACTGAAATCCTTGCATCTGATTGGCTGAGAGCAAATTTGTTGGTAAAACTCGCTGACAAAACACTTGATGAAACGCTCCCCGGGTGTTTAGAAATGGCACCTGAATATAAAAAAAGACAACTGCTCAATTTGTTACAAGTCTATTGATGCAGCATTAATTCTAATTCATTGTGCAAAAGTTAATAAATAAATCACATATAGTTGCATACAGTATCCGATTAATAAGTTCTCTGACATGACTGTAAACATGGTAGAGGACCCGATAGCCAATCGTTATTGTATATACAGTTTATCATGCAAGATTTTGAACGCAATATTTATTCCTTTTATGAGACAGATTTGAAAGCAATATTGATTTTTTTTTTCATGTGAAAAAGATTTGAACGCAATATTGATTTTTTGATGTGATTTACAAGCCATGAAATAAATTATTTAACTTTGAATGAAAAGCGTTAAACATCGTGATTTGTTTCCCGTTTGTTACGTGATATCAACCCACTGAATAGTAATTCTGGAAGTCTCTTGCTCGAATATCAACTTTCCAGTTTCTAAAATAAGCGAGCGAGCAAGAGATAGCAAAAGATGTTGACACTTGTGCAGTGAAAATGTAATTTATTCATAAATAAGATATGAAAATTACATAATTCTAGATCCTTAACAGGGGGGGGGGGGGGGGGGGCGAATTTACCCACAAGTGGAGAGCGCTGAGAAATAGGCCCGAATTTGCCTACAGAATGTACATGTGCCTTCAAAATAGCAAGGGGAGCAATTGCGCCTGCCCGCCCTACACCAACATCGTACACGTGTTAAAATTACGTTTCTCAGAAAAATTCTCTCTCCTACATCTCATCTTATTCCTCTTTCACCTTTCCTTTCTCTGCTGTCATTTCTTTCCTTCATCGTTTTACATCCTCACATCTCTGAAATCAACTTTTCTCTCGTCCCTCTCTTTCTCATCTCCTTTAGCGTAGATTCTTGCCAAGAACTATCCCGTAAACTCTAAATATAGAGCAGATGGGATAGTGAAGAGATTTTTTTTCCCACTTAGAGTGCTCATCTTGGCAACTACTGACTCATGCTCATATCAACGCATTCTTTTTTAAAAAGATTAACTCATCCATCTTTGAATTTAGATTACATATTCAAGAGGTCTTCTAGTAGATCAAAAAGAAGAAGAAAAAGAAGAAGAAGCAGAAGAAGAAGAAGAAGAAGAAGAAGAAGAAGAAGAAGAAGAAGAGGAAAAGGAGGAGGAGAAGAAGAAGAAGAGGAGGAAAAGGAGAAGGAGGAGGAAAAGGAGAAGAAGAAGAAGAAGAAGAAGAAGAGGAAAAGGAGGTGGAGGCGAAGGAGGAGGAGAAGCAGAAGGAGAAGGAGAAGAAAAGGAGAAGAAAAGAGGAAAAGGAGAAGAAAAAGGAGAAGAGGAAAAGGAGAAGGAGAAGAAGAAATAGGAGAAGAGAAAAGAAAAGAAAGAAGGAGAAGAAGAGGAAAAGGAGGAGGAGGAAGGGAAGAAGAAGAAGAGGAGGAAAAGGAGGAGGAGGAGAAAAAGAAAAGGGGGAAAAGGAGAAGAGGAAAAGGAGAAGGAGAAGAAGAAATAGGAGAAGATAAAAGAAAAGGGAGGAGAAGAAGTAGAAGAAGAAGAGGAAAAGGAGATGGAGACGAAGGAGGAGGAGAAGGAGAAGAGGAAAAGGAGAAGAAGCAGGAGAAGATGGAGAAGAAAAGAGGAAAAGGAGAAGAAGATATAGAAGAGAAAAGAAAAGGGAGGAGAAGAAGGAGAAGAGAAAAAGGAGGAGGAGAAGAAGAAGAGGAGGAAAAGGAGAAGGAGGAGGAGGAGGAGAAAATGAAAAGGAGGAGGAGGAGAAGGAGAAGAAGAGGAAAAGGAGGAGGTGGAAACGAAGGAGGAGAAGGAGAAGAGGAAAAGGGGAGAAGAAGCAGGAGAAGAAAAGAGGAAAAGGAGATAAAGAAAAAGGAGAAGAGAAAAAGGAGAAGAATAAATAGGAGAAAAGAAAAGGGAGGAAAAGAAAAGGAGGAGGAGCAGGAGGAGAAGAAGAAGAAGAAGAAGAGGAGAAAAAGGAGGAGGAGGAGAATAGGAAAAGGAGGAGAAGAAGGAGAAGAGGAAAAGGAGAAGCAGAAGGAGAAGAAAATGGAGAAGAGAAGAGGAAAAGGAGAAGAGGAAAAGGAGAAGAAGAAAAAGGAGAAGAGAAAAACAAAAGGGAGGAGAAGAAGGAGAAGAAGAGGAAAAGGAGGAGGAGGAGAAGAAGAAGAAGAAGAGAAAAAGGAGAAGCAGAAGGAGGAGGAGGAGAAAAGAGGAAAAGGAGAAGAAGAAAAAGGAGAAGAGGAAAAGAAGAAATAGAAGAGAAAAGAAAAGGGAGGAAGAAGAAGAAAAAGGAGGAAAAGGAGGAGAAGAGGAAAAGGAGAGGAAAAGGAGAAGAAGAAATAGAAGAGAAAAGAAAACAGAGAAGAAGAGGAAAAGGAGAAGAGGAAAAGGAGGAGAAAAGAAAAAAGGAGAAGAGGAAATGGAGAAGCAGGAGAATAAGGAGAAGAAAAGAGAGAAGAGAGGAGGAAAAGGAGAAGAAATAGAAGAGAAAAGAAAAGGGAGAAGAGGAAAAAGAGAAGGATGAGAAGAAACAGAAGAAGAGAGGAGGAAAGGAGAAGATGAAAAAGAGAAGCAGAAGAAGAAGAGGAAAAGGAGGAGGTGGAGATGAAGGAGAAGGAAAAGAAGAAGAAAAGGAGAAGCAGAGGAAGGAGGGGAAGAAAAGGGAGAAGAGAAGAGGAAAAGGAGAAGAAAAAGTAGAAGAAAAAAAGAAATAGAAGAGAGAAAAAAAAGGAGAAGAACAGTAAAAGGAGGAGAAGAAAAGGGAGAAGGGAAGAGGAGGAGGAGAAGAAAAAGGAGAAGAAAAGGGAGAAGGGAAGAGGAGGAGGAGAAGAAAAAGGAGAAGAGGAAAAGGAGAAGAAATAGGAAAAAGAGGAAAAGAAGAAAAAGGAGAAAAGAAAAAGGAGAAGAAATAGGAGAAGAGAAAAGAAAAGGGAGGAGGAGGAGAAGAAGAGGAAAAGGAGGAGGAGAAAACGAAAAGGAGGAGAAGGAGAAGAGGAAAAGGAGAAGCAGAAGGAGGAAAAGAAAAGGGAGAAGAGAAGAGGAAAAGGAGAAGAGGAAAAGGAGAAGAAGAAAAAGGAGAAGAGAAAAACAAAAGGGAGGAGAAGAAGAAGGAGAAGAAGAGGAAAAGGAGGAGGAGGAGAAGAAGAAGAAGAAGAAGAGAAAAAGGAGAAGCAGAAGGAGGAGGAGGAGAAAAGAGGAAAAGGAGAAGAAGAAAAAGGAGAAGAGGAAAAGAAGAAATAGAAGAGAAAAGAAAAGGGAGGAAGAAGAAGAAAAAGGAGGAAAAGGAGGAGAAGAGGAAAAGGAGAGGAAAAGGAGAAGAAGAAATAGAAGAGAAAAGAAAACAGAGAAGAAGAGGAAAAGGAGAAGAGGAAAAGGAGGAGAAAAGAAAAAAGGAGAAGAGGAAATGGAGAAGCAGGAGAATAAGGAGAAGAAAAGAGAGAAGAGAGGAGGAAAAGGAGAAGAAATAGAAGAGAAAAGAAAAGGGAGAAGAGGAAAAAGAGAAGGATGAGAAGAAACAAAAGAAGAGAGGAGGAAAGGAGAAGATGAAAAAGAGAAGCAGAAGAAGAAGAGGAAAAGGAGGAGGTGGAGTGAAGGAGAAGGAAAAGAAGAAAAAGGAGAAGCAGAGGAAGGAGGGGAAGAAAAGGGAGAAGAGAAGAGGAAAAGGAGAAGAAAAAGTAGAAGAAAAAAAGAAATAGAAGAGAGAAAAAAAAGGAGAACAGTAAAAGGAGGAGAAGAAAAGGGAGAAGGGAAGAGGAGGAGGAGAAGAAAAAGGAGAAGAAAAGGGAGAAGGGAAGAGGAGGAGGAGAAGAAAAAGGAGAAGAGGAAAAGGAGAAGAAATAGGAAAAAGAGGAAAAGAAGAAAAAGGAGAAAAGAAAAAGAGAAAAAGGAGAAGAAATAGGAGAAGAGAAAAGAAAAGGGAGGAGGAGGAGAAGAAGAGGAAAAGGAGGAGGAGAAAACGAAAAGGAGGAGAAGGAGAAGAGGAAAAGGAGAAGCAGAAGGAGGAAAAGAAAAGGGAGAAGAGAAGAGGAAAAGGAGAAGAAAAAGGAGAAGAGGAAAAGGAGAAGAAGAAATAGGAGAAGAGAAAAGAAAAGGGAGGAGAAGGAGAAGAAGAGGAAAAGGAGGAGGAGAAGAGGAAAAGGAGGAGGAGAAGAGGAAAAGGAGAAGCAGAAGGAGGAAAAGAAAAGGGAGAATAGAAGAGGAAAAGGAGAAGAAAAAGGAGAAGAGGAAAAGGAGAAGAAATAGGAGAAGAGAAAAGAAAAGGGAGGAGGAGAAGAAGAGTAAAAGGAGGAGGAGGAGTAGAAGAAGAGGAAAAGGAGGAGGAGAAAAGGAAAAGGAGGAGAAGGAGAAGAGGAAAAGGAGGAGTAGAAGAGGAACAGGAGGAGGAGGAGAAGAGGAAAAGGAGAAGCAGAAGGAGAAGAAAATGGAGAAGAGAAGAGGAAAAGAAGAAGAAAAAGGAGAAGAGGAAAAGGAGAAGAAAAAGGAGAAGAGGAAAAGGAGAAAAAAAAGGAGAAGAGGAAAAGGAGAAGAAATAGGAGAAAAGAAAAGGGAGGAGAAGGAGAAGAAGAGGAAAAGGAGGAGGAGAAGAAGAAAAGGAGGAGGAGAACAGGAAAAGGAGAAGGAGAAGAGAAAAAGGAGGAGAAGCAGAAGGAGGAAAAGAAAAGGGAGAAGAGAAGAGGAAAAGGAGAAGAAAAAGGAGAAGAGGAAAAGGAGAAGAAATAGAAGAAAAAGAAAAGGGAGGAGAAGAAGGAGAAGAGGAAAAGGAGAAGGAGGAGGAGGAGAAGAAGAGGAAAAGAAGGTGGAGACGAAGGAGAAGGATAAGAGGAAAAGGAGAAGCAGAAGGAGAAGAAAATGGAAAAGGAGAAGAAAAAGGAGAAGAGGAAAAGGAGGTGAAGAAGAAATAGAAGAGAAAAGAAAAGGGAGAGGAGAAGAAGAGGAAAGGGAGGAGGAGGAGAAGAAGAAGAAGAGGAAAAGGAGGTGGAGACGAAGGAGGAGGAGAGGGAAAAGAGGAAAAGGAGGAGAAGCAGAAGGAGAAGAGGGAGAAGAAAAGAGGAAAAGGAGAAGAAGAAAAAGAAGAGAAAAGAAAAGGGAGGAGAAGGAGAAGAGGAGGAGAAGAAGAACAGGAAAAGGAGGAAGAGGAGAAATGGAAAAGGAGGAGAAGGAGAAGAGGAAAAGGAGGAGAAGCAGGAGGAGAATAAAAGGGAGAAGAGAAGAGGAAAAGGAGAAGAAAAAGGAGAAGAGGAAAAGGAGAAGAAATAGAAGAGAAAAGAAAAGGGAGGAAGAAGAAGAAAAAGGAGGAAAAGGAGGAGAAGGGGAAAAGGAGAGGAAAAGGAGAAGAAGAAATAGAAGAGAAAAGAAAACAGAGAAGAAGAGGAATAGGAGAAGAGGAAATGGAGAACCAGGAGAATAAGGAGAAGAAAAGAGAGAAGAGAGGAGGAAAAGGAGAAGAAATAGAAGAGAAAAGAAAAGGGAGAAGAGGAAAAAGAGAAGGATGAGAAGAAACAGAAGAAGAGAGGAGGAAAGGAGAAGATGAAAAAGAGAAGCAGAAGAAGAAGAGGAAAAGGAGGAGGTGGAGATGAAGGAGAAGGAAAAGAAGAAGAAAAGGAGAAGCAGAGGAAGGAGGGGAAGAAAACGGAGAAGAGAAGAGGAAAAGGAGAAGAAAAAGTAGAAGAAAAAAAGAAATAGAACAGAGAAAAAAAAGGAGAACAGTAAAAGGAGGAGAAGAAAAGGGAGAAGGGAAGAGCAGGAGGAGAAGAAAAAGGAGAAGAGGAAAAGGAGAAGAAAAGGGAGAAGGGAAGAGGAGGAGGAGAAGAAAAAGGAGAAGAGGAAAAGGAGAAGAAATAGGAAAAAGAGGAAAAGAAGAAAAAGGAGAAAAGAAAAAGGAGAAGAAATAGAAGAGAAAAGAAAAGGGAGGAGAATGAGTAGAAGAGGTAAAGCAGGAGGAGGAGAAGAAGAGGAAAAGGAGGAGCAGGAGAAGAAGAAGGAAAAGAAAAAGGAGAAGAAAAGAGGAAGGGGAGGAGGCGAAGGAGAAGAGAAGAGGAAAAGGAAGAGGATGAGAAGCAGAAGAAGGAGAAGGAGAAAAAAAGGGAGAAGAAGAAAAGGAGAAGAGGAAAAGGAGAAGAAATAGGAGAAGAAAAGAGGAAAAGGAGAAGAAAAAGGAGAAAAGAAAAAGGAGAAGAAATAGAAGAGAAAAGGGAGGAGAAGAAGAAGAAGAGGTAAAGGAGGAGGAGAAGAAGAAGAAGAGGAAAAGGAGGAGGAGAAAGGGAAAAGGAGAAGGAGAAGAGGAAAAGTAGAAGCAGAAGGAGGAGAAGAAAAGAGGAAAAGGAGAAGAAAAAGGACAAGAAAAAGGAGAAGAGGAAAAGGAGAAAAAGAAATAGAAGAGGAAAGAAAAGGGAGGAGAAGATGGAGAAGAAGAGGAAAAGGAGGAGGAGAAGAAAAGGAAAAGGAGAAGGAGAAGAGGAAAAGGAGAAGCAGGAGGAGAAGAAAAGGGAAAAGAGAAGAGGAAAAGGAGAAGAAAAAGGAGAAGAGGAAAAGGAGAAGAAAAAGGAGAAGAAAAGGAGAAGTAGGAGAAAAGAAGAGGAGAAGGAGAAGAAGAGGAAAAGGAGGAGGAGAAGAAGAGGAAAAGGAGGAGGAGAAAAGGAAAAGGAGGAGGAGAAGAGGAAAAGGAGAAGCAGAAGGAGGAAAAGAAAAGGGAGAAGAGAAGAGGAAAAGGAGAAGAAAAAGGAGAAGAGGAAAAGGAGAAGAAGAAATAGAAGAGAAAAGAAAAGGGAGGAGAAGAAGGAGAAGAAGAGGAAAAGGAGGAGGAGAAGAAGAGGAAAAGGAGAAGAGGAAAAGGAAAAGCAGAAGGAGAAGAAAAGGGAGAAGAGAAGAGGAAAAGGAGAAGAAAAAGGAGAAGAGGAAAAGGAGAAGAAATAGGAGAAGAGAAAAGAAAAGGGAGAAGGAGAAGAAGAGGAAAAGGAGGAGTAGAAGAAGAGGAAAAGGAGGAGAAAAGGAAAAGGAGGAGAAGAGGAAAAGGAGAAGCAGAAGGAGGAGAAGAAAAGGGAGAAGAGAAGAGGAAAAGGGAGAAGAGAAGAGGAAAAGGAGAAGTAAAGGAGAAGAGGAAAAGGAGAAGAAATAGGAGAAAAGAAAAGGGAGGAGAAGAAGAGGAAAAGGAGGAGGAGGAGGAGAAGAAGAGGAAAAGGAGGAGGAGGAGAAAAGGAAAAGGAGGAGAAGAGGAAATGGAGAAGCAGAAGGAGAAGAGGAAAAGGAGAAGAAATAGAAGAAAAAAGAAAAGGGAGGAGAAGAAGGAGAAGAAGAGGAAAAGGAGAAGGAGGAGGAGGAGAAGAAGAGGAAAAGAAGGAGGTGGAGACGAAGGAGAAGGATAAGAGGAAAAGGAGAAGCAGAAGGAGAAGAAAATGGAAAAGGAGAAGAAAAAGGAGAAGAGGAAAAGGAGAAGAAAAAGGAGAAGAAGAAAAGGAGAAGAAGTAGGAGAAAAGAAGAGGAGAAGGAGAAGAAGAGGAAAAGGAGGAGAAAAGGAAAAGGAGGAGAAGGAGAAGAGGAAAAGGAGAAGCAGAAGGAGGAAAAGAAAAGGGAGAAGAGAAGAGGAAAAGGAGAAGAAAAAGGAGAAGAGAAAAAGGAGAAGAAGAAATAGAAGAGAAAAGAAAAGGGAGGAGAAGAAGCAGAAGAAGAGGAAAAGGAGGAGGAGAAGAAGAGGAAAGGGAGAAGGAGGAGAAGAAGAAGAAGAGGAAAAGGAGAAGGTGGAGATGACGGAGGAGGAGGAAAAGAGGAAAAGGAGAAGCAGGAGAAGAGGGAGAAGAAAAGAGGTAAAGGAGAAGAAAAAGGAGAAGAGGAAAAGGAGAAGAAATAGAAGAGAAAAGAAAAGGGAGGAGAAGAGGAAAAGGAGAAGAAGAAGAACAGGAAAAGGAGAAGGAGAAGAGGAAAAGGAGGAGAAGCAGGAGGAGAATAAAAGGGAGAAGAGAAGAGGAAAAGGAGAAGAAAAAGGAGAAGAGGAAAAGGAGAAGAAATAGAAGAGAAAAGAAAAGGGAGGAAGAAGAAGAAAAAGGAGGAAGAGGAGGAGAAGAGGAAAAGGAGAGGAAAAGGAGAAGAAGAAATAGAAGAGAAAAGAAAACAGAAGAAGAGGAAAAGGAGAAGAGGAAAAGGAGGAGAAAAGAAAAAAGGAGAAGAGGAAATGGAGAAGCAGGAGAATAAGGAGAAGAAAAAGAGAGAAGAGAGGAGGAAAAGGAGAAGAAATAAAAGAGAAAAGAAAAGGGAGAAGAGGAAAAAGAGAAGGATGAGAAGAAACAGAAGAAGAGAGGAGGAAAGGAGAAGATGAAAAAGAGAAGAAGCAGAAGAAGAGGAAAAGGAGGAGGTGGAGATGAAGGAGAAGGAAAAGAAGAAGAAAAGGAGAAGCAGAGGAAGGAGGGGAAGAAAAGGGAGAAGAGAAGAGGAAAAGGAGAAGAAAAAGGAGAAGAAAAAAAGAAGAAATAGAAGAGAAAAAAATGGAGAACAGTAAAAGGAGAAGAAGAGGAAAAGGAGGAGAAAAGGAAAAGGAGAAGAAGACGCAGAAGCAGAAGAAGCAGGAGAAGGAAAAGAAAAAGGAGAAGAGAAGAGGAAAAGGAGGAGGCGAAGAAGAAAAAGGAGAGAAGAGAAAAGAAGAAGAGAAGAGGAAAAGGAGGATGAGAAGAAGAAGAAAAAGGAGAAGAGGAAAAGGAGAAGAAGCACTGCAGGAGAAGAATAAGAATAAGGAGAAAAGAAGAGGAAAAGGAGGAGAAGAAGAAGGAGAAGAAAAAGGAGAAGAAGAGGAAAAGGAGGAGGAAGAGGAGGAAGAGAAGAAGAAGAAGCCCGTGTTTAGGAGAGTCACATCCTAATTAGCTGCCTTTTTTTGTCAGAGTAGGGTGTGAAACCTGCCTGATGTTTAGTGTGCCTGCAATACACAACTGGTAATCTACAGACAGATCTTCGTGATAGGGAGCATAGCCCCTTGAAGAATACAAGTACAAGAAGAAGAATACATGAATAGGAATTAAAACAGGATCGGCAACATATCCAATTTATTTCAGTCTCACGCTTGACTATTTACATATCTTAAATTCATACAACATTGGTGCATATTAAAACAATGCAATATCGAAATACACTCGAGTAAACACAAACTGAGCAAGGAACAAAATACATGTACAGTGTATATTACAAATGCATTTCTCGTCCTATTTCGCAAATGGAATACGATGCATGAAATATTGTAGCTCCTATATTATACAACAGACTTACAAATCCACAATAATTTGCAATTTTGGTGATAAAACTGAACAATACACTATCAACGTCAAGGTGACATTTACATGTATCAACCAGATGGATCATGTGGGGCACTTAAAAGGGACTTCCATAATGCACTGCCAAACTTCTTTGCAGAAAAAGGCAATAAAATTGTGCTACAAGTGTCACAAGAACTTATTTTGATCAGTTCCTACCACCAAAACAATGAATTTTGTTAAAGTGCTCAATTTCTCCTCCTGCAAAAATCTTGTCAATAAAATTTTATTTTTTTGAAATATGCCTGGGTGAGAAAATATGCCATTCAGGCTGATATGCACCAAATGTACATGTAGTATTCTACATACATGTATGCATGTTCATGAAATAATAAGATTTTAAAAAAAGATTATATTTGTCCAAAGTTACAATATCTTGACTACATTGGACAGCATTATTCAAAAAGCAGAGCCACTCTGCACACTTTTAAAGATAAAATTGAGTTCTGGTCATATAATTACATTGTGGAAGAAACTGCCTCAAAGCAATTGGGAAAGGTTGATCTTGAGGTTATGGAATCACCAAATTGATAACAAATTGATCCAATCTTGCTGAAAAGCACATGCACTGTATACAGAAATGGGTATATGGGACTGCACACACATGTGGTATGAAGTGTTCGGCCTGAATGCTTCAGCTATTTCTTGTCATATTTCGAATATGAGGCCATTTGAAGAGCAATCCTTTTCAAGGGACATTTCTGCTATGATGTTCTTTCAAAGTGACGTAAAAGGAATGAGGAAGCTCTACTAGGACACAACTGGCTCTATGTGGTAAGCACTAGCTTAAAAAAAAAAACACAAAAGATATGCACTACTCTACCTCTATATAAGGGTCAAATTACTACACGTCATTGTTCACAGGAGCTTTTCCATAAATAATTTTCAACTTGAAAAGGGGGAGATTTCCTCGGGGTGATCTCCCTCCTGTTTTGCCAGAGCCTTTTCTAGACTTTCAAGATTTAAATTACCCCTACCACAGTGCATTTTCTTCCCTGCTCGTTACTACGAATATAAGAAGATATTACAAATGGGAAAACACTGGAATGTACATAATTGCAGCCTTGTGACTTAAGAACATTGAAATTTGAGAACATACCCAACAGCAATACGCGTACACGGTACAACAATGGTGTACACATGTATGTTTAATTAAACTATGTGCATATACAGTACATGTATGCAATTGCAATGTTCTGTACAATAATATCCTTTGTACAAATCTCTCACAGCAGTGGACTTCCTAACATACACAACGTACAAAATAGGAAAATGCTTCAATTATCAATTATGATGCAGCTACAAAGATATGCATATATACATGTATATTCCAACTAACACATCGGACAATAACGTGTACATAAGCCTAGTGGACAATGGATTGGAACAGCAAAATATTTAGAATACATGTTCTTTCATGCCCTCTACTTTCTAATCATACTCCTTGCTTTTATTCCATTCATTGGTTCAGGACAAACTGCTAACATTCTGTGGATTGAAAGAAATTTGATTCAGATGCTTGCAAAATATGTACAAGATCCATGACCAGAAAGGACAAAAAGTTAAACACACACTGTGTCAATTTTTTGCTTGAATTACCACCTACATGTACCACTGGGTTTTCAAACAGACAAATAAACATAAAAATCCTTAAACTGGAAACAGGTCCACATGTTATTCCAAATTTAATGTTTTTGTCCATGTATTGTGCATATATATTTTTTAAAGATATATGATTTCAGATTTGAATTATCTAGAAAACAACAACAACACACAAAACTGTGTCTTTGGTCAATTATCCCCCTGAAAATTCTTATCCTGAATGAGAAATCAAATTTATGTTTATTTTATAGTATATACAACACATAAATCAGATACTTCAACTTTCAGTACCTCACAAACTACAGTGTAAATTAATTGCAAGAGTACAAAATATTGTAACTAATTGCATTAATAATAATAATAATAATGATAATAATAATAATAATAATAATAATACTAATAGTGGGTTCTTGTATAGCGCACATGTCTGTCAGATTTGACACTCCAGGCGCTCCACAATTATTACCCCGGATTTAGCAGGGCTGCTTTTATGGTGCTCTAGCATCTACATGTACATGTATAATGCACATTGTACATATTGTAAAACATCTCAGTTTTATATCAAAATAGGCTATGGCACGCTATTTTAACTCACAGCAATTTATTATTCAATTAATCTCTTGGAGATGCAAGGTTGGCACAATTCAAATCAACTCGATTTAAATCGCGATTTAAATTGCTATTTACATTTAAATTGGCTTGATTTTGTTTTAAATCACCAATTTAAATAAATTTTAAAAAAATTATTTAAAACTTAAAAGTAATTTTATTGTTGATTAGGGATCAGGAGTTGGTCTAGCGGTAACGTCTGTGGGCAGCCCTCTATATTCGCCTACATAACGACTCTGATCGCACACAGGTTTCGAATGTCAATCATGTCTTTTGGATGGTGACGTTAAAGGTCGGTCCCACATGTAACTAAATAATCATATTTGATTAATACACGTCTGTCAAAACTCAATTAAACACACACACACACATTTTGTTGATGCGACAAAAAAAATCAGTTTGATAAAAAAAAATCTTGGGTACTAAATTCCTCCAATTGAAAGTTTTTGTACTCCAAAAAATGTCTGATATTAGATCTACTGAAATAATCCATTTCTTTTCTATAGGAGCAACATTCTATAGGAGCAACCCCCCAAATCAAATAAATCCGAATTTTTTTTTTAAATCAAATTTTTTTCTCCAACCCTGTGGAGATAACATGGGGGGGGGGGGGGGGGGAGGAAGGAAGAAACAGAATACCAGTATACAGCTACACCTACAAATTGTGAGTAAATTCATGAGCATGCAAATAGATTGAGGTAAAAGGAAAAACTGCAAAATTATACAAAGGCAAAACCAAGTCATTAAAAAAGTAAACCACAATGACATCAGGCATTTAACACATACAGTGAACATGTATGTGTAGAATGATTCAATCTTTTAGTCATCAATCTCGAAATGTGCAATACCTTGTAAAACCAGATCCAAACAAGCATCCACATATTCCTCGTCATGTGCAGCAAGATGCTCCAAATGATCGGTGTCCTCCCAAAAAGCCTCACTAATGTCGCAGCCCTGCTTCCGTCGCTTCGCAACAATGTCCTGAATGTCCTTGTACCAAGTGATGCAATCCGCTTTGGAATAGATGTAGAGCTGTGGGCAGGGCATCTTGTCATTGGCGATGGCCTCCATGTAGGAATTCATGAGGCTGTTGGCTTCCCAGAAGCTCGGGAACACCATGTGCTTAAACATCAGCCACAGCCAAGAGGGTGCCAACTTGAGGTAGGAGACGTACCAGGGCTGCGAATGCCCGTCCGGTGAGAAGAGGCAGTAGGCTCGGATTCCTGACATGAAGGTGGGCCTGCACGGAGCGCTGTCCCAGATCACACCACAGATCTTCAGAGCTGCGAACACACCAGGATCACGCCCATTCATCAGCTCTGTAATCGCCCGGTAGATGTATCCTCCACCGTTGCTGAACAAATGGAAGAAGATGGGGTTTTCCTCCAGGCCTAAATCGAAGAACGCTTCCAAAACTTTCACGGCAATAAAATTTACTCCTCCGAGCTTTCCCTCGAACAGGTACTCCCCAGGAAGAACGTATCGGATGGTGACATAGCCCTCTGACTGGTAAATTGCGCTGTACTTCGCAAGGTCTTTATCATCTGCACCATACCATCCTAAGAGAAAGATGACTGGTTCTTTGTCAGGACTTCTTCTTTCAGTCAATTCCACATCTCCTGTGGCTGCTGCTGCTTCTGCTCCTGCACTTCGAACCCTCGGATGGGTTGAAAATTTGGTTGGAAAAGTCACATGATATTCAAGTTCGTCAGCCATTATTTGAATACACAGGAGACAAACAGACTATGAAAAACTAAATGATACTACATGTAATGGCAAACTGCAAATGTTGTAAAGTTGGTGGTGGGTCATGACGCTAACTTTCCTCATCTCATGAAGCACTCACATAGTAATGCGAGGTAAAGGTTAGCTCTATTTCAATCCTCTTCAGAAATCAGAGACTGAGTCTTCTTTGACCAGGTGACTTTCTAACTAAAGTAAAAACTCACGACACTAGTCACTGTTCTTATTGTCTATTGACAATATTGTTCACCACAATTGAATAAGGCAGATTGGTAGCAACTAGCATCATCTCACTAATTCTCAGAGTCAGACTAACTTATCATTAGTTTTGAAATAAGTGAGTGATGTTGATGTCAGTGACAATACTAACTGTTAGATGATGTCATTCGGCTATAGAGCCTAAAAGTTGGTGTAGACCTAGATCAGTACAGTACAAGTACAGTACAAGTACGACGCTAGGCCATGTCGTCCCCGAGTTCGCTAGTCGGAGTCTATCCCGTCAGTGGGCTACCACTGGCAGCGGTACCACTCTGTCATTGTCTGTGACTGAGTGGCTTTGGTGCAGTGCCGGTGCCTCACTCAACATGCAGGCTTGTTCACTATTTTCATGTCCAAAGCAGCAGTTTATGGTCGATTCAGCTAGGTAATTGTTCAATAAATTTACAATAGACAATTCAGGTACTTCAAGCAGGCCTCATAAATATCTAATTACGTCAATTTAACTTACAAATCATGATGTAGAAATTTTCTTCCACCATCCTCATCACTGGGCAACAAGGTACGCGATCTCTTTTAAGAACGGTGTCTTTCATGGGGCAAATAGAAATTGGCTCCGTATTTTTCCCCCCAGAAACTGAGTGATGATTCTTTTTTGGTTACATGTTATAAATTCAAATGCCAACAAATTAATACTGCATACCATTTAAACATGAAAGTAAAGAAAGGGTTTGTCAACAACTAATAGTATTTCCGAAAGATATAGGTTTGATCACATATGGTACAACCAAAATACATTTTCAAAACTGCAACTTATAAAATGTATTGGCAATAAATTGCAAGAAAGGACATTGGCAGAGAATTCTCGACGAAAACATTGAAGTACATTGTAACAAAATCACTTGGAACATATAAGGATCTGGAATATATGTATGACCTAGAAAAATACTTAGGCCTACTATTAGATATAGACAAGTCACATATTAAAAAAATATCTAAGAATAAAAATAAGCAATAGATGATTGAACAGGGACGCCACACGAATTTAGAAGTTAATAAGCATTTATGTCCCACCTGCCAATCGGACGTAGAAACTGCCTTTCATTTTATTATGCAATATCCATCATACAAAGAACAAAAAAAAAACAAAAAACAAAAAAACAAACAAACAAACAAACTATTTCATCAAATCCGGGAAATGTAACTAGTGACATTTCCCTGATCAAATATGTACCATAGTACCTTCATTATGAGCGAACTAAACAAGTTTAAATATATAATACAGAGTAAGGAAGAATTTAGTAGGAAGAATTTAGCAGGAGGCCTACTTACCGTATTGTATTTTCCTGATTATACTATTGTACCTTGCTCATTTTTAAATTTATTTACTTATTTAGTTATTTTTTTTTTCTTAGGGGGGGCCCCGGTTGCTTTGTTATTTTTCAATGATGATAATCCGCTTCGATCGTCTGCAACTTATTTTGAATCTTCCTTTGTATTTGTACGTTGACGATTATCAAAATTGTGGATTTTAGTTCAGTAAATTGATTTGATCTGATTTGTACGTTGGCAACCGGGGGGGGGGGGGGGGGTGTAGAGTCTGGGAATATTGAACAAGGGAGCGAGTCGGGTAGATTGTTCCATATCAATGGGCCGTGAAAAATAAAGTATCTTTTGAAGTAGAGGTTCGGTGTAGAGAAAGGTGAAATATTTGAGCAAATCTGGTATTTTGATTATGCATTTTGAAATAATATAAAGAGTGAAATATTGTTAAATGACTTTGGTAGACATACATCTTTAGACAGAGAAAAGAAAACGAACAATATTTAGTGAAATCATGAGAGATGGTAAGATTTTGCATCTATACCGTGGCATAGAAAATGTCAATGAAATATTTATTCGTATTACACATTTTCTTTTATTCAAATTTTCAATTCTATTGTAATTTAATGTAAACTTCCAAATTAAACTACAGTGACAATGTAAGAGTAAAACAATGATTTCACTTATCTTCTGCTTAAAAATATAAATTATAAAGTATACAAATTAAATATTTGTTGTTGATTGATTAATTTTATATCTGCGTTCAGTAGCATGGTACAAAATAATATAATATTACAGCAAATGTATATGAACACATTTTCATACATTAACAATTTACTTCTAAATACAAAGAAAATATGTCTATGGGAAATTAACATTTTACAATTAACAGGATTTGTGAACGCAGGAGACCGTCATCATGAGCGAGTTGCTTGATGTCGATGGCGGCCTCAAAGTCAAAAAAGGGACATAGAACTAAAAAATTGAAGAAAAGAGGTCACGAGGGTGCAGTGCAAGTGCATTAGAGTTGTTGTATGGATTAATAATCAATAAACTATAATTTTTACATAGATGGTCATTGGATTTGAGTATAGTGATATTAGATTGCGCTTCATAGTCACTTTAAAAGAGTAAATTGAGGAGCACATTTTAACTGTTGTGGGTAGATTATTCCAAGTCAGGGCCATGGTGTCTTTCTGCATTCGTTATTAATAATTTTGGGTTTGTTAGATGAAAATTTTCTGAAATACGGGTAGGGTATGTGTGAATTGTACTGTTTAGATTAAATAAATTTTGAAGTGAGGAAGGAAGTTGGGTATTTTTTATATTCAAACATAAAAACTGCAACTTGAAAAATATTGAAATCAGTGACCTTCAATGTTTTAAGCTGAAAAAATAGTGGATCAGATTGAGAAAAGTAAGACGATCCTGTACAAATACGAAGTGCACTCTTGTGTAGGGAAAGAATAGGATTGAGTTTGGTAATAACCACAGCTAGCCCAAACAATATTACAGTATGTTATATAAGTATGCATCACTGTGTCATACAGTAAAAACATAAATTTAAAACATAAATGCATAGTATAATTTTTTAACCCTTTCATGACAGGAATTATTTAAAGGCTATAAATTGATCACATTTCGTTCTTCAAATTGGCAACAATAATATTTTTCTTTTAGTGCTACAAGGTTCTAACAAAATGCAATGTCTTTGAAAACAACATCATTAGAAACTTAGTCGAAAAGTTGAAAAAATTGCCAATTTTGATAAAAAATAGTAATTTTGAACCTCTCAATGTGTTGCCAATTGAAGGATTTTGAAGCTTATTCTCCTTTTTGAAATTCCTAGCATCAAACGCAATATGGTCATGCAACAAAAATGGACACAATGTGTGAAGAAATTTTTGCTTTTTGTACTCCTGCATCTGGTATATTTTTTAGAGCTCTGAATCAAAAGTTATTGAGCCAAACCACAAAATGTGGTCAAATGTCTTGAAAGGGTTAATGTGATCATTCCATGTTAAATTCTCATCGATGATAACGCCTAGGAACTTAGAACTCTTCTTTTGTTTGACGGAAACGTTGTAAATTTTAATATCAATAGTAGCTGAGACAATTCTCCACAAGATCAATCATCACCAATTTTCATTTTGATGACGTCATCATAGTGACAATTTTGATTAAAGGCGACATGTCAGAATTTTCCGTATTTGCGTGTAATGTCTATGGAAGGTGAATTTCTTTCCAATCATGAATCTACATGACATTGTTCTTTGAGCAGTAGTATCTCTGTTGTTTGTGGTCTATTTTCTCCCAAATTTTAGTATGTTTTAGTTGATACTATGGGCTATTTCAATTTGCCCTCCATTTTTGATCAGATATCGGGATCATGCAAAAATTTTCAATTGAAAGTTAAAATTGCGACTATACTTATGCCCTTTTTTCAGCTTTGCGTGTTAAGTCTGGGGAGGTATTTTGGTATAGCAGTAAACATTTGCCTGCCATGCCTGTGATCCAGGTTCGAATGGGGGGGGGGGGCACTCAGTATATAGTGTGCGGTGGGTATGTGCCGCAGAGAAGACCCCCACTTTTACACTATAAAATTTCTGTTCCAAAGCATACCATTTTTTTCTTGTTGAGAAAAAGAAGAGAGAAAACCGTTCCAAAGCTCCGTTTTTTTCCATTCCGTCGTTCCGGCCGTTCTGGCCCGCACCGGCCCGTTTCAAAGAATAGGCCTGTCATTCCCCCCCCCCCCCCCCCATTGCTTCCAATCCGGTTCCAAGTACCCCAGGGAATTCAGTTTTCATTCATGCTGAGCGCATATGACGGGTGGAAAACGACAGAAACATGCCAAACTCTACAACTATACAACTGTCGAGTAGATGTATAGTTTTGACCAATCAAAACACAAGAAACTATACAACTATCTGACTATACAAATGTGCAACTGTTAGCAGCTACGCATGCATAGTTGCATAGTTGTACAGTAAGCGGGCCAAAGTGCCATAAATACGAACAACTATACATAGAGTAGATGTATAGTTTTAACCAATCAGAACACAGGAAACTAAACAACTAGACATCTATTCCCGCAGTCTAGTCTGGAATAGATACGCATGCATGCGAATTAACCCCGCTTAAGAATACACACACTATAGACTTGCCTTGCGCGCGCAAGACACACAGCGTGGGAGCTTGTGGGAACCAGTTCCGTAGCATAATTGTAATCCAGTTCCAACGACCCCCTTTTCCAAAACGTTAGGAGTTCCGAATGATACGCTCGTTCCGAAGCCGGAAGCCCCCCTTTTTTTAATCTTTGCTCGTCAGAGAATGAGGCGAATGCCCCCCCCCACCTTTTTGAATAACCTTTTTTTTGTTTTTTTTTGGTTTTTTTGCTTGTCAGAGAATTTTTGAGGCGAATGTCCCCCCCCCCCACCTTGTTGAATAACCTATTTTGTTTTGTTTTGTTTTGCATGTCTGAGAATTTTGGAGGTGAATGTCTCCCCACCTTTTTGAATAACCTTTTTTTTTTCTTTCTTTTTTCTTTTTTTTTTTTTGCTTGTCAGAGAATTTTGGAGGTAAATGTCCCCCCGAATTTCAAAATGGACTTGCGCCCACTTTTGGGGTCGAGTGCCCCCCCCCCCCGGGGGATAGTATCTCGATTGTTTGTGGTCTATTTTCTCCCAAGTTTTAGTTTGTAATAGTTGATACTATGGGCTATTTTAATTTGCCCTCCATTTTTGATCAGATGTCGGGATCATGCAAAAATTTTCAATTGAAAGTTGAAATTGCGACTGTACTTATGCATTTTTCAGCTCTGCGTGTTAAGTCTATATGGGGAGGTATTTTGGTATAGTGGTAAACATTTGCCTGCCATGCCTGTGGTCCAGGTTCGAATGGGGGGGGGGGGCACTCAGTATAAATACTGTGCGGTTGGTATGTTCCGCCCAGAAGGCATTTTTACACCCAAATTTCCGTTCCAAAGCATACCATTTTTTTCTTGAGAAAAAGAAGAGAGAAAAGCGTTCCAAAGCTCCGTTTTGGGGGTTTTTTTTGGTGTTTTTTTTTTCATTCCGTCGTTCTGGCCGTTCTGGCCCGCCCTGGCCCGTTTCGAAGATTATCATTTTCGGTTAAAAGTTGAAAACGAGTTTCATTTCAGGTGCTTAATTCCTCCGGGCTTTACCCATAGCTTCGAATCCGGTTCCAATCCACCCCATGCAGGCCCAGGGGATTCAGTTTTCATTAATGCTGAGCGCAAGCATGCAAATTAACCCCGCTTTATAAATACACACACCAACTAGGCGTTGTGGCGTGCGCCTGTAATCCAGCTAATAGTGGAAGTTATAAACTGATTCAGCGGACCCAGGTTCGAGACTGAGTCACGTCTTTCGGATGGTGACGTTAAAGGTCGGTCCCCAGACGTAAATAATCATATCTGATTGATAACGTCTGTAAAAACCCAAATACACACACAATTGCCATGACGTATACATTTAGCTAATGGGAGCTTGTGGGAACCAGTTCCGTAGCATCATATTTATATTGTAATCCAGTTCAAAAAATCCCTCTTTCCCAAAATGTTAGTAATTCCGAAGACCATCCTTTTCATGATACATTTGTTCCGAAGCCCCCCCTTTTTTTTTTGTCTTGCCAGCGGCACATACCTACTACTTTTGGGGTCGAGTGCCCTCCCCGGGGTTCGAATCCGGGTAGTGTCAAATTTTTGAATAATTTTTTTTTCTATATTTTTCAGGTGGTCTGTAATGGACAGATTAATTTTGCATATGTTTCAGGCCAGTTTAATTATTTTTTTTCAAAAAAGAACGCACACGCGCGTACGCGCGCGTTTTCCACATAGACAAATTAAATAGTATAGACGAAAAGGTAGCACGTGTGGATTTGCCTCATTTGCATATAAGCTACAGCGTCACCATTCAATCTAAGCGTATTTAAGCGTATTTAGGCTCCGCCCCCCGAGAGACATTTCATATCTCCCGAAGCCACCATTAGCATAAATTTCCGATTTCACTTCATGCATTATTTATTTTTGCTTTGCGTATCCCGACAATATTCAGCTCTGATTGGGCCTTAACTCATGAATATTACAAAGACCTTTTTCGTCACTTCCGCTGTGTGTAAAGTCAATGTAATGACGTCACCCGCACGAAGTGGGAATTTCTTGTGAAAAGTTTACCGGTGAGTACTATTGATGTACTATAATTACGCTTAAATTTCATAAATAGAATAACATTCATATGAATTACTACCAATGTGAGGGATCTCCTGGAATTTCTGTACATTTTGAAAGTAATTGAAAGTACTGTATGCTATAAAAATGTCGGCAATCTGTTGTCAAATCTTCATTACATTTTCTATCGTTTTGAGCTTATGTTTCAGCTCGATTGCCATTACCACCCCTGCCACTCTTGACAGCTTACCGGGAGTTTCGGGCGGGACCAGGTCATAAAATCCAATACATTACCAGACAATTTCATCCCCTTCAATATCAATGACATTGATCCAAAGTAACTGTTGGAACACATAATTTCAAAACTTAGTCCGAAAAATATCTAGTATGACTCTAATGTGACATTAACATATTAACTAGGGTCAGGTAGCTTGTTGAGATTAATTTAGTTTCTCAAGCTATGAGTCTGGTGTGAAGATTTCAGCAGTTCACAAGTTCCATGATTTTGATTTTATGTCTAAGAGTACTTAGACCTATCGTAGATCTGCATTTCAAATTTAGTTGATTAGGCCAAACTTCTTTGACAAATCGGTTATCTAAGTTAGATGTAGACATAGAGTCTAGATCTAGTTAATCTATAGATCTGACAGTTAGATCTAGACCTAACAAGTTAGTCTGGAATAGATGTAGGCCTAGACCTCTACACCTAAGTTAGATCTAACTTACACAAAGGTCTGTTACTGTTAGATCTACTCGGGATTTTTTTTTTTTTTTTTTTTTTTTTTTTGGGGGGGGGGTATTTTTTGTAGGGCCTATATATATTATTGGTTATTTATTTATTTATATATATGGGGGGGGGGGCATGCGAGGCCTAGCCATACATTCATTGACGTAGGCCTAGGTCTTGTCTTGGCAATTCCTAGAATCTACAATATTATTAGACCAGATTAGATCTGATAATAGACTCCTAGTCCTACTCGGTAGTAAGTCTAGATCTTTTCTAGATCTAGATCTAGATCTAGTCTAACGTACATGTAGATATAATCGTAACAGTTAGACATAGTCCTAGACACTAGAGTCTAGGGCAAAGCACATACTAAAAAATACTAGCCTAATGGAAGAAAGCCTGGTCAGTGATTGAATTATGAATGGGGGGGGGGGGTCCTGGTCTAGTTAGTCTTTACTCTAGTTCTGCCCGATTCAACTCATTGTAATGTTAAAATGAATAAACCTCTATAGCGTTGTTAACTTTCAGCCAATTAAACTAAAAGTTAAAGTTTTATTGAATTTGAAAACGAACTTCAAGAGAAGTCAGGACATGCACGTTTTTGTTTTTTTGTTTTGTTTTGTTTTGTTTGTTTTTGTTTGTTTTTTTTTTTACTTAGTGTAGCAGGGAAGGAAATCAAATCAAATGGGCTAGTCATTTTCATTTTTAGGCAGGACCAAAAAAATTGTTGAAAGGTAATAAAGAGTATCAGTATCAATTATCATTTTCATTTTTTTTTTTCAGATGGACATGAAATGAAGAATATGCAGACCTACTAAGTGTTTATCTACCCATCAACGCATGGCTGAACGTACTACTACCACTAACTATTGGAGATGACGGATGAAATGCAATGTAAATCTGCTAAGATGCCACTTTATTTTCATTTCCCTGATTGCATGACAGGTATGGTAGTTCTAGATCTAGAGCTCTTATCTTGGAAATCAATTAAAGTGGCAGCTCCATGGCTATTTCAATGGGAATGTTAAGATCCAGTTGAGGAGTTACAGATTTTAAAGATGGAATGAAAGATTGAGCTAATACTTATAGTGTCAAGGATAGATGTATGTTATCCGAAGTATGTAGAGGGTTTTATGGGATATAAAATGTGTTGACAAGTAAATTAAGTTATTTCCTTTGAGAGTGGTCTTCAACCCTTTTCAATAATATATGTACACAAACAATAGCAAGTAGAATATCAAATGAAAAAAAATTATGTACTTAAATTTATTTTGAAATATTTCTGAAGAAAGACATTACAATTTCAGATAGAATCTGTGAAAGGAATCTATGTCTTACTTGTGTTCTCTTTGAGAATAAATGAAGCCATCATGAATGGAGTATAGATACTTATTATTTGATGTATGACCTATTTTATTTTTCCAGGATGATGCTTCTCTTCTTCAGTAACAATAGATGCTGAAGGCATATATCCCACTTTGAGTAAAGACAATACAGAGAAGAAGAAAGAACTACCGACTTGCTGAAGTTAAGAGAGGTAGGCTCAGCTGTATGAATAAGTTTCTTTGTATACACTCACACAACTGAGGTACGAAAGGCTGTCCTTGGTTCATTCACAAAGATAAATTTTGTAAAGGGGGGGGGGCACAAATCTCAGAAGAAGAAAAAAAAAGGGGGTTGTCAGATTTGTTGGGTCCAGCTTTCCTGCAAAATTCTCTGACAAGCAAAAAAAAAAAAAGAAGCTTATTATTTCAAGGGGGGCAAAATTTTAAAAAGAGAGGCCACAATGTACACTGCTCTTTGAAAAGGGGTGAGGCCTGAAGTGCCCCCACCCCCCCCCCCCCAACTGCCACTATGTTCAATGATTTGCATATCATGTGATTTCAACGTGATTAATTCCATTCTTTTCTCATTTCATTCAACAGACATGCATGGAGTTCAACTTGACCTCTTCAGCTTTGATGGCGGCTACAACAGATTAAATCCTTCGTATTACAATCCGGAGAGTCTGAAGTGTAACAAGCTCATTTAAGGGAAAAGGATACTGCATCTAAAGCTTTTCACATGTGGCACCTTCACCCGCCCCTCCACATGTCACTTTATAAATTCTAATACAGCCAATTTTTTCATGTAGATGTATTTAGCGCATAAGGCCTATTGAGTTGAGGGTTTCCTCTTCGAGATGGCCTAGGGGCATTGCCTGGCCCCTAATGTTTATGATAATAATGATAATAATAGTGATCACGATAATAGAACAGTTCTTATATTTCGTATAAATTTGAAAAAGGTCTCAATGCACTGAGGAAAGGGTGAGAAAGAGAAACAAGTAGGAAACCTGCCGGAAATGTTATAATTATATTAGTCAATTGAATGAGTATGTTTTTAGTGCAGATTTGAATTGCCCTACTGTATTAGCTTGTCTTACATTACTGAAGTGATTGCCAGGCCCAATGAGGTTATGCTTTGATCCATTGTGCATCTCAACAAATGTAAAAAAAAAAAAAAATATATATATATATATATATATATATATAATCCCATGAACTGATCTTATATCTGATGATTGAAATTATCATTTTGGGGAAAGTCTGTACTATCAAATACTGTTTATATGATATGAAACTATTTAAGTGTCAAAAACAATCAGTATTGAGAAATTGAAAAAAACAGGTTAGTTCATTTAGAGAGCCTTACATGTATGTAGAGAAAATTAACAAAACCATCTTTCATTTTCAAGTCAAATAATTATGCCCTTGGTATGTGTGGATCAAATTTCAACCAACAATCTTTAGGACTCTGAAATGTACATTAGTTGGTCATTGTTTCAATGGAGACTTTGTGGTTTTGGAGTTAGGGCACTAGTGTAGGTGGGGGGGGGGGGGGCAGAGGGGCAGACTGCCACCTGACAAATTTTGACGAAAAAAAAGGTAATCGGGTTCATGAAAAATTCTCTGTGGTGGATTTAGGGAGGGAGGCAATCCCAGCCCATGCCCCCCCCCTTTGTGAAAGAACAGTATACATTGTGCCCCCTCCTTTTTTTAAAATTTTTTTTTTATTGTGCCCCCTTTTAGAACTTTGTCAGAGAATTATGGAGGAAAACTGGACCCCATGAAATCAACCCCCCCCCCCCACTGAGCGACTTTTAGAGGGCTTGCAACAAGAAAAAAATACGAATCTCCCTCCAAGCCGTTCCCTAAAGTTGACAGACCTGCATTTGTGTGCCCCCCCCCCCCTTAGAAAATCCTGCATGCTGCATTGAGTTAGGGTAAATTTGTTATGAAAAATCCTGATGATTTCATCAGGATTTTCAAGTATTCTATGTTGCATAAGTCATCATTTTATAAACTCCCCGAAGTATAACAGGAACCTATAATGTGTTCAAAAATTCCAAATAAATCAACAAATGCAATAAGATTTAAAGATGTAATACTTCAATGTAGCAGGTGAGGTCATTTGATTTTAATAATTCAGTTGTGATGAAAATGTACTCTTTGTTAGTAATATAAACTATGTGTTTGAAGTTTTCGTGGAGGGCATTATATGATTTATTTCTATAAAAGTTTAGAATAATACTTATATGGCCCTTTCATGTTAGTAGAACAAATATATTATAAATATACGTTGTGTTTAAAATAGTGGATGATGGAATACACAATTGAAACAATGACATAGATGCAAGAAAAAGATGCAAAAAACATAAGGTAAAACAACAATCGGTTTGTGATCGAAGATAACATGTAGAGAAATAATCAAGCAGAAGGTGAGCAAATCTGTTTTAGATCGACTGGGCATCATAATTGCAGATTTCATCACAAACTTCAAACATGGTAAATTACATTATTGTGAGAAGCTATGTAATTAAAATTGGTTTTATGAACATTCAACTAGCAGTAATCCAATAGTACATGTATTTCTTTTCTTTTTCTTCTTTTTTTTCACTGAATCAAATCTAACTGCAGATAGAGTGATGAAACAGGACGTGAGGGAGAAATAGAGTGTGAGAAAGAGAGAGAGTTAGGAGATAATGACAGAGATAGCTTGTGAGATGATGATATGATAATGAGAAAGGCAACGATGTTAGATAGTGAGAGAGATGGGAAGAAAAAGGGAAAAAGAGAGTTTCCAATATCTCTGCCCCCCCTTGCCGCATGAGTTAGTGATTCTTTTTGAGAGGGGGGGGGGGGGGGGGGGGAGAGAGCTGGTAAGTCTGGCCCTAGGGGTGGGGCCGGGAGTTCAATTCCAAGTTTGCTAAAGAAAAAAAAATCAGCAACAAAAAAGAAAAATAATTACTTTTTTTTTTTTTAATTACTGTCAGAAGTTCCCACATACGGATTCGTTTCTTGTGACACAGCTTTACCAAGTTTGATTTCATATTTATTTTTTAACAGTGGATTGAAGTACGGCACGTAGCTTCTCACTGTTTATCATTTCAATTGTATTGCTGATTATTATAATTATATTAAAAATGGAAGGCACTGATTCGCCAATGTTGGTGAGTCGTCAAAATCCATATCATGTATACATTAACATAAATGAATAAATTAAGTGTACTTGACCTCTCTCAATGCGCATGCTCGACGCTGACCCGCGTTTTTGTTTTTGTTGCGTGAAAAGCGTGTATGGATGTTGGGAGCATCTTAAGAAATGAATAATTCATAGTATGTTAATGGAGGCTTCGGGCGCGTTCAAATCGTGTTCAAATGTCTCTGACAAAATGGCGGAGCTTTAGGGGCCTGGTTTTCCATAGACATTGTTTGTATAATACATGGTCATATCTTACGAACGGCAATGTGAAACATTAAGTTCAAATTTGGCAAAATGATGATACTTTATTAAAGGAAACCAAAACCCAAGGAGAGAATCAATGTTATTGGAAAGTGAAAATTCAGAGAAGCACTTTACAAAAAGTTTCATTAAAATTGGTTAAAAAATGAGAGAGTTATGTAAATTTGAAAAGTCTCGTTTTACTCTCTATGGGGATCCTCAAATTGGCAAATTGCTTCAAAATGGCTGATTTTGTGAACAACTCTCCATTTGTTTTGTACACAGATTTTCAGATTTTCCCCATTATCTCTCGGGGTGCTCCTTGTCTCCTCCTGAGCTCGACATATGTGGTGTGAAATACATTTTCCCATTATATATGTTGAGCTCAGAAGGAGATTAACTGCACCTTTAAAGATAATGGGGAAAATCTGAAAATCTGTGTACAAAACAAATGGAGAGTTGTTCACAAAATCAGCCATTTTGAAGCAATTTTGCCAATTTGAGGATCCCCATAGAAAGAAAAACGAGACTTTTCAAACTTCCATAACTCTCTCATTTTTTAACCAATTTTAATGAAACTTTTTGTAAAGTGCTTCTCTGAATTCTCACTTTCCAATAACATTGATTCTCTCCTTGGGGTTTGGTTTCCTTTAAAAATTAAAAATGTATGAAGATGAATGATGTCACATTAACGTTGCGTCAGAAGGTCAAAACGTTGTTCCGACATTAGGTCTATATCTCCAAAACGGCACAGTGAATGAAGTTGAAACTTAATACAGTTTTAGTCCCTAATAGTCATAATCAGTTCTATGAGTATGAATGAAGTCACGTTTATATTGCATCAGTAGTGCGTCAAAACGTTGTTCCGCCTTTATGTTTGTATATTTATGTGTATAATGTCCTTTATGTCTATATCTCCTAAACGGCAAAGTGAATGAAGTTGAAACTTGGTACAGTTTTAGTTCTTAATATTCATAATCAGTTCAGAGTATGAATGACGTCACATCAATATTGCGTAAGTAGTGCGTCAAAACGTTGTTCCGACGGTAAGTATATATCTCTTAAACGGCACCGTGAATCAAGTTGAAACTTTCTTTACTATACCTAATATTACCGAAATTATGATAGTATAATAATATTATATGTTATTACTGTACTTAATTTTAATTTTTTTTTCCATTTATAAAAACATTTCTTATCGTAATTTTGTTTGATGTTATGTTATACCAATTTGTATATGTAAAACACTGAAAGACATCATGTGGAAAAAAAAAAGGAAGAAACCTTGACTTTTGATAGCTGTACGATTATTTAGAATTTTAACGTCCAGACGTCCTAGTTTTCTATCATTCGTTTATTTATTGTAACCATAAGTCTGATTTCAATTACAAATGAAAAATAAAGAAATACATATTAATGGTTGACAATAATTATAGGTTATGATAAAACTTTACAAAGTTTTTGCAATAAATAAGTAGATATGTGGGAGCAAAATTCAAATTATTACAAAGCATCAAGTAAAATAAACAGTTAAATTGGATACATGTTGCGTCAGAACAATATTGCATTTTATGACTGTGCATTGTTACGACACTGATGTACCATACACAAATCGTGATCATGGTTACACTGTAAAAAAAAAATGACTGTAAAACTACAGGTTTTTTAGCCCTTACAAGTTATTGCTGTTATTTCAATTCAAACAACAGCAAGTTAGTTGGTTTACCGGAAATCAGCATATATTTACAATCACCCAACAAACTTGCTGTTGTTTTACATGAAAAAGACTGTAATTTTATGTCGGGCGATTGTAAATATATGCTGATTTCCGGTAAAAAAGAAGAAGAAAAAAAAAAAAAAATGGAAAAAAGGGCATTCCCGGCATCCTGACTGCCAGGAAATTTCCCGTGAAAACAGGGCATTTTTTTTTTTTTTTACATTGTATGGTTATAGTCCTGGCTTAACAAGTACACAAGACGCTTATAAAACAAATAAACCCACAGATAAGCATACACCCACACATTATGGAACATCATGATAAACAACCAGAACACAATGAGAATCAAGCAAATAGGAAAATCTTATTGAATATAACACGAAATGATGGCATTATTGTTTCTCCTCGCTTATATTATTTGTGTTCACTAGCCATGCTAGCTGTTATTGAAAGTCTGCTTATAGTCGCTGTATAGGCTCGATGAATTCTAGTGGAAAATGGGCAGAAACAGACGGAAATATACAGTTATATCAGAAGAAAAAAAAGTTTACCCAAATTTGGTAGCTTCTAATAAAAAAATTATATCTATGAGCTTGAAATCTATTTTATAGTAAAGATCAACTTATATGCTAATATATATGATAATGAAATATTATTCATAACCATGCTGCCACCATGGCCACGGACGACGGTGCAGAAGGCTTTTCAAAAAGTATTGTCAAAATCCTCTAGTACTAAGTTTGGGCTGAAGCAATGAATGTGGGTCAAAACAAAATTATGCATTCGTTATTTCTATTTGAAAACAATTGATGAGTGATTTCAATTAATTTTGTGCATTTGAATAGAAAATGTCAACTCAAACTCAGGAAAAGGCTTATTGCAAGCAAAATTTATGATTATTTTCTTTGCCACGATGATACAATCTTGGCTTCATCCCCCTTAATATTATTGTTTAAGAGCAGTCTTTTATTCACTCATTCAAAATGGACTACATTTTTGGGGGAAGCTATTTTTCATGAAAGTCTTCCATCAGTTACTTTGGTAATCTTCAGCACATGTATATAGCCTTCCTTTTATTTAAAAAAAAAAATCTTTAAGATCAGTAAACCGTTGAGTTTATGTGCTATTCGAGAAAAACACCTTCTGTACCTTATGCAGGTGAAATGGTGCAATGAGCAGAGAGTTTTTAGTGATCATAAGACAAGAAGTCAGAAGGTTGTTAAAATTAATTTGGATTATTATAATTGAAATAAGGTCGTGTGAAAGCTTAGGTACACTGGATCACTTTAAACAATGAAGCATTGAAGCACGAAGAGAATTCAACTTTCAAAAGGATGTAGGCTATGGCTTGACCCACATACGTTGCATCAGCCCAAACTTGGCACAAGGAGATTTTGACGACACTTTTTAAAATCCATGGTACTCAGTCATCCGTCATGTCCGTGGTAAAAAAGACATGACTGAGATATCATTGAATAGAAAAACTTACTCTTCACCATGAAATGAATTTCAGGGTCAAATTGGTTATTTCTTTTTAATAAGAAGCTATCAAAGTTGGGTACTTTTTTATATATACACAAGCAATGTTCCATTCATTTCTTGGAAGTTGAAAAAGGACAATATCGCTTGCATACATAATGCAATAAAGTATTCTTTCATTCAACTCTACAGGACTGCTTTTCTCTCGATCTAAAATATCGGGGATATCATTCATGAATATATCAAAGAGAGTAGGACTGATAACGCAATCTTGTTTTACTTCAATATTTGTACTGGAAGTTGGAGTCAACCCCTCATTTAATTTTACACATAGATTTCATTGTAAATATATATTCTTTATAACATTGTAAAATGTATTACCAATACCCAGTTTTAATAATCTATACAAAAGGCCTTCTCTCCACACACTCATCAAAAGCTTTTTAAGATCGACAAAACAAATATACTCTCTAAATGTAAAAGAGTGAAAAAGAACTCAAAAGAGAGTGAAATTCCACTCTCACAAGGAGTTAAATGAGGGACAACCCCTTCTCGAGTGAAAAAAAGAGTGGTCACTATTTCACTCATGAAAAAGTGAAACATCAATCCTTTAAAGAGTGTGAACAGAGTGGAGATAATTCACTCCTTTCTGAGTGAAATCATCAAACTCGGTCTCAAGAGTATTGTGACGGGCACTGTTAGCCACCCCGATCTTGTCAGGTTGCCCCCGTGCCTGGCCGAGCTCCCCGTCCGTCAGGTCAAAATGTATGACCGCTGCTGATGGCTGGAGTTGCCGGCACTCGACAATCACTAATCGTCAGTTAATGCACACCACCAGGCCTACTAGCAATCCCTCATCCGTCGATAGTAATCGATCAGCATGCATAGACCATATAGGATGCAGAGTAAATGCCAGTTGAACCCTCGGTAAGATCCATCGGGTCATGATGTGGACGGATACAGCGTGATGGCTAATCTGAAGCACACAATCCTATCACTTTACGGATGTACTACATATCTGTTCATATAACAAATCATTGACGTAACAGTTAGTAAACTAACACTTTCATTAAAACAACATAATCCCTACTGAATTATCAAATGTAACCACTGATTTTCGGTAAGAAAACTTTATCAAGATATAATCTATCAAAATGAGTCATTACAAAACGCCTATATCATTTAAATATACGAATAGTGCTAATTTTCCTGCCTGAAGCCCAACCAGTACCGATACGTTGTAATCTCGATTGGTTTGCACGTTGTAACCGATGTGCTGTCACTTATAAAATATTTAGCTCGGTTCTTTGGAGTATCAACCACTCTTTTTTCAAGAGTGATGCCTGTAGTTTTGTTCACAACAAAGAAATGACACTGACAATGAATTTTAAGCGGCTTGTCATTGGTTACCGTGCGTCACTCGTTGCTCACGAGTGTAAATACTTCAGTCTGCGCACGATATTGAGCGGAACACAGGCTCGCTCTGTCAGTGAGTGAGACGGCTGATGAAGGAATATCGGCATGCTTACTCAAAAGGGAGTGCTTTACCACTCACTTTGGAGTGAAAGTTCCTTCACTCCTTTGCTTTGCTACCATTCTGGTTATGTACAATGTATTTATATACAATCGTTTTTAAAACGAAAATGTGATCCGATGACTTAAAGCCGCTCCTAAATGCAATTTGGTTTGGTTTATAATCTGTCTTCTAGAAACTTTACCAATCGTTGATTTAGAACTGAACAGAATAATTTGCCCAAATGACTAGATATGCAAATCCCTCTGTAACGTTCAATATTATAGACAAGTCAACTGGACTTGCTCAGTTGTAGCTTGCGACTTTTTACGACTAAAACTAAGTAAGTCCAGTTGACTTGTCTATTATTCAACGTTATACTACATGGATGATTGAGAACATTCATAAACAAATCCCTCTGTAGTTCGAAGGGTGCAAAGGGGAGAGAAAATATTGCCCCACTATGTTTACATTGATCACCTCAAAAGAACAGAAAATTACCTCCGGGACAAAAGCCTTTAGGTGAGTTTGTCGGTAGAGCATAGCTACTTTCATACGGGACTTGTGGTTTCGAAACTTTAAGTTAACGAAACCACGACTCACTAACTGCAACGAGGGTTCACATGAGCCCCAAACAACGAGCCGAAACTACAAGCCGAGCGATCGTCGTGGTTAACCCCGGAAGTAGGTACTACCGATTGTGTGTACAGTACACATACAGATCCTGTGTTCATAATTCGCGCGAAGGGTATGACCCGGAAGTTTAACATGAACAGCGAAGTCATCGCTAACTACAAGCTTGCGAAACTTGAAGTTTATTCTGTCCACACTATCCGAAACTGCGTCGGAGGACCACCCACTGCTCGTGGTTTCGGCGTTAACCATAAGCTCGCTTGTGGTTCTAGAAGTACAAGTAAACTTAAAGTTTCGAAACTACAAGTCCGTTCATACGGTCTGAAACTACAAGATAACTACAAGTTAACTTAAAGTTTTGAAACTACAAGCGAAATTTAAAGTTTAGCTCACATCGTGTGAACCTGACTAATGTCACCCTGTTTGTTATGGCGTGCATTTTCCTCTGAACATCAAGGTTTTTATGAACTTTTAATCGACCAAAACCACCCACGATTATGAACGAGGTTTCCTAGGATAGGGCAATCTTTGTAGCGAGTTGAATATGTGTGAAAGAAGGAAAACCCGAGAATTAGTTCAGTGAAATTTTGATAGAAATTTGACAAATGATAATTCTGAAAGTTGTGAATGTATGATGGCTGATATCATGAAATATCTTTAAATCTTAAGTGTGCGAAATGTTCATTCAGCTGTGATGTTATTCTTTACAAATCTCCCATTTGTTGCAAAATAATCCTTCCTATACATAGCTCTTTCCGTGGGGCTGTACTCGAGATGTATTATGAAGAAAGAGAATCCCGCTCTGCAATGAGATTAATGAACTTTATTTGAGTGCTTACCACGCAATGATCAGATGATCAGGTGACAAGTCTCCACCGACTGTGCTCAAATCCTATCTCCTGCGCACCCTTCTTATGGTTTAAAAAAAAAATGCAAGGCCTTCCAAATACAACAGTTACGTTTTCTTTTTTTCTTTTTTTGTGGAAAAATCAGGTGAAATTCATACCTCATTGAGAAGATACTCCAATATATCTTCTCGGTACACTGCAAAACCCAGGGTGTTATTCAACACCATCTCGGTGTCAATATTTGACTACACCAGGGCCCTCTTGCATAAAAAGTTGCGTTTAATCGCAACTCAAAAAATTAAACGCAGGTCCCAAATACTCGATCCTGATTGGTTGAAAATCAAGTTGCGTTTAATTTTTTGAGTTTTATGTTTTTATGCAAGAGGGCCCAGATAAGTGTTAAAACAACACAAGTTTCGAATCAAACTGGTTTTGTTTTGACACTCCTCTGGTTTAGCCCAATATCAAACTGGTGTTGTTTTAACACTTATCTGATGTAGCCCAATATTGATACCGAGATAGTGTTGAATTAACACCCTGGTTTATGCAGTGCATATCATCAATGATGGTTTGACACTTTCTGAGATCTTTGGAATTAATTGCTCTAGGAAACACCTTAGATTAACATATATTTTAGTTGAAGTAGGAGATTACCACGGGTGTAGCATAATTTAATCAAGCTCCCAAACAAAACGTAATACCTTGGTATTTGGTATTTCTCCCTCTATCCTTTTCTCAAACCAAATAACATTTATATAGTTTCACAATCTCAAGAGTAATTGATCCCAGTATTATTTTCATAATGGTCATGTTCCTATTTCCTCCCCTCTTTCTCTTTCTCGAACCCTGCTCTCTTTCCTTCATTGTTTAACCTCTTAGAGTGATTCTAAAGTTGATTTTCCAGGTTTTTCCTTCTTGAGTAGAATCATTCATTCACTTTCATTTGCTTTTTGAGCACGAATACCAAGCAACACCTTTTGAAATATTGCAATGTAACAGAAAGAGCGAGCGAGCGAGAGCGAGAGAGAGAGAGAGGGAGAGAGAAAGGGTGGGGGGGGGGGGGGGGAGGGGAGGGGTGTAACATCTTCTTCGTAAGTAAAGTAACAATCATGGATAATCTCAACGTAATTATATATTTTGCATTCTGGTGTTCTGACATATATGAATCTGTAAAAAAAGACAAATATCATCAGACTTCCCTTTTCCCCAATGATGTATTTAATGATAATATATTATGAGCTAATGAAGACAAAGTAACCGTAAGGGAAGAGTAAAAGAGTAATACAATGATATAAAGTAGTGCAGGTAAAAAAAAAATGGATTAGATGATAATTTTACGTAAATTGTCGGAGATGAATTTTACAGTCATACATTAAATATTCCAATCTATTCCTGGAAACTTAACATGATAAATGCAGCGGCAGATCCAAGGTTTTCAGATGGAGGGGGGGGGGGGGGGGACATTATTCCCGACATGAAATTTTCCGCAACTTTAATCCTGCGAATTATCTTCCCGCGGGAATCCCGGGGTCCATGAAAGCAGTGTGAAAGGGGTGGAGTTGGGGTTGGCAGGATCATTACTGGAATGAAACGATTTCTAGCCTCCCCCGATTTTTTTTTTTCGTTGTAGTTCTCACCACTCCCGGATCTGCCTCTGACTTGATGACCTGACGATTTAAAAAAAAAAAGGCTATCAGCATTTTGGCGTCAAAAATAAGCTTTTGCTTCATTTCTAAAGGGGGTGTTTGAGCACCTAGAACACCTAAAACACCCAAAACACCCCCTCGGTACGCGCATGCAACAACGAGACCGACACGAGACCGCCCACGGACCGAACAAAAATTGATGAAAGGGCAATCCAATAAATTTAACCTTTGCAATAAATTGATTTGTGCATGTGAAAGCAGAAAAATCTGAGAAGTAGATTGGTGAAAAAGTATGGACAAAAGCCAATAAAGAAGGCTGTGATTTTTTTTAAAAAGTTGTAATCACTTTACATATGGGAATTTGAAATTGGCCGAATCGGTACGGTCATTATAATGTAGCGGCGGTCAACTTTTACATTCGCTCCAACACACAAAATGCCTAAACTGTCATTTCTTCAAGATGTATTACTTTGTAGGATTTTTTTTTTTTATATCTAGAGGACCTCTAACAATGTGTTATCTACAATATATTTTGAGTACTGCCCCGAGGGAAAAGGAGCTCAGGAGAAAACCGGAATTTAATGATATTTTATGATAACTTTCTTATGCTTTGTCCAATTTCTTTCAAGTTTTCACCTTCCTGTTTCTCTTAATTTTCTGCTTTCACACAAATCAGCTTTTTACAAAGGTTGGATTGCCCTTTAATGAAGCACGAATTAAAAGCGGTCGGTTCAGAGTCGGTTTTGCGATGTGACTGCATGAGGTTATATCTCCATTCTATTTATTTTCACCCCCATGCACGTTTTCTTGCCTTTCTATCCAAATCTCTTAATATTTCTGATTTTTTTAAAACGAATGATATGTCAAAAAGCATTGAGTTGCTTTCTCTTGTGATGATAACCTTACCACAAATTGTAACTTTTCTCTTGTCTGCGATGTTCGTGCTACTTGCTACTAAAGTTGTATTTTTTACTCTGCGGTTATACATTTACATTAAAACATTAACCATTTTCTATACAAGGGATCGCCCTTGTTCATCATGTTCTCTCTCCGATTATAACACTGCAAAGATTTGCAATTCTATAATATTCCTATCAATGATCTATCTTTCACGATTGATTTGTCATGTTTGTTTTGGATATGATAGTATATTTCGAGATACATATATATATATTAAAGTATATATAAACTACCTATTCTGTTCGGTGATGTGAAAATACCATTAAATAAATCAAATGAATCTAGTCCACGTTTAATACGCATTCAATGTGTGTATTTTATTCTCTACCTTTTCTATTCATAATCTATGAATATTCATTCGAAAAATTGTATTCGATTTACATCTCATAGTTCACGAAACCTTATGTTAAAAAAGATGACGCAGAAACTAATGAATTAAAATCAATTAAAACAAATTAAATCAGTAATGAAAAAAAAAGTCTTGTGATGTTTAGAAAGAGAATGAACATAATGATTTGTTCATTTTTAAACGTTCAACGCATATCAATAATTATTATATATAATTACCTGCTATTATTAACACAAAGAAAGAAATATGCGGACCCTTCTGGAAATCACTTTTTGGGTATCTCTCATCCCAGGAATGGAGAAATCAATTAATGAAACATATTTTATCACTGATCGACCAGCTTGCAATTAATTTGATTTGATTTACCTTCTTTGTGTCTACACATTTTATAATAAAATCAGTTTTCTTTTGTAAATGACATTGTGAAAGGTGCAAATATTAAACTGATAATATATAACGAATTCAGTATAGAATCACCTGTGCATTTCAATGGATACTGTTTATAATTACCTTGTTAAAAGATTGATAAAATAATACCTTGATAAAAGATTAATAAAATAATAGGTTAATAGATTACCGTAATAATAAAGATAAGCCAACATATCAGTATACTGTAATATTCCTCTGCAAATATAGGTAGTGGAAATGTGCGAAATACAAGTCGACGTTTATCATCATCATCATCATCATTATTATTGTTAATATCATTATCATTAATACTACTACTACTACTACTACTACTACTGTATTATTATTATTATCCCCATCATTATAATTATCATAAAGTATAATTACATTAAAGTAATATGTTAACAGATTTAAGTAATATAGTGATAGAGTAACGTAGTATACAGTGATATGCCACTGCAAATATAGGTAGGGGAAGTGGTAACATGTGGTTTTTCAAAAGTTCATAATTCCGAAGGTTCGTTACTCCGAAGGTTCATATTAATTCCGAAGGTTTGTTTACTCCGCAGGTTTCATTACTCCCAATTAAGGTGCATAATTCCGATGGTACAGGTTCGTAATTCCGAAAATATTATAGAATCCTACATCATTTTTTTCCAGGAATTTCGAACCTTTGGAATAATGAACCTATTTTATTTTTGCAATAATGAACCCCGCTATTTCATTTTCGGAATTACGAACCCTATTTCATTTTCGGAATTACGAACCTCTGGATAAACGAACCTTCAGGATTAGGAAGCCTTCGGAATTACGAACTTTAAAGAAAAATGCAACAAATCTTCAGAATTATGAACCCTATTCATTTTCAGAATTATGAACCCCTGATATGAAAATTTTTTGAATTACGAACTTTCGGAAAAAACGAGTACCCCCCCCCCCCCCCCCGGGAAATATGCGTAACACAAGACGACGTTTATCAAAATCATCATCATCATCATCATTATTTTCATAAAGCAATTACATTTAAGTAATATTTAAACATGGAAATATTGTTGTTTTATTATAATAATTATTATTATCATTATTATTATTATTTTAATTATTATAATAATTATTATCGTTATTCATTTATATCATTATCATCAATACCATCATCAATATCTTTAAATTTATCAAAGCAACTTGCTATTGGGGAAACAAAAGGACCACTATTAAACTAGGCTACCTGCACATTGCGATAGAAATATATTCGTCTTGTTTCTCAACCTTTCTTCTTTCTTTTTAAAGAATTGATTACTGGCAGACATAGACTACTTCGAGGTACTTGTATGTACCTACGCACGGGTCAGGAACATTTAAACCACCAGCTCTATGTGTTGTAGGTATGGTACAAGTTTGCATGCCATCACACAAGTCACTTATGACATTCGTTACATCTGCTGTGATGCAGTCGGTGTTCGCAGTCTGGGCTGGGATATTGCTCGGGCTTGGTGAGCAAATTGTGGTGTCACGACGGCCATAAAACGGATCTATGACTGAAATCGTCATGTCTGCATGACAAGTGAGGGTCGCTGCTGGAGAGCCTTCGCACGCAATTTCGGTCACTGCAATAAGGAGGGGTTTGAAACAGGAATATGCCGAGAGAGAAAGAGAGAGAGAGAGAGAGAGACGGGGGGGGGGGGGGGGATACAGAGAGACAGACAGATAGAGGATTGATGGATGAGAGTCGCGGCACAGAGTCAACGTCACATGGTGAAGAGCGATCACTCACTATGCTCATAATTCTTATCCCAAAACTATACTGCAAATCAGGTGCTACAAATTAGCAACCATTGTGTATTGCATGGTTTACTGAACGATTTCGGATCACTTTCAATTATTTTTATCATGTACAATATGATTCAACGTCGTAAGTACAGAGTATTCCATCAATCATTCTTTTGTAAAACATGAATGGTAATACATTTTTTTAGAATCCATTAATGACATTTTATGTAAAATGTTGAGGAGACATAAAGAAGCATGGACCCCACAATGTAGCTTTGTTTAGTATAAATCTGTCTTAAAGTCATTGGTTTTGTTTGATTCTTACTTTGCACTGGTGTTGCTACTGTTGTCGCTGCTGTAGTTGTCGCTGCAGTTGTTGTTGCTGTCGTTGTCACTGTTGTAGTCTCATCACTGTCAGAGCCTGAGTTAGAGCCCGAGTCAGAGCCTGAGTCAGAGCCTGAGTTAGAGCCTGAGTTAGAGCCTGAGTTAGAGCCTGAGTTTGAGCCCGAGTTTGAGCCTGAGCTTGAACGTTTGTTGCGCTCAAGAGCACCCATTCTAGCTCGACGTTCAATCTCGTAATCGTCGTCATCCGTCAGTCCCCTGCTCCCGCCTGTAGTTCAATTCAGACAACAATACAAACAATTAAAAAAAAAAAAATCCGCTAAAACTGTTCATAAGTAATTGTTTATTATTGTTTGTAATAGTTGCTTGTTTTCTCTGCATTTTTGTAACTAAGATGCATAATCTATCGATATATATTTGAATGTTCCGAACATTCGTGTTTTAAAAAAATTATTTATAAAATTGTTGAATAAATGATCTTGAACATAAACTTGACAATGTTCAGCTTTTCCCAGGCACCTGGGAGTGACTTTTCTGCTCCAGAATTGTTTGACAATCAACAACGACAACACGGTCCACATATTTTGGGGTGCCTCCTCACTCCATGATAATCTGACAAGCAAAAAAATAAAAAAAATCCGCACGTCTTTTGATTCCTTTAACGAAAAGAAAACAACATAGATACAAATATTCTGGAAGGGGGTCACTCGAACCCCAGAAGAAGGGGCAAGGGGCAGTTTGCGCCCCTGACGGAATTACAACTGAAGAAAAAAAACACAAACTTGCTTTTCAGTGAAGAAATTATTGCAGTCATCAAATTGCTGGTAAAACTTCACAACTTATAGAGAATTTCTCAAATATTTTCCTCTCGGTCGACCTCGCCAAACGCGAAAGTTATAGTTTATGAAGTCAAGCATAAAAAAGTGGAGAGGAGTGGAGTACTGGATTACGTATCTCCTAACAATTATAGCCCGATGAAAGTAAGGAAATGAAACCGTTTCTATTGAATGAATTGAAATCAGTATATGACATTATCCACAAAAACATAAATCAATAGTTTATGAACGCATTGAAAATAATGCATCTGTCCAAAAACCGTCATTCAAAAGTGATTTTCTTCATTTCATTCATTTCATTTCATTTATTTTCAAATTCTCATAAAAACATTAACAATTTATAAATTCAGTAACATAAAATCATGCATATATAAAATACATAAATACAATAAAAGAATTCGAAGGAGCCAGCAGAGGCCACTGGCCTTTCAAAGGCTGGGCTCCTAAAAACCACAGTAAGTAAATTATAGTAAAAGAAAGGAAGAGAAAATAAATGGGTAATAAGTGGGATTGGGTATTGATACAGGTTAAACAAGATTAAGTTGAGAGTTCATTCATGAGATAGTTACTATATTTTCGTTTAAAAGAGGCAAGAGATGGACACTTTTTGATTTCAGTCGGTGTGGCATTCCACAATGTTACACCAGAGTATTTGACTGATTTACGTGAAGTTTGGTATTTTAACATCGGGATATACAAGTCATTTGCATGTCTTGCGAAATGTGTATGAACATCCTTTGCAGTTTTAAACATATAAAAAATGGGAGGTAACAAATCATTCTTATACATATACATAAATGATGCAACTTGTAATTTGTATATTTGAAAAATGGTGAGTATCTTAAATTTCAGAAAAAGTGGTTCCGAAGGAGTTCTAGGGTGAGAATTTGTTATTGCTCGTAATGCTCTTTTCTGCAAAACATAAACTTGAGTTAATAAATTTTTCGCACAGTTTCCCCATATCAAAGTACAATAGGATATATGAGGTAAAATAATTGCATCATATATATTTATCAATATTTTCAAAGGAATAAAATGTCTTATTCTATAGAGTACACCAGTTGCACGAGATTTTTTCCTCAAGATGTCATTTATATGAGAAGACCATGTTAGTCTGTCATCGAGTGTTACTCCAAGAAATATGGTATTAGAAACCTGCAATATATTATTGTCATTGATTTTGATGTCACATATATTACCTAAAAGTTTTTTGTTTTTCTGCTTGAATATCATATAGTTGGTCTTTTTGGAATCTATGAGTAATTTGTTTACCAAAAACCAGAGTTCTATTTTAGGTAATTCAGAAGAAATTATAGTTGATATTTCTCTGATAGTTTTACCTGACACAAAGAGATTTGTGTCATCTGCAAATATAACTGGACAAATTTTTTTGCTGACGTATTGAACATCGTTAATATAAAGTAAAAATAATAGCGGACCCAGTATTGACCCCTGAGGAACACCTGCCGAGACTGTTAAAAATGTAGAGTTAACACCATTAATACAAACAAACTGTTTTCTATGAGACAAGTAGCTCCTTATCCACTCTAAAGGAATTCCTCTTATACCGTAAAATTTCAATTTCTGCAGCAAGATATTATGATCAATGGAATCAAATGCCTTCGAAAGATTAAAAAAAAAATGCCAAAGCCAATATTTTTATTTTCAAAAGCTGTGTTGAGATGTTCAATAAACTCCAGTAAAGCCATAGATGTGGAATGTCCAGAGCGAAACCCAAACTGTCTATTATATAATATATTGTGCTTACATATAAAGGATATTAACTTTGCATATATCAATTTTTCAAATAATTTATTGAAAACAGACAGAAGAGACACTGGACGATAATTTGTAAGCAATGATTTATCTCCCTTTTTGAATATTGGCAAGACTTTGGCAGCTTTCAAATCATCTGGAAAGCATCCTGTCTGTAAAGATACATTGAATATATGAGTTAACACTGGTGCTACAATATGTATACATTCTTTAAAACCTTGGTATCTACATCATCATATCCTGGACTTTTACCTTCTTTTAAACTTAATGCCACATTGATTAGATCTGTTTCTGTTATACATGTAAAAAATAAAGAATTCGGGTAATCACCATTCAAAAACTCAATAGGGCTTGTTGAAGGACTGGGCTGAGTGTTTACAATATCCTTACCAATAGATACGAAATACTCATTGAACAATTGTATTACATCTACTGGTTCCTCAATATATTTTCCATCTTTTACCATAGATGGACAGTCAACTTTCCTTTTTTGTTTTAAAATATTATTTATAACACGCCATGTTCCCTTTAAATCATTTCTTTGGCCATAAAATTTCTTTTCATAATAACCACGTTTTGCATTCCTAATGGCATTATTTACAATATTCCTTTGTTTCTTGTAAACACTTTCTCTATATGAGGTGGGATTCTTTATGAATTTATGATACAAAGTATTTTTCTTACGACAGAGCTTTTTCAGAGTATGATCAAACCACAAATTTCTTTTCGCCTTGCAATCATCCTTGGGTTTTTGTTTTGGAAAACATATGTCATACAAAGAACCAAAAACATTAAAAAATGAATTATACATCTGGTTAGCATCAGTGACTGCGTTATTCAGAAGAAAGTCCCAGTTAACTTTACTCAATTCAATACAAAACGATATTACACTTTCTTCATTGATATACCTCACACATGGTTCCAATGTGCATTTTGTTTAGAATTTACATTGAAATCAGTAAACAGAAAAATAGGCATATGGTCACTTACTGGGTAAGTAATAATGCCAGATGTATAACCATTGCATATGTTGTTCACAAAAATATTATCCAACAGAGTTGATGTTTCAGTGGTAATTCTTGTTGGTTTAGATATTACAGGATAAAAAGAATATGAATTCATAAATTGTAAAAAGTCATTAGACAGCATCTCATCACCTATAAAATGATTAATATTGAAATCTCCCATTATATAACAGGGTTTGTGTTCATTCACAAGTTTAAAGAGGATTGGTTCAAAGGAATCCTTGAAGGCAAGAACCGGTTGCCCGGGTGGTCTATAAACTACACCAACAATGATACTCTTCTTGTTAAAATAAATATACTTTCTACTTCATTTACAAACACTTGCAAATCTTCACATACTCTGTATTCTAATGATTCCTTTACAAAAATGCCAACTCCACCACCAGGGCGATGACTTCTACCTTTTCCAACGAAACTATATCCATTTAAAGAACTAACGGGCAAGAGTTTTTCTTCATCTCCCAACCATGTTTCTGTAACTCCTATCACTGAAAAACAAGTATTGACATCATATAAACATGACTGCAATTTCTCAATATTCTTTTTTAAACTTCTCAGATTAGAATGCAACACCGACAGGAATGAAGAATTACATTGAGGCAAGTTCCTCAATTCATAATAGTCAGAATCAACACTTGTATTCAAATCTGTGTCACTCATGAATTGTAAAGATAGTAGTTAGTAATAACAATTCAATTTATCTTTGCCTTTACAAAAGTATACCTGTCTGTTATCTATATGAACACAAAAATAGAGTATTAAAAAGAATATATAGTTATAACCTGGGGAGCGTTTCATCAAACGTTTTGTCATTGATTTTTATCCGACAACTGTTATAAGCTACTGAAATCCTTGCACCTGATTGGCTGAGAGCAAATTTGTCGGTAAAAATCACTGACAAAACGCTTGATGAAACGCTCCCCAGTTTACCTGTATTGATGTGATTGAATAAGTTGTAAAATACTTTATCAAATGTTAAAATCACTAGTACAAGATTATATTCTACGGTGTAAAAAACTTGATAATATGTGGTCTGAAGAAAAAAATCCACCTGGAACAGATACATGTAAGTTATACTATATAAATAAATAAAATAAAAAAGGGGGCTGGATATTTACCGGCAGAGTAAAAGTCTACTTATGTAAATTGTAATATCCTCTGGTGTTTATTTGTACCATAAAAAGCGCCATGATACAAAAACAGAGCTACATGTATACCGATAGCTCTGTTACTACACAGTATTAAAGGCCCATGAAGGAGTCTGTGATAAACAAATTACAATTTCAAAAGATCAGCTTTGCTACGAATCATCTGTTTGCTTGTGTGACCATTGCGCTTAGATGTCAGTACAAATACTCGGCCATCAAATGACAAGGCCGCTTGAACTTTCTCACAGGACTGTGCTTCATGTAGCAGGTTGAAATTCCTAGGAGTTAGGTCCTCATATATAGCAATCTTTGTTCCTTTCAGTAAGCTTCGGTGCTTGATGAGCATCTGTCTTGTACGGTAAGAGGACAATTTGACGATAATACCGCGACTTTTCGCTTTGTCCTGGGGAAGCTTACCAACACGATGAGATCTGTCGATCTGATCAAGACGAAAATCCCCTTTCATTTTCTTGCTGAAATACACGGATCACCATTGGCTCCGATGCACTGCCCTCTGACGCCAAGGTCTAGATAGCCACTGCCCAGAAGCCCAAGTTTTTACAGCCCCAAGACCCCTCAATATTTAGAATTATTGTATGAAGGGCTTTCAGGCGACCAGAAAAATTGGCGTATCTCGTGGTATGCGCAAAAGTACCCGGATGACTGTGCAATATTATACATAATTATAGTGCATGCTCTGGAGCTGAATATGCCGTAATAGGCTATGTGCATCCATTTAGTTTTAAAATTTCTCAAGCGCATTAAATGCCACCGAGGTCGTAGGATGCACATTTTATGGTATATTTGACGACAATACATGAGCATGTACTATGTGTTATATAAGATTGGAAACTGCCTATGGGAGCTCACCAAACTATTTACGTTGCAACCTCCATCACAAGTCATAAAGTGCGAATTCGTAAATTCATTAACTTCCAACATCATAACATTAACCGGATAAAAGTTCACTTTGGAGTCCAGAGCTTAAGTCAAAATAGGTATCAAATAAGATGAGAAACTGTACTCGTGAAATAATGCTCATAGCTCGTGCGATATACCCTTGTATCCCACTCAAGGTCATTCAATATCATAAATACCGTGTATATTGGGGGTCATTTTTTCATATAAGCTACTTACAGGCTACTAAGGAACGGGTGAATCAGAGTAAATTCCTTGACGTGGAAGAAAAGTGGAATAAAACCGGAGAAGGCCTGTTTTGACTTACCATTCACACTTCTTCCATGTATCATCACGTTGCCCATTATTAGACACATGCAAGCCAGAAAAACAGCTGAATGCTTGAAAGGCGCCATCTAAGAGAATGTGATTTAAGTAAAAATATCTAAAATGAAATAAAATTTAACCCATTACCTACGGGAATCGGGTGGTCCTTGTATTGGATGAAAAAACAACAACAACAACAACAACAAAACAACAACAAAACAACATTAGAACGGCTGCGATACACTATGCTTACTATTGTTTATATGTCGGGGTGTACGTGTTTGTGTGTGTATGTTTGTGTGTGTGGATTAAGGTGTGTGGGAGTAGGTTTAAGGGGGCACACGTATTGTGTGACTTAAGTGTTGTTTTTGTTTTTGTTTTTGTTTTTGTTTTTGTTTGTTGTTGTTGTTGTTTTTTTTTTTGGGGGGGGGGGTAGGGGTTGGGTACATGTATTGTGTGTCTTAAGTTGTTTTTTTGGGGGGGGGGGAGGGGGGAGGAGGGGAAGGTTTGGGAGAAAAGACAAACATTTTCTCTCAAGTATTTTTTTTTTTTTATGTATGAAAATGTCTTCTAAACAGGTAATGAAAATGCACCTTTTTGTTTGTTTTATTATTGAAATTTATGTTTAAGCTAAAATATCAATGTATAATGCATTTAGTTTTGTTAACAATGAATAATATGTACAATTTTTGTTATGTTACATAATTTGTATTTGACTTGAGAGAAAATAATAAAAAATATCATTAAAAAAAAAAAAATTAAGCCTGTAGGAATGAGAGAATTCAGTAGTCATCGGGTTAAAAAAAATATCTTAAAAATACGTATATTCACACAATGCAAGAGAAATATAAACATGCCAGCAAGGAAAGCAGCAAAAATAGATCAACAGATTTGTGAAAGTTTTAGAAAAAAAAATCGGGTAAACAAAGATAAAGGAATTCATGTATTTTTTCATGAGTAAATTTGGGATAAGCAAACTGGATTTAGGACAACTCTCTCTTTCATTTACTTCTACACACAAAATGATGAAAGCATAATTTTTTAAAATTTCATACATATTTCTGTTGGAGGACATATATGTGTAAAAAACATGCTATCCTGTAATATTGCTAAAAGACAGCTCCAAGGGGGTGGGGGGGGGGGGGTGGTTATTCAGAAGAGAATTCGAAATTTATGATTTTTTGGTACATCTGTACTTTGCCCTGTATTTTACTCGCCACTGCAATCTGCTGCAAAAGATAGATATTCATGCCATTCGACTATTCTCTAATTCTAAATACACTTACCACTGCAGCAGCCTGCAGTGGCGAGTAAAATACAGGACCAAGTACAGATGTAAGTAAGACCTCTAATTTCAGGTGAATATAAATGCAAAAGTTTTAACGTTAATTGGACTAATGACCAGTGATAGCCTGCAACGCAGTTACACTCCAGCTAGGAAACAATCGAGGAGCCGGGCGCGGGGGCGGGCCGCGATTTTTTTTTTGTCCCCGTTTTGAAGACTTTGAGAGAGACTACAACTTTAAGACTTGTATTTTCTCAAAGTTTCACCTTATTTTTATTTCAGGAAAAGAAAATTTCGTCAATACTGAATTCCTAAACTCTAACCTTAACCCTAACCCTATCCCTAATCTAACCCTGATGAAAAAGCACAACATAGATCCGTCTGCGCCACACTGCTAGTTTGGTTCGCTATTTTATTATATCCCTACAATTTGTTTCTCATGAATATTTATGCAGACTAGTCTTGACGAAATAAGCCGTATTGTCACTTCACTTCCATAAACTTTGGCGCTCCAATACTGCCCTTTCTCGTCGGTGGCGCAAGTCGGTCCTGACAGAAAAAAAAAAAAAAAAAAAAAAAATAGCCGGCGGGCCGCGCCGTGCCGCTGATCGATGGAGCTTCATGCATAATGCTCGAGCTACAAGTACAAATACGTTCCTACGTATACGTACGTACGTTGCATGCACACCGCACACATGCCAGTTTTGGACGGGGCTTACGGACCCCTATATATAAGAGCATTGTGTGCAAAATTATTTATAAATAAACCAAGACGCACGTTCCATTATTTAACATACTGTGTATTTACTATGTGTAGTGTACAACAGGATACTGTTCTACTCCGTTCTAGCCAAAACTCTCTCAAAAATTGTGATCGAACTATATAATTATCACCATAAATACTTAAAAGTTCCTATTTCCTATTATGCCAACTCTACATCCACTTTAAAATTGGAACTACTGTCATGCGGGGATATAAACCCAAATCCGGGACCGAACACTGCACCATAACACAAGTACTGGAAATATTCAATTTCTGAATTACTTAAATTGAGATGTGAAAGTCATCTGGAGAAATTACCTTCTCAAACTTGGAATACAATAAAGAAATTAAAAATTTCGTCGCATCCTCCTAGCCACCGTGGTAAACGTGCAGGGTCAAGAAAATTAAAGAATTCGTTATGGAAGAATGGTTTTAATAACACCGTGTACGAAGAGCAAAAAGTCTGCGAGAAAGCGGCTTCATACAAATTTGAAGCAAGTGAAACTAATTACAACTGTTCATCAACAACATTTTTATGACATTCCGATCTTTCTTTTATGTAATGTACGCTCCATAATTAATAAGTCTGATGAAATTTCAATTCTCGCAAATCGGTATAATGTTGATTTCCTGGCAATCCCAGAAACTAGGTGGGATGAACATACACCAGTTGACTTATTTTCAATTCCGGGATATGCAACGTTTTCAAAATCCCGCGTAGGAAAACTGGGTGGTGGTGTGGCAGCTATGTGAAACACAGTTTTAAACCTCGTACTCTACCGACAGTGGTACCCACTGTTATTGAAGCCCAATGGATGATCATATGACCACCAAAATTACCAAGAAATATTTCATGTCTCATTGTATGTGTGCTATACTTCCCTCCGAGACATGCTACGACAGATGAGTACATCGAACATTTGACCTCTACAACTGATAGTTTATTAGTTAAATAACCCGAAGCTGCCATTGCTGTTGTAGGGGATTTTGATGACTTGGATGACAGCCAATTTCTATCAAGCAGGTCGTTACGGAGCCAACAAGGGGAACCAAAATTATCGCTAATTGTCAAAATGTATATCGTGACATCCAGATTCTTGCACCGATAGGCATGAGTGATCATAAATGTGTTTTATGGCAGCCTTCTCCACAAAGCTGTGATTTGCAAAATAAGACCGGGAAAAAATTTGTGCGCCCTCTAGCTAGCGGAATTCGAGAATTTGGCACTTAGGTTGATAAGACCATTCATGGGATGAAATATATCGTACTGATGATCCTTCTATAAAATGTGATAATTTGTTAGCACTCTTCGAAACAATGTTGATCAATACTTACCTGTCAAATACCATTTCCTTGCATGAGAATGACAAACCGTGGATGAACTGCAAGGTGAAATCTTTGATTCTACAAAGACAACGAGCTTAGCATGCAAATAACGAAGTTCTTTGGCGTCATTTAAGGAATAAAGTGGCATTCGCTAGAAGTGGCGCGAAGAAAGATTTCTAGAATAGAAGATTTCGTAAATTGAAAACTCAGAATCCTGCGAACTGGTACCGTCAAATAAAGTACTCACAAATGGACCTCAAGATCAAGTACCAATTTATATTCCTGGTCTCACATCAGATGATCCCAGGAATCTTAAAGACGCTGCTAATCATATTAATGATTACTTTTTGCAAATTGCATCGGATCTACCTAAGCTTGATAAAGATATGTTACCAGCCTTTTTACCATCTCTTACAAAGTGTCCAATAGTTCAACCATATGAAATATATAAATTGTTACTTCAGCTCAAGCTTCAAAAAGCAAGTATCTCTAACGATTTACCAGTTAGTATAATTTTGGAGTTTGCGGTCGAGTTAAGCACACCATTAGCAAACATATTAAATTCAGCTTTTGAATTTGGAATTTTTCCTCGAAGGTGGAAATGTGCTGAGATTATACCTGTGCCAAAGTCTTATCTATCTACAATTTCTGAGTTAAGACCAAATTAACTTCATATTTTGCGAAGATTGCGGAATCCTTTTTTGCAAGATGGCTGAGGGAGGATATTTCTAATGAAGTAGATAAAAGTCAGTTTGGAAATAGACAAAACCTATCTACATGTCATTATTTGATTGGATTACTACATGCTTTGTATATAGTAATGCTGACAAACCTAAGTCAATATCCACAATTATTCTGACTGACTTTCGAAAGCATTCGATCGAATTAATCATAATTTACTTGTTACGAAGTTATTTGAATTACATGTCCGACCCTTTGTAATTTCATTAATAGTGGACTTTCTTAATAATCGTCAGCAAACTGTGAAGTATAAAAGTCAACTTTCTCAATCAAAATACAATGCTGTAGGAGTACTTCAAGGTACTAAGCTGGGGCCTATTTTGTTTCTCGTAATGATTAACGATGCCTGTAAAAATTCTTTTTTATCATGTTTTAAATACGTAGATGATTTAACACTAGTGGAGTGCAGAACAAATACACAAATATCCCAGCTACAAAGCCAAATTCGATCTCTTGAGACATGGACTTCTCTAAATGATATGAAATTGAATGCACTAAATGTTCTTCGATGTCATTTTTATTTCTAAACAGCCTGTACAACCACCTTTGTTTTATATCAATAATACACCATTACTTTCTGTAAATAAGGTGAAGATTCTTGGTGTAACAATACAAAGTGACCTCAAATGGCTGAAATGATAAAGAAAAGTAACAGAAAATTATTTATGCTATGTAGATTTAAAGCTTACAACCCACCTGAGTGTGACCTGGGGAGCGTTTCATCAAGCGTTTTGTCAATGATTTTTACCGACAAATTTGCTCTCAGCCAATCAGACGCAAGGATTTCAGTAGCTTATAACAGTTGTCGGTAAAAATCACTGACAAAACACTTGATGAAACGCTCCCCTGTTTACAGTATACATGTATATTGGGTATGTACATGATGTAAGACCAATTTTGGTATACTGCGCACCTCTGTTTTCTTCAAGTTTGACGATTAATCAGATTAATGGTATAGAAAATATACAAAAGAGAGCATGTCGAATAATCCTCGGATCAAACTATATTTCGTATGAAAATGCTTTAAAAAGACTGAAACTGCCAACCCTGTCATCTCGTAGAGAAAAATTGACCAAAGATTTTGCTATTGCTTTGGAAAAAGACATATTGTGTCAATCGTGGTTACCGCCAAAGAAAACCAACAACTTACGAAATGTGAAAAAGTACCACGAATTTACTTGTAGAACTAAGAGGTTTCAAAACAGTGCTCTTCCTAATCTCTCACGTATACTCCATTATCGTTATGCAAATTTACCCGTTTAAACATCCCCAGTACTGTGACACCCAATATCTGTATCAAAATTTTAATTGTATATTATTGCTATTGAACCACTTCCATCTTCGTTCTATGTTCACTATGTTCCTATGTTTACTGTATATGACATTTTGTACGCAAAATCTCCATCCAATTCTCCAGCAAGTTCTATGATCTTTATTTCTTCCTATTTGTATTTCTACCTCACTCTTTCTCTTTCAAATGTAATCCTTCTTTCTCTCTTCAGTATCGAATCTTTTTCTCTATTGTCTACAATTTTTACCTTCTTCAAAAATACACTTCTTCTTTCTTCTTGACATCTTACCTTTTCATTATACTTACTTATATACGTATATACAATAATAATGCTTTTTTATACAACAGCTTTTAATATGTATATTCCAAGCCCTTTTTAATGTGATTTTATTAATGTAACTTAGTTTACAAACTCGCTACATACTATTTTACATGTTTTATTACTTTTGCAATTTGTATTAATATTGTCTTTCGATTACTGTAAAACATGTACAATTCAGTCCGTACATTGCTAATCATGTTTTAATAAACCTTTATTGAACTGAATTGAAATGATAGATACGTATGCTACAAATTATATAACATGTTGCGTATTCTTTGTTTCCTTTGTAGTTCCGTATGATATATAAATAATGAAAATAGTGCTGAACATGATAGGGAAATGTTGGCAATTTAATATATGAATAATGGATATTGTAAAATCATTATTTAGGAATAATGGAAATCGGTTAATTCATTATTCATGTATAGTGAATATGTGAAATCATTATTTATAAGTAATGGAAATCGTTGAATTCATTATGTAATGAATATGTGAAATCATTATTTATAAATAATGGAAATTGGTTAAATCATTATTTATATTTATAATAATGGATGTCGTGAAACAATTATTTACATATAAGTGAAAAGAATACAAGTCATTATTTCACAAATGGCGCCTCATATTTTAGAATACCCTACAAGAAAGTGGAGTATTATCCCATATCATATTACGGTCGAGCGATCCGCCAATTCGAGATTTAGTTCCCTCAGCTTTCGAACATTCATCTTATTATCATTATTATTTCTTTCAGACCTTCACCAACTTGTTTTCTGATTTTGCAGCTCTTACACAATTCAACTTGTTACAAAATTTGGGTGGCCTTCAGTGTATTTCATTATAGAAAACTTTCAATTCCTATAATAGATAAACATCGGTAATTATCATTTTTAAGAACAGGAAGGATTTAGTTGGCAAAACGCATCAGGACAACTACCCTTGGCATATCATTCCAACTATTACTTTCCCTCAAGCACAGCTGCCCTTAGGACAATCATCCCCGGCCAACCCCCCCCCCCCCCCCCCCATGGTAGGGGTAATACAAAGGTGTCAAAGTTTGGGACCGGGGTAGTTTTCCTATAATGGTGCAGTTGTCCGGGGTAATTGTCGTAGGGAGTAGATGTCCTGGACTAGCTGCTATGGTGGTTGTCCAAGGAGTACTGGAATGTCCATGAGCAATTTTGTGTGGAATACAAAAGTTAACTGCAATACAGGCCGAAAGGTATAAGGCGTGAATATCAAAGAGGTGGCTTTGATTTACGTTTGAAAAATGCACTAGGAGTTGAAAGTTTAAAAAAGGCGTGCCCATTTGTACTTTAGATCACAAACACGAAAGCAAAAAAAAACAACAACAAAAAACAACAACAAAAAACAACAACAACAACAACCAAAAACCGAAAAGAGAAAGACGTGTCTTCATTTTACATGCAATTTCGGATTAATTTACATGAACAATGACTTCAGCAGATGTTTATATTTTTTCCCTTTTGCCTCACTAATACATAAAAGGCCTCAAAAGAAAGTCGCTGTTTGCTGCGTTCTCTTTTTTCTTTGCCGGATATAATATGCTCGGCCTTTCGCGGACAAGGGCGTTTCACCATATGTTCACAGAAAAGGGGTAAGAAAAAAAAACATATAAAAAGCATAATATAACACTTTACCTTGCTCTTTCAAAAAGTTAAGTTGATGGACACTTCTCTAAAAATTATGACTGTGTCTCCGTGTAGGTTAGAGAGAATCTGAAGAGGACTCGAGTCGAGGTGGATGCAATAACCAAGATGATTCGATGAGTGATGGACCCTTGACATTGTCATGCCTTAAATATATGCATATGCAAAAGGAAAAAAGGCCCTCCGGCCCCTCTTGAAATCACAAGGTATAAATATCAACATGCGCATTGGTTATCCACCACAAACTCTGAGAACAAAATTCATTGGCGCCGGGAATGTTTGCTTGTTCTGACAGCGTGAATCATTATTTTCTTCATAACTAATGGATTTCGTTTTTTGATTTCTTCTTTACGGCCATGAGCACCATAGACTGTTACTTTGCAACGAACAAAGAGCAATCATGGCAATTTTAGGGAATAAGTACTTTGGCTTTAGAGTAAGGTCACTTGCAGGGGCGTCGCTGGAACATTTTGAATGGGGGGGGGGGGGTGGAGTGACACCCAAATTTGCCGACAAAACTGCTGCACCATAATCTCACCCCCACAAATAATAAAGAAGATCGCAGATAAAGGGGTCTTGATCATACAGGCCCATTTTCGGAAGGGGGGGGGGGGGGGGGGGCTGGCGACTTTTTCCAGAACATCAACTTGTCAATTTCTAAATTTTTAAAGAGGAATACGAAATTTGAAGAATAAAATATGTAAATGTTAGGGTTCTCCTCCTGTTATTATTTTCCAACAAAATGGGATTTGATGCAGATGATTTGTGCTGGAAAGACAAAACGTGCAATGGCCATCGATTAAGCCCCTTTCACAATTGGTCTGCGACCGTTTGCGACCATTTGGTCGCACGACAGGCTGCAACAGGCTTCAATCGCCATCGATCTCATCAGGTCGCAGAAAGGCATTCACAAATGCAACAGCGGTCGTAAAACAAAAGCGACTAGAAGAGACCGTTGCACGAGTAAGTCGCATTTGCTCGCATATGCTAGTGCGAGTGGTCTTGCGTTCACATGCGAGTGTTGCACGAGTGATTGCGAGTGGCTTGACGCCAATCACAATAGTCGCACGATCGATTGCATGGTCGTGCGAGTGGATGTGAGACCATGCGATCGCTCGTGCGATTGAATGAGACCGGTGCAAGTGGTCGTGAGAGTGGCGTGGGGTATAAAAACCCCCTCGACAATTGACCGGTAGTCAGTTTCAAGTTGGCCTTCTTAATAGTCAAGATGCCAAAGAAGAAAGTTACAAAGAAGAGAAAGTTGTTAGAGGAGGGCCCTGTTGCAGAGGATCATCTCCATAGTCCCCCTATATATACCCCCGAGGAATAGTCGCATACAGTCTCATACAGTCGTGGAACGGTAGTACAACGTTGTAAGATGTGCTGCGATCGGTCGTGCAACAGTCTCATGGTCTTAGCACAATCGCACCCATTCGCAAGACTGGTCGCTATAGGTCGCTAGCGCACGTGCGAGTGTTGCACGACCTCCAGCCCACCCACTGCGACTATTGAGTCGTGCGAACTCTCGCATCTAATCGTGCAACGTTATGCAACACTCATACGAGAATCGCACGACTGGTCGTACGGCCTAATGCGAGTGAATCGATCGCATCTGGTTGTGTCTGGATTTTGAGCATGTTCAAAGTTCAGATGCGACCAGTCACGACCGCCTCAGGTTCGTGTAACCGCCTGCAACGACTGCGAGTGGTCGCAAGACACCAGCGATCGGTCGTGCAGCACCCCGAAAAATCTGTTGCAGGCGGTCGCAAACTGGTCACAGACCAATTGTGAAAGGGGCTTTAGGGCGGGCGGGGGGGGGGGGGGTGGGAGAGGTAACATCATTTTCATTGCCCCCTATTTCTGACAGGTAATTTCTGCAGAGAATATCTTGCTCATAGTTACTTTCATGTTAATCATACATCCTTATTTAACAGTAAGAAGTGATTTTATTTCATTGCCCATTTCCTAGGTTTTAAGTGGCTTACACTATACCTTTGCTATAATTGCGCGACAAGGTAACCACTTTGACGTCATTGTGGTTACCTAGATGAAATTGGGACACAGCTGAGGGGCCAAAATATCCTGAAGTCTTACCATATTTCGGGGATTTTTCTGGCAACACGAATTTTAAAAAAACTTTAGGCAGATGATTTTCTGCTAATAAAATCATGATCTTTTAAATGAACTAACATTGTTTCAGCATTGGGTACCCCCTTTAAAGGGTACCAATCACCAAAAATAATTTTGCTCTGTATGTTAGAAGTTGCATGTCGTTATACTATAATATGGGCTTTAAATATTAATTCAATAAAGAGATATTGCAATTTCAATTACACTCTCTATAAGCGTAAAAGCGACTCGTGAATAGACTACTCGACGCATCCGTACGCGCTCACTAGTACACTGGTACACTGGTTTTATTACTAATGTTCAAACCCAATATTCTCCCTTTTGGAAGACCAAAGATGTTTAAAGGTATTTCAATATTTGATAGCATGTACATGTATTTGCGATTCTTGCCCAGATGCAGATTATTGAAACTAATGTTCATACTGTAAATTTCATTCGCTGCCTTGTTGATGATTATTGACAATTTAATATGTTTTTTTTTCCTTTTGTACATACGTTATATTGTTTATGTTAAGCCTTTATATGCCCCCTGGGGCCAAAAGGTGTCTTTTTTCAATAAAGTTCAAAGTTCAAAGTTCAAAGGAACCAAACTCTGAGTTCGGTTCCGCGCGAGCATTTTCACGTTATCCTTTATTTCCTTCTTACTCATTAACTGTTGACCTATAGAATACAAGACAAAGTTCTTTGAGGTTGATTTTATACTTTCTAGCTGTACACAAATAATTTTTTCAGGTGATTGGGACACTTTAATATTAGCAGCTCAATTATGTTTTGTAATACATGGCAAATAATGAAAAACAAAATTTGTAGTCTATGTGTACAAAAGAGGTTTACCCAAGGCCACCACAGTGGCTTAGCGAAGCACACACAAAAATAATATTTACTTTACTTGGCCATGTCCTTGTGCGAGAATATTCAATCAAAATTATTCAAATCAATCAGAATAGAATAAATTAGTGGTTTTATCTGTTCTCGAAATTCCCAGAAAGGCGAAGGACGCACAAGAGGAACAAAAGAAACTGAATTAAAGAACAAGCATGACTCGACATAAGTTTTTTATCAATTTTAAAATTCTTCTTTTGACATACCAAATCCTCCATGGTTTTGCTCCTAAATATCTCTAAGATCTTATCTCCTTACGTTCCTCAAGTTCTTTAAGACCCCTTCGATCATCAGCAACTTTGCAGTTAATTCCTGGCCCCCGTACTTCCACTAGATATGGTGATCGAGCTTTCTCCGTAATTGCCCCTATCCTTTGGAATAAATTACCAGCGCACATTCAGAGCACCGACTCCCTCAATCAGTTTAAGAACTTACTTAAAACCCATCTTTTTAATATGTAATGTTGTATCGCAAATGCGAGGACTCAGCTGTGAGTCGGTCAAAGGAGGTGTACACCATTATGCTCTGTGTATGATTGTTTGACATTTTCATTATTCATGTATGGTTTAGTGAGATAGCTTAGTTCCATTAATCTAATTAATTTTGTTTCAAATTTATTTTATGTTCTGATAATTAACTCTTAGACAGAATATGGTGCGCTTAGAAACAACAGTATTAAGTGCCTAATAAATGTTATGTATTATTATTATTATTAGGATGAAAAATGTGGTATTTGTCGCACATGAATATTAGCACTTTACCAGAAGTGAAAAAGGCACTTATGAGAATGGAAAAGGGGCGTTATTTTATAAAGGAAGGGGGGCTCTTATCAGAAGGAATAAGTGTACTTCTTAGAAAGAAAAGGAGCCCGTGTGAAAATGAATTAGGGAAACTTTTCAGAGGTGTAAAGGGGCACTCATCAGGGATGACAAGGGTCATTTAACAGAAGGCGGAAGGGGCACTTGTCAAATTAAAACGGGCACCTCTCAAATTTGAATAGAAGCCATTGCCACAGGTGAAGATGCCCTTATCAGATGGAAAGGGGGTAATTCTTGTATCAGAAAAGTGAGAATGAAAAAAAATGCAGTTATTTTAGGGATTAATTTGCAAATGATTTAAAAGGGAATTATCGAAGGAAAGATTTTATTAGGGGTTATATGAGAGGTGAAAAGGAAAGTGGCTCGTTTTTAGAATTGAAATAAAGGGAGCACTTATCAGAAAGAATAGGGGCAATGATAAGATTGGAAAAGGGGCATGTGTTATAATATAAACGATACTTATAGAAGGCAAAGGGGCACTTCTTACAAAGGAAAAGGGACAGTTGTCAAGGAAGAAGGGTCACCTCTCAGATTTTGATAGGCCTCTGGCAATTATCAATGGTAATGAAATCAAATTGTAACAATGTGGAATGGGCAGGAATATAAAGGAAAGGGGGCACTTATCTTAAGTAAAAGGAACACTTTTTAATGTAAAGGGGGGGGGGCCTTCTAGGATACCAAAATTCCTGAAATACTGGGGTAACTGTACCCACACCCCACAGCGCCTGATTTTAAATAATCCTAAAATTTATCTAAAAGTAAAGAGTTGATGCGTAATTCTGAATCCTGAAAGAAGACTCATGAACTTGTGGAAGCTGTATTAGATAGACTGTCATTTTGGAGAATGCTGTACAGTCCGAAGAAGTCTCCTCGTGTCCTTAGCAATCAGCATGACATGAAAATATCTGAGCTTCTTTTTTACACTTTGTTTATAATACCATGTTTTAGTAGGCCTACATTTCGCATCAACTGTGCATTAAAGAGGCGGGGATGTAATGTTCATTTGTACCAATGGAAAACATGTTAGTAATGGGATGAGAGATTTTGATATATAAAATCGGAAATATCGGGACATTCAAATCATATCTTTAGTGGAAATACACTGAGATAATATAAACCATTGAAAAGAACACAAAGACAAGCTCATTTCATCCGAGGGGTAAAATAGAACACAATGTGACTATCAAACATCATTTGCCTTCTTTAAATTTACAGCGGACAGATACTCGATTTTATACGAATTTCTTTAATCAAATTTTATCCTATTAACTTTGCTCCGCCTCACAAGAATGCATTCTGAGCGGATGAATTACTTATGTGTGCCCTATAGAGTAAGTCATATCTTGAAAATATTGATGTTTTGCTTTTAATTGAAAGAGTCTGGTCTACTGATAAGACTGGTACCATTCATTCGTTCTGTAGTCCAAGCTTTTGCGAAGAGGGAGGTAAAAACGACCAATACTGACTTTGACTGTATTTTACGACTAGTGCATGTTCGATGCTGCTCTACATAATTTTACAAAAACTTTACCTCCTGTACTATGGAGGAAAGCCAAAATGAAAGGGGAGGGAGGGGGGGGGGGGCTGGTAAGAGAACCCAATGAAGGAGAACGAGAGAGATAGACTGGGGAACGGCGGGGGGGGGGGGGGGTGGAGGACCATATTTGCTACATTGCATTGTACGCAAACCGCTCTCATCTATACTCCCTACAATAATGTGATTTTTTATGCTCTAATTCGACAGCTCGAACGAAGCAGCAGGGTTATGCCCCCAGAGCCCCCCAAAAGTGCCCCAAAGCCAGACTGATTTCAACCCATCTAACATATGCGCCAAACTTTGTCAGAATTAAGGTGTATGACTATACATTACCAAAACACCAAAACTGACAAAATTTTCCGTCGGGATGCGTTGTCAGACCGCCCCTAAAAATTGGGGGAAATTTTTCCCCTTAAGGCCCATGGACCAAATTCTGTCAGAAGGAAGAGTTATGGTTGAACATTACAAAAATATAAAAACTTACAAAAATCGGCCCAACTTTGGGGCTCCTTTTGGGGGCTCTGATGGCCAAACCCGGCGGCTTCATTCGAGCTGACAAGCTTTTTGTGAATGATATGGATGGTCTTAGCAACTTTAAGGGGTCAAATCTAATATGTAAAATGGGGTGACTATTTCGGGACAGGCTCCTGGCCTATCAATACTGTCTCAAATTACATAAAATAGGACCTCAATACCCTGAAGCGACCCAACCACCGAAACCACGAGCAGTGGGTGGTCCTCCGTCGCAGTCTCGGACAGTGTGGACAGACATAATAAACTTTAAGTTTCGCAAGCTCATAGTTAGCGATGACCTCGCTGTTCATGTTAAACTTGCGGGTCATACCCTTCGCGCGAATTATTAATACAGTACAGGATCTGGATCACTGATCTCTAGGGGAAAAAAAAAATCGATCCCCCCCCCCCCCCCCCCCCCCCGTAGAGATCAGTGAACTGGATGTGTACTCTACACACAATCGGTAGTATCTGCTCCCGAGGTTAACCACGACGATCGCTCGGCTTGTAGTTTCAGCTCGTGTGAACCTTTGTTGCGGTTAGGGAGTTTCAAAACCACACGTCCCTTATATGAACGTAGCTAATATCTGGTAGGCCCTGTATCACTTTGGCCGACATCTAATTCATCTCAAATAAGTAACCTTGGATACAAATGAAACAATACAGTCTACACCATTCTAACAACTCTGACTATTGATATTATGAGGTAAGATTGAAATTAAACCGGATTATATCTTTCGGTGAACACATCATTCATTGATTCTATGCACTACCCAACGATATCGGAAAACACACACCTGTACACCCACTCGTATGTCAATCTTTCATTTTGGGGATATTCGTCCGTTACACACCGACAATGTGGGGATATGGTCAAAAGTAGGGATATCCCCACAATGAAAAAACATCTAAAATCATAAAAGATGACAAATAATCTATGTTAATATGTTAATAGCGCCATCTAGGGACCTATCGGGTATTTTTGTTATTTAAGCACAATCAATGCGAGGAGTCATAGAGGAGTGTATACGTGTGTGTGTGGATTTCAGTAAAAATGTTATCAGTTTAAAATTAATGCTATTGGTGATATCCCCACTTCCCTTTATAACATCCATTTCCCCACTTTGGACCTTTTACATGTAAGTGTGAACAGAGCCACCTGTGTGCGTTTGAGACCGCCATCGATATCAAGCAACTCGCTCATGATGACGGTCTCCTGCGTTCATAAATCCTGTTAATTGCAAAATGTTAATTTCCCAATAAGATCGGTGTCTTTCATGGGGCAAATAGAAATTGGCTCCGTATTTTTTCCCCAAGAAATGAGTTATGAAAAGTGACAATCAATGACAATCGTGAACATTTTCAAATATGTTGGCAGTCAGGGGGAAGGGGAGGGGAAAAAGGAACATGTGGAGGGGGGAGGGGCGTAAAGGGAAAGGGAAATATTGAACAAGGGAGCGAGTCAGGTAAAATTTTCCATATCATTAGGCCGTAAAAAATACAGTATATTTTGAGGTAGAGGTTCGGTGTAGAGAAAGGTGAAAGTTTTGAGAACATCTGGTATTTTGATTATGCACTTTACAATAATACCAAGAGTGAAAATATTGTTTAATGACTTTTGTAGCGATGCTCCTTTAGACAAAGCTAAGAAAAGTAGCAATATTTAGGGGATTACTGTGACATAGAAAATTTTAATGAGATATTATTCCTATTCCCTTAAAAAAACTTTTTAATTATGTTATTAAGAAGATTGGAATTCGATGTAAACCCCCAAATTTTGTATTACAGTAATTTAAATGTGCCGATGCAAGAGAGTAATACAATGCCTCCACTTATCTTCTGCTTTAAAAAAATTTATCCCAATGTAAGTATCCCAATGAATTTTTTGCTATTGCACATTTAGTGCATATATCATTAATATGATAGTTCTACGACAGTTTATCATCTAAATAAATGCCTTATGAGTGAAGTTTAGCGCTAGTTTTAAGCGCATAATATCAGAATATTTTTAATATAATTGTTATAAAGTGTTGAAGGTGACACTTTAGAAAGGTTCGAATATTTTGTTATTTTAACGTCCAGACGACATAGTTCTCTGTTACTCGTTTATTCATTGCAACCATAAGTTTGATTTCAAATACAAATAAAAAACAAAACAAAAACAGAGAAACACATATCAGTAGTTGACAATGTTTATGGGTTATACATGATAAAACTATACAAAGTTAGTGCAATAAATAAGTAGATTTGTGGGAGCAAAATTCAAATTATTACACATCATCAAGTAAAATAAACAGTAAGATTGGATAGGCCTACATGTTGCGTCAGAACAATATTGCATTTTATGACTGTGCATTGTTACATCATTGATGTACAATCATCGATCTCTACCAGTAGATAAAGCAACGCCTCATACGTTTGATGCGACAGGTCGCCATGTTTGGGCTCGCAGAAAACAACGCCGCTGTACTGCTTCAATACAGTTTTATGCATTTTTAGAATCAAATAATTCAGCACTGTGAAGTCTTTTCCACAAATTAACTGCAAAATCAGGCAAAACCAATGTACTCTTACAAATTCTAAAGATTCTAAAGATTCTAAGATTGTGAAGTTAGCCTTTGACGGAAGCAGACGTGTTTTTTGGTTGCTCCGAGTTTTTGCTGCCCAACAAGGAAAATATAAACTGCTTGTGGATATTTTTTACATCTTTGGATAGAGGACAAAGTGACGATTTTCAAGGTACTTTTCTTTAATTATTCGTGCAACTTACTTTCGAGGAATTACGGAATTTCCGAAAATTTTCGTCAATACTTTTGAACGATAAAACTTTGAAATTTGTTATTATAGGCGTATCATAAACATGTTGCCTGGCAATCAACTCCTAATTTACTCGGACTTTTCTAACTGTACGCCATAAAATCTGCAAGGGTGCGTCATTTTGTTGAAATCTATTATTACGTGACGAACAGGTAGCGAGGCAACCATCTCCCCTACGCGGATTCATATCTTGCGCCTTAATCTGGAAGAGCGCATCTTTTTCACTGGTCCTGATATTATTACGTCACAATGGTGTCCTTAGACGACATCAAACATCTCCGTGTCAAAGAACTTCGTAGCGAGCTGCAAAAGAGAGGTCTTGACAAAAACGGCGTGAAGGCAACACTTACCGCTCGTCTCAAAAGAGCCTTGGATCTTGAGATCGCAGCACAAAATGCTGATAAAGGAATAGAGAGGCTTGATGAAGGCACTGAAGAACAACCGGGCAATCGCGTTCTTCTGGAAATATTGGCGTTCGTCAAAAGCATTGACCAAAGACTCAAACATCTAGAAATGGCCAAGAAGGAAGTTCACGACGCCACAACTAACACCTCCTTTGTAGAAGAGGGCATCGTCGACAGTACTATCCCTGATAACAGTGTCGAGGATCTGCCCGAAAACGACGGAAGACAAGTGGAGATAATTACGGTGCCGACGTCTAACCGATTTGAAGTTCTTGCTGTCAAAGAAACAACAGAAACATCGCCTACTACTTCACCACCATACCAGGAGCAGATAAAGAGCTACCGCCACCGACATCGTGTTAACCACAACAAACACGATGTAGTTGTGGTTGGAGATTCGATGGTCAAACACATCGACGGAAGACGTCTCTCTCGCAGCAAGAACGTGAAGTGCGTCTCCTTCCCCGGTGCAAAAGTGAGAGACATCTTTACCTCTTCGCCTTGCGAGTTCCTGAAGCCAGGGGGAGAACTCATCATCCACGCGGGCACTAACAACATGACCGAGGGTGCTAGTGAAGTCACTCATCAAATCACAGACCTCTGCAAGTCTGTTGCTGCTGAGGGGTTCGCAGTCTCGTTCTCGACGATCATCCATCGTAGGTGGGAGAGTGCAGCGGACAAGAAGCGGGTTGATGATATCAACAATCTGCTGGAGTTGGTGGCCAACGAGAACAGGTGGGGCTTCATCATCAACGATAATATCAGGGAACAGCATCTCGGGCGTGATGGTGTTCACCTCAACAGAGCTGGTCAACGAATCTTGGCAGGCAACTTGCAACGCCTAATCAACCGTGCTGACCAACGAACAACACGAGACCAGGGCTTGACTCAGCGGTCGTCTGATCTGGATACAAGCAGTCGACATGGAGCGAGGTGGCATCAAGCACTCTACCGAGTAAACCTGAGTCAACCTTGCAAAGAGCAGAGCAGCGGCCATGTAAGATCCTACGCCGAAGCTGTTTCTGGGAGATCTTTGGATTTCAGCGCAGTCAGTCAGAGGTCACGACTGAAACCAGCCTTCAAACCAGCCTTCAGACCATCCAAGGTGGACATGAAAGACTGGGAGAACTACCTTCAATTTGTAAAAAGGGTAACGAATTAAGTGAAAGTCTGACAGAATTAAGTGATGGTCCGAATAAATTAGGTGACGGTCGGAAATATAAGTTCCCGTGTGGAAACTGTGATAAGCCAGTCAAATCTAATCAATGCGGCCTTTTGTGTTCTAATTGTAAAAGATGGTTTCACACTGATTGTCAAGCTATAAGTTCATCAGAGTACTGTAGGTTATATGAATGCCCTAATGAGAATTGGAATTGTTTAACATGTAGTCTGCCATCTTTCTGTGATTCATTATTTACGGACGATTGTCTAGAGAAAGAAAACCAAATTGATGATAGACTAAAAGAAAACTATTTAAGGGTCAGTCAAACACTTGAAAACCAAGTGAAAGCAAAAACAATTCTGCCAAACCTCATAGATGAAAAAATTTCTCTTTTTCAGGAATTTGAAGAAAAGTTTAACGGCAAAGGTCTTCATTTCTTACACCTTAATGTGAGGTCTATTCTGAACAAGATATCGGAACTTAGAATTCTTTTTAAAAGAATAAGCCTGTCTATTATTGCTTTCACTGAAACATGGTTAAATAATTCCATAAATGATGAAGAAGTTGAAATAGATATAAAATCATACGCCGTGATCGACCCTCTGGCTCTGGAGGTGGTTTATGTTTATATATCAGAAATGATATTGCATTTAATATTATTGATGATATATGTACAGGAGATGCGGAATCATTGTGGATTAATTTGCTTATACCAAGATCAAAACCAATTGTTGTGGGTGTTCTGTATAGACCTCCTAAGAACAATTTGTTTATCGAGGAATTGTCCAGTTCTTTTGATATACTAAAGAAGGATGACGAAATTATTCTTTTAGGAGACATGAATATTTGTCTTCTTCACAAATCGCCATTGGCTAAAAAATATATTGACTTGTTGAGTCTTCACGGGTTTAGTCAACTCATTAAAGACGCAACGCGCGTTACACCTACATGTTCTTCTCTACTGGATCATATTATTTGTAGCAAAGAAAATAAAATAAGTCAAAGTGGTATCATTGATCTTGGTATTAGCGACCATTCTTGTACTTTCTGTACACGGAAAAATATTAGACTGGCAATAGGTCATCACAGGACTAGTACTATTAGATCCATGAAAAAATATACAGAACAGACTTTCAATCTTCAACTGTCTGCTGTTGACTGGTCAGGAATAACTGACTGTACAGATGTAAATGAGGCATGGTCAATATTTCAACATGTCTTTATCTCAACTTTGAATATGATAGCGCCACAGAAATGGGTAAGAATAAAACAAAGATCAGAAAATTGGGTGACTAAAGATATTCTTTCCCTAATTCAAGAGAGAAATATAGTATACAAAAAAATGAGGAAAAGAGCAAAAGATGAGACGCTCTCTAAAAGATACAGAGTATTAAGAAATATGGTCCAAAGAGAGGTGAAAAAGGCTAAGCTAGAATACTTACAAAACAAGATAGAAGAAAATAAACAAGATTCGAAAAGACTTTGGCAGAATCTGAAAAGCTTAGGATTAAAAAGTAAGAAGAGAAAAGAACAAGAATCTGTCATTACAATCGATGGGGAATTATGTCATGATAAGATGGCCATTGCTAATGAATTCAATTCTTATTTTACAAATGTGGCCGCCAAATTAGTAGACAAACTCCCTCCTTGTAAAAATCTTTTCAGCGCAGACAATGATTGTATTCGTGAGTTTTACGAAAGAAAAGGTGTACTTGAAAACAGCTTCGAGTTATCACCAATCAGTGAACAATTTGTTTTCAATGAGTTACATAAATTAAATATATCAAAAAGTACTGGGTTAGACATGATTCCAGCTAAATTTCTGAAAGATGGTGCGAAGGTTTTATATAAGCCTTTAAGTTACTTAATGAACCTATCTATCTTGACGAGCACTTTTCCTGAGGATATGAAAATAGCAAAAGTGACTCCACTTTATAAAAAGAAAGATAAAACTGATGTAACCGATTATAGACCTATTAGTGTTTTAAGCGTAGCATCAAAAATTCTGGAAAAATCGGTCTGTGTTCAAATTGAAAAATACTTCAAAGAAAATGATATAATTTATGAATTTCAATCTGGCTTTCGACATGACTATTCGACTGAAACATATCTAATTCATTTAACTGATTATTTGAGGACAGAAACTTCCCAAGGGCGCTTTGTTGGTATGGTGCTCCTTGATCTGCAAAAAGCTTTTGATACAGTTAATCATGGCGTCTTGTTGAAAAAGTTTGAAATAATGGGTTTTAACAAGGCAAGTTTAGAATGGTTCAGATCCTACTTGTCTAATCGACACCAAGTAGTGGCCATTCATGATATTCGTTCCAAACTAATGCCGATAACATGCGGTGTTCCTCAGGGAAGCATTTTAGGCCCAATTCTATTTACAAGTTATATCAGTGATATGTGTATTTGTATAAAAGACTGTAAACTATTATTGTACGCTGATGACAGCGTACTACTGTATTCAAATCCTAATCCAAAATTTCTTGAGGAGAAGCTCAGTGAACAGCTATCTACATGTGTCGATTGGATGACTGATAATAAGCTTTCTTTACACTTGGGCAAAACAGAAAGCATTTTGTTTTGTTCTAAAAGTAGTTCTAAAAAGTCATTTGAATTCAAAGTGACACACAATAATCAAGTAATTCAGAGAAAAGAATCTGTGAAGTATTTAGGCATTGAGTTGGCTAGCGCAATTTCATTTTCTTCTTTAGTGGAATCAGTTGTAAAAAAAGCAAATTCTCGTCTAAAATTTTTGTACAGATATCAAAATTGTTTGAATTTAAAAGCAAGACGTATACTCTGTTTTGCTCTTATTCAATGTTTGTTTGACTATGCTAACCCTGTATGGTATAGTAACATAAACAAGTTAGAACAAAAGAAGTTGAAAATTATACAGAACAAAATGGTGAGATTCATCAACTGTTCTGGTCCAAGAACTCATGATGGCTACAGCGAACTTTCTAAAGCTGGTTTTCTTGAAGTTAACCAAAGATTAAAACAACTCGTATTGCATCACGTGCATAAAATATATCATACTAGGTCAAATCATTATATTCGATCCAACTTCAATCTTGTTACTGACTTACATAATTATGATACAAGAAATAGCAGATTCAACTTTAACTTACCAGAAAGAGTAGGTAGCATTGAAAATTCGTTTTATTACATTGCCATCAAACATTGGAATACCCTTCCTAATTATATAAAGGAAATAGAAAACTTTGCTCTTTTTAAGAGGAAATTAAGGGAATACCTATCACTTGAGAGTCAGAGGAGAGAAGCAAATGACATGGTATATGATTGAAATTGCCAGAAGAAAGAACACTTTTCTTTTCTCTGCCAGGTTCATGCTGTCTAAGTTTGTATATACTTTTGTTTTTGTACGTTTTAGAGATTCAACATATTCTTTATTCTTTTTGCTCCTCCTCCTCCTCCTCCTCGTCATCATCATCATCTTCTTCTTCTTCTTCTTCTTCTTCTTCTTCTTATTATTATTATTGTTGTTATTATAATCATTATTACATGTTATAAATGTTGTTTTTGTTATCATTTTTATTATTCTTTAAAAAAAAATTTCTTCTCAGTCTGTAAATAATACAAATTGAACTAATTAATTTTGTATGTTGGGGACCCCACTGGAAATAAGCTCTCGAGCTTTCGTGGGTTATCCTGTTCAAGCTTACATAATTTTGATCTGATATTCTTTTATTGTTGTATGTTAGAGGCTTGGCAAATAAAATCAATCAATCAATCAATCAAGTAATGTGACAATCAGTATAATGTCTTTTTTTAGATAAAACAATCAAATCACGTATCTTCCGAATAGGAGTACACTGGAATCGTACACAGCAGACGATGTCCCACGCTATGTCCTACGCGGTCCCACGTACTGTGTTAGGCTCCTAATTTTGGTTGTGCGGCCGCATCAACTGCTCGCATAGAACCGTACGTATGATGCGATATCCACATGACGTAGAGATCGATGTGTACAATACACAAACATCATGATTTAGTGCACAAGACGTTTATAAAACACATAAATCCACAGATAAACATATATACACCCACACATATCACTCTAAAAACAGTCTTGTCAAATATGACTACAATCTAGTCAGATTTGAATAGAATAACTATTCCCATGGGCACCTGCACTATTCTAGTCAAAATAATCCGGGAAATCTAGTCAAGCATTCTGACTAGAAATCGAGTCAAAGTCTATGATCAGAAGATCTGGTCAAATTTGATCAGGTTCTTGGTCAAAATGATCTGGAAAATCTAGTAAAGCGTTTTGACTGGAAATCTGACCAGGTCCTAGCCAAAATGATTTGGAAAAATCTTGCCTAGCGTTCTCACTAGAAATCTAGTCAAATTCTATGATTAGGGATCTAGTCAAATTTGATCAGAACCTTGTCAGTTTGGCACTTTCGTTATCAATATGATCCAGATAATTTAGTCAATCACACAACAATTACGGATGCTGTGACAAATCACAGAAAATTTTATTGGTTAATAGAATTTTATTCCAATACAGAAATCAATAAAAATACTGTCATCTAAATATTTAAACATAAATACTCAAAACAAACAAGATATTATTGTACACTTGTTTTACAATAGATACGCCGTACTTATTCTTGGAAGGGGAGACCAGGAGGAGATGGATGAAGAAAATAGGGAGATAAAGTGAGAAGTGAGAAATGAGAAATGAAGAGAAAGGAGATAAAACAGGAGGAAAGAGATAAAGGGGAGGAGAACAAATCTGGTTCAGATACATTAAAAAAAGAACATGTACATTAATCTGATATGATTACTATGATAGCAATTCCGCATTAAAAGCAAGGTATTTCTGGAAATCTTGAATTGTAAGAAGAAGAATATAGTCCTATTTGGGCAATTACAGAGTTAAAAGGGAATTAACCTCAACATATAAATGTTCTTATATTCAAATCTGTAATATATTCCTTCTTGTTGTCCTACGTAGTTTTGCATGAAAATATACGAGATGGGTATAAATCAAGATTTGCTCAGCAAAATTTATCGTCTGCTAGCGATACCTGGGGGCTGCCATTTTCTTCATGTGTACATTAAGCTATCTTTAATCCGAATGCAAAATTGTCTTTCTTCCTGATAAAAAAAATCCCATTTGAGATTTAAAATATTTAAAAGATATAAGCATATATTCTAAAAACGAAAATGTGTTTTATATTCCTTTGAAATTACTATTTTACTAAATAGAAATCTATTTTCTTGATACTATGACGTACACGACGGAGCAAATTAATTCAAATTTATGGATTATAACTTTCCGGAGCGTCAATAGTGACAAACCATGTATTCACCTGCTTTGGGATAATGGACTTCAATAGTCAGAATGCGGGTTGGATAAATCATGTTCAGCTCTGCCAGGCAAGCCCAATAAATCGATTTCTATTTAGCAAAACCAGACCATTTAAAAAGAAATCTATATATTTCAAATTTTAGAATATATGTATACACCTGTTATATATTTTCCATCATATATGGGGAATTTTTGTAATGAAGAGAAGCAATTTAGCTCTAGGATTAAAAATATCTTCCTGACCGGAACGGTTTCCAATGGTTCATCATGTACAACTCCATATCATCAAGAAAATGGCATCCCCCATGTAAAGTGTTAGCAGATGATACCGTATGCTAGAATATCTTGATTTAAACCCTTTTCTGATATTTTATTTCTAAAGTGATGCAGGCCAATGATTAAGAATATATTACATCTTTGAATATAAGTACATTTATATTCTGGGGTTATTCTCCTTTAAGGATATGACCATTTTTTTCAGATGCAGATCAAATCACAGAGAAAATAAAACAGTCGAGCTAACTCTTTGTTTGTTTATCATTGTTATCTGGCAGTGAAACTCAAACATGAAATTATATCATCAAGTAAAACAGTTATTGGTATAAAGTACTATTTTCCTGCGTCACAGACATATATGACTTTTTAGTAGCTTTAATCACTGACAAATTTCTGTGAGTTTATTTACTTAGCTGCATAGATTCCTGAATTAAATTATCACTATTGCATTACTTTTTGGGAAAATAAGTATTTGGTCAATCCATTCTTGGTATCTCAATTCTTGGTAAATGACCACTTTTTGTAACTAAGAAAATTCACCATAACATAATTTCACCGTAACTTATTGGACAGCTAATGTAAATCTCTAATTATTTATCTATGGTTTCTTCAAAACAAACAAACATAAAAATTCAAAAAATAAAACCAATATCTGTTATGCTTCTGAATGTGCAGTAATGAGACCCATATGTAATACATTTCAACCGAAATTATTTTTTATACAAAAGTAAAAAAAAAAAAAAAAAAGTTTTGACGTACTTTAGGCTTATTGGAATACCATGTAAATTAAGGATCTTGTTGAGCTCTTTCGTTTGATACCAAATTCATTATGGAAGCACCTATACTTCAAAAAGTTATGATCAATTTTGTGATTTTTCCAAAGTGAACATTTTTGTGGAATTGCCCATTTGGAATTTGGAAGTTGGAGGGCACCTTTTGTTTGGCGGACAAAAGGTGCCCCTCCCACTTCCATTGTCCAGTTAGACCCAACTTCCGAAAACCGAGAACAGGTGTATACTCCGAAAACGGAGTATGAATATAGAGCCCTCATCGCTCAGTGTGAAACAGTGTGTACAAAAGGCATGGGGAAAATCTTGCAAAGTAAAGCTGCCAACGATATATTTAATTTTAAAAATAATGATGCGTGTCAATTACCTTCAAAATTCTTGTATCATTCGTCATATGAAATGACTTTAAAATGACAAACATTTGAAATAAATATATCCGCAGCATTATTCTGGAAAAAAATATAATTATTATCAACAGCAGGTCGACACTGCACGAATTTCCCCATGCCTTTTGTACACACTGTCTCGCACTGAACGATGAGGGCTCTATATATCTCGCTCTATACGCCGTTTTCGGAGTATATACCGGTGCTCGGTTTTCCGGAGTTGGGTCTGACTGTTGTCCGAGCCCGAAGTTCCGACGCCTCTGATTATAGCTATTTTTGTCAGATATTTATTATTTAATTAAGTTAATTATTATCTCTATGGTGCACTTATCCGCCTTCACTCCTGCATTACATAATTGCTAACGGCTAAGGAGGACAACTGATGACAGGGGTACGCTACCATTCTAAGACCGTAGACACACTTTTGCAAAATACAATTAAGTGTCCCAGCAACAGTTCACAAATGAGACGTATGTCAACTTAAAGCAGATATCCATTGTTTTAAATAGAGAAACAGATATGGGACAGCATGCCCCTCCAATACTGGAAAGTACTGTTCCAGATTTTCTCGTTCTCCCATAATCATAACATGAGGCTCACGATTGGTGGCTTGATCAAAGTACATTCGGACGTTCATCCCGACCTACATGTATGATAAAACAATACCAATAAAAAAGAATATCATCTTGAAAAGTCTAAGAGGATAGTATACACTCGACACCTTTTTATGTGTTCAGGTGACTGGTTACGTTGTCTAAAAATATTTGTAAGGTCTAAGATAATTATAAGTGGTTCACAATTTATTGCATAATGGTTGGATACATAAATACATCAATTCAGACACAAAAAGTAAATATTTCATGTAACTGTCACAATGAAGGCGCATTCTTTCATCTGGCACATATCATTTGATTTCAGATTCATGTATTTTTCCATTCTGCAAAACATGAACTCACATAGGCATCACCATCTGCTTCCTCGAAGAGGAAACTCCCTTACAGTGGACTGGGTGATCTTCAATTTCGTACTTGTTGGGCTGTAAAAGAAAAAAAAAACACGAACTTTTAGACAAAATCATCTTGAAGTGGGGATTACGATTCTGCCTTGTGCTTGATTCACCCGCGTGCACCATTATAATTTGAACTGATCAATGGATGTTTTGCACTCTACAAAAGTGTACTCAGTAAAATGTAGACGAGTTTAGAATGTCTTTTGCAAGCTAACATTAACATCATCCAATCCACCAGACTACAAATCTTAATTTAATTTGCTTCATTCCCATAATTCGGAACTCAAACGTGAATAAATTATTTTGGATTCCACCTCCCTTCCCTATAACATAACCTGCAATTTTAAGAAACATTAAAATATATATTACACAATATACCTGTATCTTGGGGAGTACCAAGCTTCGACGGCTAGACAGAACGGACTGACAAGAGCTGGTGACTAACTGAACTGCTGGTACCCACCCAGTCTCACTGGAAACGATGCCACGTCCCGATGTTCTCATCAATACATATATTCTTTCCAAGTCCTCCAGTGGCCATCCTCCTGAACTTGCAGACAGTTCTGACGATATTAACTGATTCTCATCACGATTCTCATCACGATCCAATCTCCAATTTAGACGTCCGTTCTGCAGCGTGTCGAACGATGTCAGTGAGTTCTGAATGCTCTCCGACTCCGAATACTCCGAACAGCCACCTGTTAAACATTCTTACGCTAATCGGTTAGCTCTGCTAACAATTGAAAATAATATTGCATAAGAGATCAAGTGTGTCGATCTAACTGTTTAATATGCCATTTTCGTAGGGTATTCAAATTTATACAGGTTTGCCTAGTGACAAACTATTACATCCACCTGTAAAAAGCTATTTTTTAAAAAGAGTCTAGCAAGATTTAATGTATGCAATCTGCATTCTCAGTTCTGACAATTGAAACACAATGAGTTGGATGTAATAGTTCCTTACTAGGAGTTTGACAAAGAAGCATCAAAATTGGCACATGTGTTAAGAATTCCATTCTGAACAATATTTGATATGGAAGCACTTTCAACATGTTCAAAAAAGCAATTTTGAGGGAATTTCGGGCTAAATTGTAATGGAATCCCTGTACAGGTCAACAAACAATAAATCGCCTGTAAAAAAAAAAAAAAAAAAAAAAAAAAAATCGGGACCCTAACAGTTGGGAGTCTGTACAACGGTCCCGATAGATTCATTGCGAAATTCGGTACTTCCAGTTACGGCCGTGAGGTTCTAGTATTATTAGGACGAATCCTCAATGCACGAGAAATTTTACTGAGATATAGACGAAATGCGCTTACTGACTTGCTGCTAGGCCTACGTTATTTAGAGTCCACAGTCATTTCTAAACATGTGATCCTGACGTTTGATTCGTCTAAAAAAAGCCTGGAATTTGGGTTGGAAAAGTCGTAAAACTAATAAGAACAAAATTATAATATGGTGCTTGAAACAGTTTTGTGCAAATCTTAGTCCAATGTTTCTATACAGCAAGTAAAAATCATAAAAATACGATCAATTAACGGGACTGCAGAATTGTCTCAGTATCCACTTTTAGGCCTACCTAAAACAGAGCCCTTCACAATAGTCATTGGGTTCAAACATTATCGTGAAATTTCTTTTCAACCTGAAAGAAGGCCTGTGCAATAATTCTGTGAAATAATTCTGTGAAATATTACTACTGACAGGAGCTCAGCTCGGGGATGGACTTGATGACAAATCCTCCGGAAATTTGGAAAAAAAAATGGGGGAAATGTTTAAATAACTTAGGCTTCATCGCACTAAATTGAGGATCTGAAGTGCTCTAGAATGAAAAGTTTTACAATTCAAAATGGTAAATCAACTCGCTTGATCGTCCCCCCCCCCCGAAATTGAAAGCCAAAATAGACAGAATTGATGAAGATTTCAGCTGCCTGTTCTAATAGAAGAGAGAAAAAGGTAGCAATTACTCTTAAGGTGGGTTTTCACGTGGATATATGTTGTGTGCGCTCTGCAGGTCGCATTTCTTGATAGATTTCTTTCGAATTTTCTATAGAGATGCATTTTACTCTACACACATATTTTTTTTGGTGATGCTGCTCCTAGTGTTGACAATAGTCCGGGCCACTGGTGGCGATCTCTACGTCATCCTTTTGTTTGAGGGAGGGGAGGGTAAGGTTCTTTTCCATCCTTCGAACAAAATGATGACGCAAAATCGCTGTCAGTGCCGGGGGATACATTCGCATTGCACGGCAAAGCAGATTTCTAGTTTATATGCGAGCATAATTATTGCGTTCTAGAATTTTCTATATTCTTCTTGGCTCAGCCACGGCACCTCAAAATTTTCGGCTCATTACGCCATAAGGCAGTACACCTATATATGGAAATAGCTATGCATAATTATGCCCACTTGTGACTCCCCTCCCCTCCCGTTCAGTTTGCCCCTATCAGTGGCGTAGCTAGACCTTCACGAGGGGCAAAATATCGGAGCCGATGGTGATCCAGAAAAAAAAATTGCTTTTCAAGGACCTAATTTGCGTGGGTAATGGGAGGGTAGAACGTCAGCTATTCCTATAATTCATATTTCCACAATTTACATTGCAATTATAATTTTCATTTAATAACCTCCTTCTATTTTTTGATCCATTGTAGTTTTATTAGTATTAGCACAATAAATTCATACTAGCTAACTGCAAACGAGCGAAGCGAGCGAGAAGTAAAATGGCCTCATTTCATCTTGATTGAAAGTGTTTTGATTCTTTCTCATTCATTCAAAAACCATGCTTACTTGTATATTTTAAGATAAAGAGGCGTTCAAATTCCCCATTGTTTGGCTTCATGTGTGTCACAATATTAGCAATGCTTATCTCTTTGATGGTTGGCTTAACAGCATCTACTCAGTACTGTTAACAAATTATTCCTTGATTTAAAAGCAGTTTGGATACAATTTACATAGAAATGATTGATTCACAATGACTGAAATGTGAGTGAACCCTTTTCATGGTTGAGAATCTGCCAGTGGTGGTGGGGGGGGGGGGGGGCAAGTTGCCCTACTTGCCCCTGTCAAACACGCTATGGTGTCCCTGGTTATCATAAAGGTGTGTTAATACACATTATGATTTATTACCACCATTTGTATAACGATGATTTTTACGTAATTTATATTCATTTATTTATTCTGTATTCTTTATTTTATACTGCAAGGTTGGCCTGTTCAGTTATGCAAAACTGCTTTCCAAAGGCGCCCTGCAGTTTAACGAATCATTCTACATGAAAATGCAAAATAACCATTAGGTGACGTTGTAAATTACAAAAATGGAGAGTGAATTAATGGTATTATAAAATGTATACATAATTTGAACAGTTATGATATAATTCCACTGAGTGAAGATTTAAAGCTTTGCATAGTTTTTAAAAACATATAAAGAGATATACACGTCTGAGCATTACCAGGGAGTGCATTAAACAAACTGGCTCCTTCTGCAAAAGAATTTCTTTTATAATTATTCCGCCCTTGGGCCAGGTAGTTAGTGGGATCATTTTAAAAAATAACTTCTTGAAAGGAGCTTTTGTCATTTATCAGTTATTCAGCTTCGTGTTCTTCGTAAGAAGTCCCTTTCTCATTTTCGTACTCGTTTTTCCAATATTACCATTTATGTAGTCATGATGGTTCTTACTTTCCATGTCTGTTAAAATAATCCGTTTTTTTTTTGTTTCATAATTCATCTGCTTCATGTTCCCCTCTTATTCCCTTTCTTCTCTTGCCTCATACTACTAGTATTATGACCACAGGCCCCTATTTAGCCCCTATTTGAAATCAGGAACCACAAACAAGAATATCATAGTCCTATACAACTCTTCACGTCTTAAATTGACTTGCTTCTATAAACATCAACGATTTACGCGAATCATTCTGAACACCTATTCAGTATGTATCATTCAACAACAACCTTACCAGATATAGTGCTTTTAGACAAAAGTGCACAATTCAGCCGCGGCCAAATTTTGGAGCTATGCCGCCGTACCAATACACCACAATAATAAAATCATGTGAGGTCAATATCACTTACTACAGGCAGATCGATTTTCAATTCCCTTCAACGAGGTGAGCTAGCCTAAGACACCGGTATTCTGACAACCTACTGTCTTGACTGGCGAGTTAGTAAACGACTCTCCATTTCTTTCACAGGCTCTCTGCCCTTCTTGAATCTGGAAAGTCTCTCGCATCTTCTAGATCTCTCGCACAAACTCCATTTTTTGACACAGCTGGTCCCAGCATGCGCGTTCCCGATAAGCGCAGCTTGACCAATCACATTTCAAAGAAGCTTTAACTAGATTATTTCTCGTCAAAACTACCAAGCTTCTAGTTTGAAGTGAACAGAATCCCAGTCAAAATGAACAGAATCCTATTCAAAATGACTAAAATCTGGTTAAGAAAATGTGACCAGGCGATCTAGTTCAAAAATGACTAGACATTTTTTAGAGTGTATGGAACATAAACAAGAAGAACACAATGAGAATCAAGCACATAGGAAAATGTTATTGAATATAAAATGATAAAAATGATATAAAATAATGAAATTATTTTTTTTTTACTCGTTTATATTATTTGTGTTCACTAGCCATGCTAGCTGTTGTTGAAACGTCTGCTTTAGTCGCTCTAGGCTCAATGAATGCTAGTGAAAAAAGGGCAGAAACAGACGAAAATATATATACAGTCAGTGCATGTCAGAAAAAAAAGTATACCCAATTTTGGTAGCTTCTAATAAAAAAGATTGTAATCTCTATGAGCTTGATTTTTTTTTATAGTAAAGAGCAACTTATAATTATGCTGTCTAATGATACATTATTCATAACTGTGCTGCGCTGCCACCATGACCACCGACAACGGAGCAGCAGGCTTTTCAAAAAGTTTTGTCGAAATCCACTAGTACCAAGTTTGGGCTGAAGCAATGAATGTGGGTCAAAACAAAATTATGCACTTGTTATTTTAGTATGAAAACAATCGATGAGTGATTTCAATTGATCGTGTGTATTTGAATAGAAAATGTCAACTCAAACTCAGGACATGGCTTACTGCAAGTAAAATTCATGATATTTTCTTTGCCACGATGACACAATCTTGGCTTCATCCGCATCCCTTGTTTAAGATAAGCCTTTTATTCACTCATTCAAAATGGACTACATTTTTGGAGAAGCTATTTTTTTCATGAAAGTCTACTATCAATTACCATGATTACTTTGGTAATTCTCAGCACATGTATCCTTCCTTTTATTTTTTTTAATCTTTAAGGTCAGTAAACCTTTGAGGCAGTGGCAGATATGTATTATGCAATTCGATTAATCGGGGGAGGGGGGGGGGGGCGGCGGCCTATTTTTAGGTCCCACTTCCTGATGAAAATGGGTACATATTTCCGCCGATGCTTTGAGTTCATGTGCTATTCGACAAAACACCTTCTGCACCTTATGCAGGTGAAATGGTGCAATGGACAAATGAGCAGAGAGTTTTTAGTGATCATGTGACAAGAAGTTAGAAGGCTGTTAAAATAAATTTGGATTATTATAACTGAAACAAGGTCGTGTGAAAGCTTTAATAGATACACTGGATCACTTTAAACAACGAAGCATTGAAGCACGAAGAGAATTAAACTTTTAAAAGGATGCAGGCTATGGCTTAACCACCAACATTCGTTGCATCAGCCCAAACTTGGTACAAGGAGATTTTGACGACAGTTTTTAAAAACCCTGGTACTCAGTCATCCGTGGCAAAAAGACATAACTGAGATATCATTGAGCAGAAAAAAAGTTACTCTTTGCCATTAAATAAGTTTTAAGGTCAAATTGGTTATTTCTTTTTAATTAGAAGCTATCAAAGTTGGGTACTTTTTCATATACATTAGCAATGTTCCATTCCTTTCTTGAAGTTGAAAAAAAGAGGAAAATATCGTCTGCATACATAATGCAATTAAGGGTTCTTTCATTCAACTCTACAGGACTGCTTTTCTCTCGATCAAAAATATCGGGGATATCATTCTGGAATATATTAAAGAGAGTAGGACTGATAACACAACCTTGCTTCACTCCAATATTTGTACTGTAGGTTGGAGTCAACCCCTCATTTAATTTCATACATAGATTTTATTTTGAATATATATTCTTTATAACTTTGTAAAATTCATTACCAATACCCAGTTTTAATAATCTGTACAAAAGGCCTTCTCTCCACACACCATATCAAAAGCTTTTTTTAAGATGGACGAAACAAATATATAGCCCATTCTTGCTACCATTCTAGTTAATAAGTACAATGTATTTATCTACAATCATTTTTAAAACGAAAATGTGATCCGATGTCTTAAAGCCGCTCTTAAATGCAATTTGGTTTGGTTTATACGTTTGTTTGTCTTCTAGAAACTTTACCAATCGTTGATTTAGAAATGAACAGAATAATTTGCCCAAATGAATAGATAGGCAAATCCCTCTGTATCGTTGAATATTATAGACAAGTCAACTGGACTTACTTAGTTTTAGCTTGCGACTTTTGCGACTAAAACTAGGTAAGTCCAGGTGACTTGTCTATCATCTGATCATTCAAAGTTATACGATATGGATGATTGAGAACATTCATAAATAAATCCCTCTGTAGTTCGAAGGGTGCAAAGGGGAGAGAAAATATTGCCCTACTATGTTTACATTGATCACCTCAAAGGAACAGAAATTATTACCTCCGGGACAAAAGCCTTTAGGTGAGTTTCTCGGTAATAGCATGTCACCATATATGTTATGGCGTGCATGGTCCTTTGAAAATTAAGGTTTTTATGAACTTTTTAATCAACCAAAACCACCAACGATTATGAACGAGGTTTTCCTAGGATAGGGCAATCTTTGTAACGAGTTGAATTTGTGTGAAAGAAGGAAAACCCGAGAAGGCCTTCCAAATACAACAGTTACGTTTTTTTTTTTTTTTTTTAAAATCAGGTGAAATTCATACCTCATTGAGAAGATACTCCCATATACATCTTCTCGGTACAATGCAAAAACCAGGGTGTTATTCAATACCATCTTGGTATCAATATGGAGTCTTTATTTATTGAAATAGAAAGTGAAAACAGTACAAATCATATTAGGTGTTATTTACAGACCCCCTGCCTGTAATCTGGAGATTTTTTTTTTGAACAACTCGAAAATTTAATGTCTAAATTAGGTCATGAAAAAAATTCTCACACATTTTAGGAGATTTTAATATTGACCTACTTTCTAATGACACAAACTGTCGACGCTTTCAAAATATTTTATTTGCAAATGTTCATGATACTCTGATTAATAAACCCACAAGAATAATGATGCAGTCCTCTACATTGATTGATAACTTAATTACTAATGTGAAGAAGCGCAATATTTCATCTAGGATTCTTTACTCTGATATTTCTGATCCTGCCATATTCTCCTTCTTTTCGCGATCACAATGTAACCAAACGCTCAGCCGTGAAAAGAACTCGCTTTTTAGAATTTACACCCCTGAAAAAATAAAAAGACTTAATTTAGATCTTAGCACAGATTAAGAATGGGAAGATGTGCTCATGATACAATCAGTTGAAGAGGCTTACAATCTTTTCATGACAAAATTACATTCCCAAAACATTCCCAAAACGACTGCTATAAAAAAATCAAGTAGAAAGTATACTAAGAAACCTTGGGTAACACAAGCAATACTTAAATCTATAAAGAAGAGAAATGTTTTATATAAGGCCATGTATTAGAAATCCCACCATCACAAATGTACAGAAATATAAACCTTATCGAAACAGGTTGACCTTAATAATACGTGAATGGAAGAAAATGTTCTTTTCAAACAGATTAAGAATGGGAAGATGTGCTCATTATACAATCATACAATACTTTATCAACAGGATTTTTTTTCCTTGTAACATGAAACTAGCAAAGGTTATCCCAATATACAAAAAGGATGATGCATTATTATAAAACAACTACCGACCAATTTCTTTACTCTCAAGTATATCGAAAATTCTAGAACGCATTGTATATAAAAGACTCTATGAATACTTATCCTTTGATAATATGCTTACATCATCACAATATGGTTTCCGCAAAAATCACTCCACGGACATGGCCCTTATTGAATTATGTGATAATATTGTAATCTCTTTATCGAATAAGGACCATGTGCTTGGTGTTTTTATGGACCTTAGTAAGGCATTTGATACGCTTGCTCATAAAATTCTTTTGGGTAAACTACAAATTTATGGCATAAGAGGGATTGCTCTTAAATGATTTGAAAGTTATTTATCTAATCGACAACAATTTACTACTTTTAAAAACATAGATTCTGATATATTGCCAATACAATGTGGAGTCCCTCAGGGAAGCATTTTAGGCCCTCTTTTGTTTTATATATATATATATATATATATATATATATATATATATAAATGACATTTGTAATACTTCCTCTGTGTTAAAGTTTGTTCTATTTGCAGATGATACAAATGTATTTCTTTCTCATCCAAATCCTGATATACTCAATGAAACTATTAATACTGAATTGCCCAAAATATCCACTTTGTTTAGATGTTCAATTCAATTTCAATTTAAAGACATTTATTTCCAACTTTTCAATATACAAAGTAATAAATGAGCAAAATAATGTACATATATTTTGAACAAAAAATATGACAAAATATACACTAATGTGATACATATATAGTTGGATAATAATGTACATATATTTTGAACAAAAAATATGACAAAATATACACTAATGTGATACATACATAGTTGTAACAAATTACCTTTAAATTTGAGTAAAACCGATTTCTTACATTTTAGGAACAACAGTGCATTGATGAATAATTTACATTTTCACATAGCTATTGATCGAATTACAAAAGAAAATAAAGAAAGTACAAAGTTCATGGGTATTACGATCGATCAGTGCTTGAATTTTAACGCGCACATTGATAATGTAGTTACATCTGCATCACGTGGAATTGGAATTTTATATAAATTAAAACCATATGTCTCCCTAAGTATATTATTTACTATAGATAACACTATAATCTTGCCACATATCTCTTATTGTAATCTCATCTGGGCCAGCCAAAAATCTAAAATCAACCATGTTTTACTACTCCAAAAGAAAGCAGTTCGTCTGTGTACAAATGCAGCATACTTAGCAAATACAGAACCCCTATTTCATAGATTACATACGCTTCCGATCTTTGAATTACACTCGTACCAAATTGCCATATTCATGCATAAATTCCACTCCTCAGAACTTCCAGAAACCTTTAATAGTATGTTTCAACTAAACTCGTCCATACATAAATACCCTACTCGAACTTCCATTAATGTGCATTTGAACAATCCCGAAACAGCCCTGGCACATAGACCTATAAGGCACATTGGACCCGATATTTGGAATTCAATACTTTTTGACTTACGTTCAAGCCCAATTAAGTGTATTTTTAAGAAACGCTTAAATGATTAACTTCTCTCATGTATTGCTGGTAGGGGTGGTTACCACCCTTTCAAGCAATATACAATTTTATTAAGCCTTAGCTTCTCTTATTACAAGACAATCTATATATTATTAATTTCAGTATCTGTAACATTGGTATTTATGTATAGAAATATACTTACAACTGTTATTTTATAGCACGTATCCTTGTACATTGCAATATAAGAGTGTCAGGACCCTTTTTTTTTCTTCAAAGTGATTGGTATTTACAGATCTTACGTTCCACCTGATACTATCTGAATGCAACTATCTCTTCTCACTACTCTTTCTCTCTCTCTCTCTCTCTCTCTCTCTCTCTGTCCCTCTCTCTTTCCCTTTTACTTTTTTTTTTCTCCTCATTGTTTGGCCTGCTGCTTTCCACTATGCATTGTTTGCATATGTGTATTCATTGTATGAACATTTTATTTGTGATGAGGACGTCAACTCAAGCTCTGCTTATGACGACCTCTTTTTTCTATGTATATAATTTTATGTGACCATACATGTTGAAAGATTGTAAATTTATGATGATGTATATGGAAAATAAATGAATATCAAATCAAATCAAATCAAATATTGGGCTACACCAGATAATTGTTAAAACAACACCAGTTTCGAATCAAACTGGTTTTGTTTTAACACTCCTCTGGTTTAGCCCAATATCAAACTGGTGTTGTTTTAACACTTATCTGATGTAGCCCAATATTGATACCGAGATGGTGTTGAATTAACACCCTGGTTTATGCAGTGCATATCATTAATGATGGTTTGACATTTTCTGAGATCTTTGGAATTAATTGCTCTAGGAAACACCTTAGATTCACATATATTTTAGTTGAAGTAGGAGATTACCACGAGTGTAGCATAATATAATCAAGCCCAAACAAACAAAACGTAATACCTTGGTATTTGGTATTTCTCCCTCTATCCTTTTCTAAAACCAAATAACATTTATATAGTTTCACAATCTCAAGAGTAATTGATCCCAGTATTATTTTCATAATGGTCATGTTCCTCTTTCCTCCCCTCTTTCTCATTCTCCACCCCCCTGCTCTCTTTCCTTTATTGTTTAACCTCTTAGAGTGATTCTAAAGTTGATTTTCCAGGTTTTTCCTTCTCGAGTAGAATCATTCATTCACTTTCATTTAATTTTTGCGCACGAATACCAAGCAACACCTTTTGAAACATTGCAATGTAATAGAAAGAGCGAGCGAGAGAGAGAGAGAGAGAGAGAGAGAGAGAGAGAGAGAGAGAAAGGGTGGGGGAGGGGAGGGGTGTAACATCTTCTTCGTAAGTAAAGTAACAATGGATAATCTCAGCGTAATTATATATTTTGCATTTTGGTGTTCTGACATATATGAATCTGTAAAAAAAGACAAATATCATCAGACTTCCCTTTTCCCCAATGATGTATTTAATGATAATATATTATTAGCTAATGAAGACAAAGTAACCGTAAGGGAAGAGTAAAAGAGTAATACAATGGTATAAAGTAGTGTAGGTTAAAAAAAAATGGATTACATGATAATTTTACGTAAATTGCCGGAGATGAATTTTACAATCATACATCAAATATTCCAATCTATTCCTGGAAACTTAACATGATAAATGCAGCGGCAGATCCAAGGTTTTCAGATGGAGGGGGGGGGGGGGGGGGGGACATTATTCCCGACATGAAATTTTCCGAAACTTTAATCCTGCGAATTATCTTCCCGCGGGAATCCCGGGGCCCATGAAAAGCAGTGTGAAAGGGGTGGAGTTGGGGTTGGCAGGATCATTACTGGAATGAAACGATTTCTAGCCCCCGATTTTTTTTTCATTGTAGTTCTCACCACTCCCGGATCTGCCTCTGACTTGATGACTTGACGATTTAAAAAAAAAAAGGCTATCAGCATTTTGGCGTCAAAAATTAGCTTTTGCTTCATTTCTAAAGGGGGTGTTTGAGCACCTAGAACACCAGCCTTTAGCCAAGGCACTCGGTGCTGTTATTTTCCTAAACGCGCCTGAATACATAGACTAATTGCGCGACAACTGTGATCCGACGCCCGAGGTGCGTCAGCTGACGTTAGTCTATTTTCAGACCCTCCTTGGCAGACAAGCAGCGCACGAGGCCTTGTCCAAAGGCTACTAGAACACCTAAAACACCCAAAACACCCCCTCGGTACCCGCATGCAACAACGAGACCGACACGAGACCGCTCAAGGACCGAACAAAAATATTTATGAAAGGGCAATCCAATAAATTTAACCTTTGCAATAATTTGATTTGTGCATGTGAAAGCAGAAAAATCTGAGAAGCAGATTGGTGAAAAAGTATGGACAAAAGCCAATAAAGAAGGCTGTGATTTTTTTTGAAAGTTGTAATCACTTTACATATGGGAATTTGAAATTGGCCGAATCGGTACGGTCCTTGTAATGTAGCGGCGGTCAACTTTTACATTCGCTCCAACGCATAAAATGACTAAACTGTCATTTCTTCAAGATGTATTACTTTGTAGGATATTTTTTTATATCTAGAGGACCTCTAACAATGTGTTATCTACAATATATTTTGAGTACTGCCCCGAGGGAAAAGGAGCTCAGGAGAAAACCGGAATTTAATGATATTTTATGATAACTTTCTTAAATGCTTTGTCCGATTTCTTTCAAGTTTTCACCTTCCTTTCTCTTAATTTTCTGCTTTCACACAAATCAGCTTTTTACAAAGGTTGGATTGCCCTTTAATGAAGCACGAATTAAAAGCGGTCGGTTGTTTTGGATATGATAGTATATTTCGAGATACATATATATATATTAAAGTATATATAAACTACCTATTCTGTTCGTTGATGTGAAAATACCATTAAATAAATCAAATGAATCTAGTCCACGTTTAATACGCATTCAATGTGTGTATTTTATTCTCTACCTTTTCTATTCATAATCTATGAATATTCGTTCGAAAAATTGTATTCGATTTACATCTCATAGTTCCCGAAACCTTATGTTAAAAAAGATGACGCAGAAACTAATGAATTAAAATCAATTAAAACAAACTAAATCAGTAATGAAAAAAAAAAAGGTCTTGTGAAGTTTAGAAAGAGAATGAACATAATGATTTGTTCATTTTTAAACTTCAACGCATATCAATAATTATTATATAATTACCTGCTATTATTAACACAAAGAAAGAAATATGCGGACCCTTCTGGAAATCACTTTTGGTGTATCTCTCATCCCAGGAATGGAGAAATCAATTAATGAAACATATTTTATCACTGATCGACCCGCTTGCAATTAATTTGATTTGATTTACCTTCTTTGTGTCTACATATTTTATAATAAAATCAGTTTTCTTTTGTAAATGACATTGTGAAAGGTGCAGATATTAAACTGATAATATATAACGAATTCAGTATAGAATCACCTGTGCATTTCAAAGGATACTGTTTATAATTATCTTGTTAAAAGATTAATAAAATAATACCTTGTTAAAAGATTAACAGAATAATAGGTTAATATATAGATTACCGTAATAATAAAGATAAGCCAACATATCAGTATACTGTAATATTCCTCTGCAAATATAGGTAGTGGAAATATGCGAAATACAAGTCGACGTTTATCATCATCATCATCATCATCATCATCATCATCATCATTATTATTATTGTTAATATTATTATTATTAATACTACTACTACTACTAATACTACTACTATTACTACTACTACTACTACTACTACTACTCTTGCTGCTGCTATTATTATTATCACCATTATAATTATTATAAGTATAATTACATTAAAGTAATATGTTAACAGATTTAAGAAATATAGTGATAGAGTAACGTAGTATACATTGACATGCCACTGCAAATATAGGCAGGGGAAATGGTAACATGTGGTTTTTCGAAAATTCATAACTCCGAAGGTTCATGTTGATTCCAAAGGTTCGTTTACTCCGCAGGTTTCATTACTCCCAATTAAGGTGCATAATTCCGATGGTTCAGGCTCGTAATTCCGAAAATGTAATGCAATCCTACATCATTTTTTCGGAATTTCGAACCTTTGGAATAATGAACCCTATTTAATTTTTGCAATAATGAACCCGCTATTTCATTTTCGGAATTACGAACCCTATTTTATTTTCCGGATAAACGAACCTTCAGGATATAAGGGATCCTTCGGAATAACGAACTTTAAAGAAAAATGCAACAAATCTTCAGAATTATGAACCCTATTCATTGTCGGAATTATGAACCCCTGATATGGGAATTTCATTTTTGAATTACGAACTTTCGGAAAAAAGGACTACCCCCCCCCCCCCTCGGGAAATAAGCGTAACAAAAGACGAACGTTTATTAACATCATCATCATCATCATTATTTTCCTAAAGTACATGGAAATTATTGTTTTATTGTTATTGTTATTCTTCTTCTTCTTCTTCTTCTTCTTCTTCTTATTATTATTATTTTAATTATTATAGTAATTATTATGATCGTTATCTATTTATATCATTATCATCAATACCATCATCAATATTCTTCAATTTATCAAAGCAACTTCCTATCGGGGGTAACAAAAGGACCACTATTAAACTAGGCAACCTGCACATTGCAATAGAAAATATGTTCGTTTGTTTCTTCTTTCTTGTTTCTTCTTTCTTTTTTAAGACTGATTACTGGCAGATATACTCTACTTGGAGGTACTTGTATGTATCTTCGCACGGGTCAACGACATTTAAACCACCAACTGCATCTGTTGTAGGTACGGTACACATTTGCATGCCATTACACAACGTCCTTATGACATTCGTTGCCGGTCCTGAGGCGCACGGGAAAGTCATAGTCTCGGCTGGGTTGTTGCTTGGGCTTGGGGTGCATGTTGTGTCGTCAAGACGGCCATACAGCGGTACTACGACTAAAATCGTTGTGCCTGTGGGACAAGTGATGGTCGGTGCTGGAGTGTTTTCGCACGCAGTAATGGTCACTGTAATGAGGAGAGGTTTGAAACAGTAGTATGCAGAGAGAGAGACACACACACACACACACACACATAGAGACAAAAGGAACATAGCGGGAGAGAGAGAGAGAGAGAGAGATAGAGGGATACAGAGAGACAGACAGATAGAGGATTGACGGACAGGAGAAAAAGAAGACAAGTGTATTTGTATTTAAAAAAGAAAGCTAAAGATGTTTCTTTTGAGAGCATAATATTGGTAATTAGTAATACTCAGCTAATAGCTACTCTATAGGCACTGGCGTATCTAGGGATCGTGGCGCCCGGGGCAAATAATAAAATTATAATGGCACTTCCAAACTTATCAGCTCAAAAGTAAAAACCGTTTATTTCCCGCTTTTAATCAAGGAATCACAGGACTACGTGAAAATGATTTCTCATGCACTTAAACCGGCTTTGGTAACCAAAATTTTTGGTAACCAAAATTTCATAAAAAATAAGCGAGGGAGCAAAGCTCCCGAGCGGTAGAAAATTTTGAATTTTCACCCCTCAAAAACACAATTTCTTAATATGCATTTCACCATAAGAACAAAGTCGCAAGCGAGCACACCAAACGAGTACTGGAGTTTGCTTCAAAATATTGAACACTGGAAAACACTATTCTTAAGCCAGTTCACGGTTACAGTCTGCGCACGAGCAGATAAAGGTCATTGCAGACTAAATTGTGAAATACACGGAGACAATGGATATGTGCTCATGAAAGTTATGTAATCATTATTCATTTAAGCACAAGCAGTGCACTCCATGATACACAGGTGGAATATTATTTGAAAGGGGGAAACAAAGGCTATTTATGTAGCACCTCCATCGCTGTAGGAGTGATTATTTCAAAATGTACAAAGTGGGACTTCTCCATGTTTTACTGAGATCTGTGGATATTCGGGGTCATTTGGGACATGTGCTAACCGTGAACTGGTCTAAACGCACAATAGACCGGTTCTGTTATGTATACATGCACATTATTTTCTTCTCGGAGCACCTAGTGACGAACTATTCCATTAACCAGTTAACTTGCTTTTAATAAATGAGCATCAATGCTTGGAATCCAGTTTGCATACATTACTTGTTGCTATGTTTCGGCAAGGCTCGGGATCTTTCAGGTTGTCAAGAACAACCTTTGTTTGAAAGGTATGTATAAAATTTGAATACATTACCGAACCGGTCTATTAACAGAAAACAGAAAACAGAAACACATTCGAGAACTTCAGCAAAGTAAACGAAGGTTGGGATTTTTTTTTTTTTGAACTTTGAATTATGCTAACTCATACACTTTATTGGGGCGCAGAATTCAAAAAGACCCCGATGAAACTTACATGCCCGAGCAGAGAAAAGGGAATTCTGAACCCTTAAAATACACAATATATGAACTAAATCCTATATTGGAGGCGCGAAATTACGAGATCCTGAAAAAGTTAGCATTTTGAAGATCTTAAAAACACTCATTCTTATGCAATTTACACTGGATTTTGGGGCGCATAATCATTAAAGACCATATTTTTTTCTTTTATCCTCTTTCTCTTTCTCTCTCTTGCCTTTTTGCGCCTCTGAAGTGCCGCCCGGGGCACGTGCCCCCGGTCTGCCCCCCTTAGATACGCCACTGTCTATAGCCTACCCATTCAGGTGAAAATAGATAAACGCTTGTGATATCCTTTCTTTAATGTGAATGTACTGTACATTCATGTTTACGTAATGTTCTATGTTGCATAGCTTGCTGCATTCTCTAAACGCTGATACGTTGTGTTAGAAACTTACCATTGAAATACCAGCTGGAAATCCCCTTACATTTATTTTGCCTATCCTTTCCCCTTTCTTTTCTTTAATTCCTTCTTCCTCCCTCCTACTATTCTTTTCTTCTATTGCCTGTCTGTAATTATTTATCAACCGGATAGGAGCCTATCCACAACAAGCCTTGCTTTACTCTACATGCTCTAGGCCTATTCACTATACCACAGAATTACTCTCGTATGTATTTATTCTTGCATTATGTAATCATTTTTTTCCCTATTATTCCAGAATGTATGATTTGTATTTTGATTGATCTGTAGGAAAAAAAAATTGAAATTGAAATTCAAAGGAAATGTTTGAATTGAAATAAAAAATTGAAATTAAAAAATAAAATAAAACCCGGTGTTTCTACATTTTTAAAATCAATGACACTACTCCTGTACTGCAATTTTAAATGCACTAATGGACACATTGTCGTGATGACCAGATTGGCATGATTGTAAATCATATATTACGTGGTCTATACGTCACAGGCCGCAATGATACTAGGGAAATGAAGACAAACCGTGTTCGACAACGTTCAGCAACCTCATAATGAGCTTGAACTAAACTGCCTTTTGTTTATGCAGGCGTCACACTGTCCCGAAGTTGAGCAACGATGGAAATACGATAAAGGAAATGTTCAAATTCGGCTCTGATCGTATAACCATCGGGCCATTCGTGAGGGCATCTTAAGCCATCGTATGACCGCCGGTGGAGTTTCTCAGGCTCCGGCAGCAACTTAGTGAGCAGTGGCAAAATCTTTGGCATGCATAAAAATTGCCAGAAGACCTTGCGAAGGTTCATTTTCGTGTTGAATTCGTGTGTCCATTTTGCACTTCGTAAGGCCATCGTGAGGGCATCTTGTCAAATCGTGTCATCTTCGTCTTTACTTCGTGTGATCATCGGTGCCATCGGCAATTTTTCGCCTCACAAAGACAACATGAAGTAAACAAGAAGAGGCGAAAAATGCCCGATAGCACAGATGATCACACAAAGTAAAGACGAAGATGACACAATTCGAAGAGATGCCCTCACGATGGCCTTACGAAGGGCAAAATGGACATACGAATTCACAACGAAAATGAACCTTCGCTAGGTCTTCAGGCAATTTTTTTTTCATGCCAAAGATTTGCCACCGCTCACAAAATTGCTGCCGGAGCCTGAGAAACTCCACCGGCGGCCATACGATGGCTTAAGATGCCCTCACGAATGGCTCGAGGGTTATACGATCAGAGCCGAATTTGAACATTTCCTTTATCGTGTGTCCATCTGTGCTCTACTTCGGGACAGTGTGACGCCTGCATAAGAGTGATCTCTCTGCGGGGTGACTGCTCGCACAAACTTATAAAGAAATTTCGTGTACCTGTCAAATACATCACAGGGGCCGCGGAGCGTTTATGAAAGTGGGGGGGGGGGGGGGGTTAACGGGGTAATTATCATTCTGGGGGGTTAATTTTCCTGGGGTAATTGTCATTCTGGGGGGTTAATTTTCCTGGGGTAATTGTCCGGGGGTAAATTTTCCTTGGTGGTAGTTGTCCTGGTGGGGGTTGTCCTGGGGGGTAGTTGTCCTGGGGTAATTGTCTTGGGGGGGGGGGGGTAGTTGTCCAGGGGGTAGTTGCCCGGGGAGTTGTTGTCCGGGGGGTAGTTTTCAAGTGGGGAGTTGTCCTAGAATCGCGTAGCGATAATATTCATTATCCCCCCAAACCAGTGACATTACCATGAGCACCCTGGGACCACAGGAATCCCCCCTTAGTTCAGTGTTCCCGTGACCCTCCCTTTTGCCCAAATCCCCAGGCACTCCTCTTTGCCCACATTGATACCTACAAATATGAGGTAGAAATACGATGTAAAAATCAATATATATATTTTTTCATATTAGGGCAATTCCATGGTAACGGAATTACAAATGAGAGATATTTTGCTAACATTTTTGAAGGCTATGCACTAATTTTAGACTTCCGTCCCCTTCTCGCCAATTCGTAATCTGCAGATGTACTCATTCTTTCACCTGAACTCGTTCATACCCAAAAGTGTCCACTTACATTAATTATATTGAGGTATATAACTTTGGTAACGGAATTACCAGAAAATGGTTGCATTTTTGAAGTTCTCATTTCCATGCATCAAACATGCATTGTGCGAATCCTGATTGAGATGTGGGGAAAAGTTTTTTCAGATTCTTTTGATTTAAGGATTTGCCTATTTGGGACTATTAAACTGATTTTCATTAGTATAAATCTTAAATTGATTTTTGTTTTTGTTTTTCCCATGTGGAATTGCCCATGAACATTGTTTAAACCCATTCTTGTATAGCACTGCTTCACAATGATCGCATTGCAGCCCCCCCCCCCCCCCATCAGAGATGAAGATGAGGCACTAAAGTCCGTACCATTCGCTCGCACATAAAATGTAAAAGACAAGATATCAACCGAAAAACCTCATATCTCAGCAGCGAGATGCATGAATATTCTCATATTTGGGCAGCGGGATGTCCGGCTATCCTTATCTTTGGGAAGTTGCCCAAATATAACAACTGTTATGATTATCTAGTTTATTTTAATGGCGGAGTCACATTTCAGAGACAATAAAGTGTCTTGTTTTTTGCAAGTTAGCAAGATTCAGAAACGGTGCGGTTTCGGGCAGCAAACACCCTCATACTAGGGCAGTAAGGTGCCCGAATATCCTCTTATTTGGCAGCGAGTTTACCGATTATACAATTTACATAATCTATTTAGTGTATTTTGATAACGAAATAATATTTCTACCATGATAAAGTGCGTAGGCCTATATTTTTAATTTTGTGGTCGTTCGCTTCGCTTATTCAAAATGTAGAAAAACGATGGTTGATATTCGGGCAAGAGGCGTCCCCCTTTCCTATCCAAGATAATCTAAATAGAATATTGTAAAGAACACTGATGAAATAAGAACAGTTTATAAACCCCTGACCCCTAAATGGTTCAATCCACAATTTGTTTTGAGAGTTACTCGATCCGTACTCTACCAAAGTTAGACCAATTTGCCAATTTGCCTAACATTATTCATTAAATTTTAATGATAGATTTTGAGCCCACGGTCCCAAAATCAGTAATAAAAAGAAAAGGTTTACAGCCTATATCAGTGAGCAGTAGCATGTTTTCATTAGAAGATTAACGAAATTTTCATTTATAGAAAATTCCGTAGATCTCCTTATTTCACCATCTTAAGCCGGGGTATAAGAAAGACATCGACGAAAGAAACGCGGGAAAAAAGGGCATCTTCATTCTTCAGCTCTGATGAGGGGCGGCTCATCGTCATCTTGGATGAGGAGTGGATCCAAGACCTGTGGGGGAATATTGTTTTTACCCCGAGTGATTTATTTGTTCACAAAGTCCCTATTTGGGTGGGGTCCACTTTTTAAAGTTGATTAAATAATCTGATTAAATAATCAGAACATATATGAGGCATTGCTAAATGTAGTGTATAAAACGGCCATTTTTGAAGGTTCAAAATGACTAAATCTCGGGAGCTTCAGGGGGCTCCGCCCAGTGGACCCCACTCAAATAGGGGCTTTGTGGACACATACATCACTCGGGATAAAAACAATACCCCCCCCCCCCCTCCACAGGACTTGGAGCCACCCCTCATCTAAGATGAAAATGACCGTATTTTTTTTTTGGAGAGATTTTTTTTTTGGAGAGCAAAAAAAAAAAATTTCGGCACGGGCCGGGATTGCCCCCCCCCCCTGAATCCGCCACTGCTCTAATGAACATTTCAAAATGGCCCATCCCACGAAGTGAGCGGTGCAAACATACGTGGGAATTTCTTCATGAGTTTGTATACCATGTATACTATGCACGACCCCGAGTAGGAGCGGCGACGGAGTCGCGGCACAGAGTCACCGTCACGGTGCAGAGAGATCACTCAAAAGGAGTTTCGTCTAAGCTCATAATTTTCATCTTAAAACTAAATTAGCAACCCTTGTTTATTGCATCGTTTACTGGACGATTTCGCATCACTTTCAATCATTTTTGTCATGTACAATATGATTCAACGTCGTAAGTATAGTATGGTGGCTCTGAAGGGACATGCAAACGCAAGGGAATGACGTAAATATATGCAACATTTGTTCGTCTTTTACGTCAAAAACGTGGAAATAAAAAAAAATGACGTCTACCTATGCAACAAATTTTTTTTGTCTTTTACGTCGAAGACGTGAATATCAGAAAAAATTTGTTTGGTAATTTTTTTCATTCTTCTCTACTCAATGGCCCTGAAGGGACACGCAAACTCAAAGGATTGACGTAAATATATGCAAATTTTTTCGTCTTTTATGTCCAAAACGTGAAAATAAAAAAAGAATGACGTATAACTATGCAACAATTTTTTGTCTTTCACGTCGAAGTCGTGAAAATCAAAACATATGACGTAGGGTCTATACCTATATAACAAATTTTTTGTCTTTTTACGTCGAAGACGTGAATATAAAAAAAAATTTGTTTGGTATTTTTTCATATTTCTGTACCAAATGGCCCTGAAGGGACACGTAGACGCAAACAATTGACGCATATAATGGTTTATTGCCACTTAGTCTACAGCCAGTTGATCTAATAACCAATTGGTCTAACATCATTCGGTCTAATATCAGTTGGTCTAATAACCAATTGGTCTAATCATCATTTTGTCCAATTACCATTTGATCTAATTGTCATTTCGTCTAATTACCATTTGGTCTATAGTCAATTCATCTAATAGCCATCTGATTTAAAACCGTTTGGTCTAATAACCATTTGGTCCATTATCAGTTGGTCTAATTGCCATTTCGTCTAATCATCAGATGGTCTAAACCCAACTGATCTAATACCCATTTGGTCTACACATCATTTGGTCCATTTGTCAGTTAGTCTGACCTCAGTTGGTCTATCATCATTTAGTCTACACCCATTTAGTCTAATAATCATTTGGTCTAATTGTCATTTGGTCTAATAGCCATCTGGTCTAATTACCATTTGGTCTAATCATCGTTTCGTCTAATGACCAACTGGGCTAATTTCTTGTTTGCCCTCTTGCTACGACTACGGACTACCCTCTGACCATTACATTGAGGGAGATCATTAAACGGGTCCACGGAGAATGACAATGGCAGATGCTCATGAATATGAAATAGGGTTAAAATAAGGATTAGGTTTAGGGCACTGGCCAAAATTTTCGAACTTTTTTGCAGTAATTGTATGTTTAGTTTTGTGTGTGTGTGTTTTTTTTTCTTCTTTTTTTGTGTGGGGGGGGGGGTAGGGTTAGGATTAGGGTTATGGAGCATGGCATGAATTAATTACATGTGCTTAATTAATTATCTATTGAATAAATTGATTGATTAATTAATCAATGAATTAATATTTTAGTGAATATGCAATTATTGTTTTATTGCACTTTGCTTTTGTTATTTTGTATTTATCGTTTCATTTCTTTCGCTATCTTCTCTTATGGATATCTTTATCCTTCTATCATTTCTCTATCTTTCGTTATGTTGTTCCTTGCTTTTATCATTTTCCACCTTTCCTTTAGTTGTGTTATTGTTTGATTCCTTCTATCACCTCTTCCATCTTTTCGCATGTTAATCTTTATATTATTCCTTCTATCATCTTTCTCTTTCTCATCTCTATGTTTCTTCACTCTTTATTCCTTGGTTTATCTTTATATCATTTTGTCTATTTTGCATTATCATTTCTTGTTATCTTTTTTTTTCTTGTTGCTTTTCATCTCTAATTTCGTTATGTTATTCTTCTTTTTTTCTTTGGCCTTTTTTTTAATAATCTTCTGTCCCATCTTTCGCCATGGTTTTCTTTATCCTTCTACCATTTCTTTCTCTCTCTCTCTCTCTATCTTTACGTTATGTCTTTATCCTTCTATCCCTTAACTTTCAATCCTCCCTGTTGTTGTAATGTTATTCATGGATTAATCTTTGGCTTCCGTCTTTCCTCATATTACTCTTTATATTCATTCTTCCATCATCTCTCTCACATTATGTCATTCTTTTTCTATTCATTATTATCATCATTATTACTACATGTACCACAATACTTGGAAATACAACGTTTTGGGAAGTGGGGACTGACGCCTCTTGCCCAGGTACCAACTACCCTTTTCAACATTTTGCGAGCGAGCGAAGCGAGCGGCCAAGCACAATTACAATGTATTATCTTTTAAATGTGATCTCTTCTAAAAATATGTGCTGAACATAATCATTAAAGGCCCCATTCACGTAACGGAGACCCTTAAGAGACCACTGAGAGACCCAAACTTGGCAAGATCTCTCAGCAGTCTCCAAGACCAGATAAAAATTATTGTCTATGTGGAATGGCTCTAAAACCCTCGAACGATCATTGAAAGACCAACACATTTAGAACAATTTTACATATTATTTACGTCAATCCTTTGCGTCTGCGTGTCCCTTCAGGGCCAATGAGTACAGAAAAATGAAAAAATTACCAAACAATTTTTTTTGGTTGATATTCAAGACTTCGACGTAAAAGACAAAAAATTTGTTGCATAGGTATACGTCAATTGTTGCATATACGTGAATTTTTTTATTTCTACGTTTTTGACGTAAAAGACGAAAAAAAATGTTGCATATATTTACGTCAATCCTTTGCGCTGGCGTGTCCCTTCAGGGCCATTGAATTTCAGTTTCAGTTTCAGTTTCAGTTTTATTTTCATTTCCAACAGAACAGTGATTTTGACAAGATATCAAATGTACAAGTCAATATTCAATAACAAAATACATTTTACATGGTTTGAAGTTATAAAATAGAAAGTATACATAAACATAGAATTGTTGTTTTTTTTAAGTTAAACCAGTGGAAATGGAGGGATCCACTGAAAAGCAGAGCTTGTAGAATGTGGATCCCTCGAAATAACGACAAACTTAATTTTTGTAACATGTAAATATACTGACCAGAAAAAAATATAAATATACATAGATTTCAAAAAGTGGCAGAACATTTATAAATCCGTAATTTGAAAACTTGTTATGACACGTATATAGTATGGTGAACATAATAAAAAGAATATAAGACACCATAAAATAAAGCAAGGGAAGGGAGAAATACAAGGATAGCAAATGTTGCTGCATATGTGAAGAGTAAAGAAAAAGAGAGGAGAGGTGGAGAGGTGGAGAGGAGAAGAAGAGAGAGAGAGAGAGAGAGAGAGAGAGAGAGAGAGAGAGAGAGAGAGCACATGTGCATATTACCGTATCCGGACACCTACCCCCTGGACAACCACCCCCGGATAACCACCCCCGGATAACCACCTCTAGGATAACCACCCTCTAGGACAACTACCCCCTAGGACAACTACCCCCTAGGGCAACCACCGTCTAGGACGACTACCCCCGGACAACTACCCCAGACAACTACCACCTAGGACAACCACCCTCTAGGACAACTACCTCCCGGACAACTACCCCCAGACAACTACCCTCTAGGACAACTACCCCTCAGAAAACTACCCCCTATAGGGCAATTACCTTCTGGGATGATTACCCCCCCCCCCCCCCAGCTAACTACCTCCTAGGGCGACCACCCTCTAGGACAAGTACCCCCCCCCCCGACAAGTACCCCCAGACAACTACCCCCTAGGGCAACCACCCTCTAGGACAACTACCCCCGGACAACTACCCCCTAGACAACTACCCCCTAGGACAACCACCCTCTAGGACAACTACCCCCGGACAACTACCCCAGACAACTACCACCTAGGACAACCACCCTCTAGGACAACTACCTCCCGGACAACTACCTCCAGACAACTACCCTCTAGGACAACTACCCCCGGACAACTACCCGTCAGAAAACTACCCCCTATAGGGCAACCACCCTTCTAGGACATCTCCTTGACAACTATCAGCTAAGGTAACTACCACCCAAATAACTACCCCCGGACAATAACGACATAGGGTAATTATCATTCAGACCACAACCAACATACTCTCACCCATGGCATGTAGGTCAACTATCCCACAAAACAGTTAAAGGTAACAGATAGTTTTGGGAAGCCCTCAAAAACTTTTCGTGAGATTTCTTTGATTTTACTTAACAAATAGCAGGGTACTAACATAACTAAGATGCTGTGAAGTTTTTTCCTCCTCAAGTGAAATATTTATCGAATGAGAGGTGAAAAGTAATAAAAATCCCTGGCCCAAAAAAGAGGGGATGTAAATTCAAACAACGGCCACATACACTAGGCACATGAGGATTGCTGTGTGTATAGAATACGCTACACATAGTGCGAAGCGCTAGGTTTATTGTGCGGGGAACCTTCGGGTGGATATGGTCTTAGCGTGAGGCAGTGAAAAGCCGTTACCAAGCGTTTCGTACAGATATTAACACCAAAATTTGTTCGAAATCGTGAATGGAATGTTCCTCCTTAGGCTCCTCAATATTTCATTATTATTATTATGTGCTCAATTAATATTGCATGCAAACGAATAGTATGTGTACTATGTTCTGATATTTTTCTGTTTTCTTGCCAGTATGTACCTTTTGCTACCGAGACTGTCCTTGAGCTTTAAAACTGAAACTGAAACTGATAACTACGACGGCATTTAAACTATTTCGGCCAAAAGAGGACGTAGAGGGGGGGGGGGGGGGGGGGGGTGACCAACAATCAGTAAGGATATAATGAGTATCCGGAGGAGGGGATATCTACCTCCCAAGGGAAGAACTTTTTGGAAATCTGGTTATAATTAGAAGGATTTTGGTGCATTGTAATGTTAAAATTCACCACACCACGAGAAAAATTATATGATTGCAGTTTAATGTGTCTATACCCTTGAGCACCGAAGGGGGCGGGGGATTTCCCCTGGTATTATATTTCGTTTTAAAAGTTGGGTGTATAAACTCGGTGTTTGATGGTGCATTGCACTGTTGAATTTTTCGATCAAATTTGGGCGAAAAATGCTGTGACTGTTTTTTTTTTTTCAAAGGTAACCTTCTGTGAAGTTCTATGATATATTCAATATTAAATACCAACTGGGAACGGTATAAGAGGTTACTCTCCCCAGTAAGATCTTCTGGAAATTTGGGGGTTATAACCAAGGAATTGGGTGAGTATAAGTATAGGCCTATGCATTTTCACGAATAATAAATCCAATATCTTGCTGTGTTTCCTACTAAAAAGGGGAACTTAAAATAACAATCTATAACGGTCTGCGAGTAAAATTCAGACAAAATCTATGGCCCCAAATGATAATTATAACTGTCACGTGTACATCGCATAATCAATTAAAACTGCTGTATGCGCTTTAGAGCTATCCAAGATTATTACAATACCAACACATATGTCTTGTGATTCCTCTTAATTTCATTTTCAGTTTCATTTCATTTATTCAGTTCTGCATAGAAATACAAGTATATAGTATACAGATTACATAATATGATCACAGAAACGTATTTCCAGCAGAACTTAGAGCTCCAAGATAAGCAGAAGCTTGACGCCTTGAGAGCCCTTTCAATTTAAATAAAATCTTACTACGGGGGAGTAGAGGGGTCCTGGTGATGCAGAACAGCAAGGAGAAAGGGAGAAAGTGGATAGGAACTGAAGAGACTATTAATCAGTAACTATTGATAATAATAGTTACTGAAATAATACACAGAAAGTGAAACACACAAAAAAGCATTAATTCCGGGAAATTATGTCGTGTGTGAACAAGATTTTTTTTTCTTTTTCAATTAACGTTCCCAATTTTTTCTTAGTGTCAAGTATTTTAATACAGGATTTCGTCGAATTTTGCCCAAATTTACTGAAATTTTTGCCGAAATTTCCCAGAACTTTGATGATTATTAAGTAACAGGGATACGGTGTAGTACGTCAAAATGGGATAGTGATCGGTTGTATCTGAAAGAATGATGTATGAATCCGGATGAGGAATAACGTTGGAGAAAATATTGTCTATTAGAGTGGCAGATAGATTTGCTAAGCGAGTGGGTTGGGAAACAAGTGGCAAGAAGGAGGCAGATAAGAAAGTTTCAATGAGCTCATGGGCGATATTATTAGTGGCACATTTTAGTATATTTATGTTGAAGTCCCCTATAAAAACAGTCCTTATTATTAAATGTTGTACTTCGAAGCAAGTTGGAGAAATGTATTATAAAATCGTTTCCACTGGAGCCATTGAGTAGAGAAGAATAAAAATATTACCAAACAATTTTTTTTTGATATTCACGTCTTCGACGTAAAAGACAGAAAATTTGTTGTATAGGTATACGTCCATTTTTTTGATTTCCACGTCTTCGACGTGAAAGACAAAAAAATGCTGTATAGTTATGCGTGATTTCTTGAATTTCTACGTAAAATTTGATTTTGACGTAAAAGACGAAAAAAAATAAATGTTGCATATATTTACGTCAATCCTTTGCGTTTACGTGTCCCTTCAGAGCCACCATAGTATAGAGTATTCCATAAGTCATTCTTTTTTAAAACATCAATGGCAATAATTTTTCTAGAATCCATTAATGACATTTTATGTAAAATGTTGAGGAGACATAAAGAAGCATGGACCCCACAATGTAGCTTTGTTTAGTATAAATCTGTCTTAAAATCATTGGTTTTGTTCGATTCTTACTTCGCACTGGTGTTCCTACTGTAGTTATCGCTGCAGTTGTTGTTGTCGCTGCAGTTGTTGTTGTCGCTGCAGTTGTTGTTGTCGCTGCAGTTGTTGTTGTCGCTGCAGTTGTTGTTGTTATAGTCTCATCACTCTCTGAGCCTGAGTTAGAAGCTGAGTTTGCGCCTGAGTTTGAGACCGAGTTTGAGCCTGAGCTTGAACGTTTGTTGCGCTCAAGAGCACCCATTCTCACTCGACTTTCAATGTAATCGTCATCGTCCGTCAATTTTCTGCTCCCGCCTGTAGTTCGATTCAGACAACAAAACAAACCATTAAGTTTTTCCGCTAAAATTGCTCATAAGTAATTCTTCATTATTGTTTATAATTGCTTGTTTTCTCTGTATTCTTGTAACACAGATACATAATTTATCGATATAATATTTGTATGTTCCGAATGTTCGTGTTTAAAAAAAAAAAATTATTTATGAAAGTGTTGAATAAACGATCTTGAACTTAAACTTGAAAATGTTCATCATTTCATCTGGAAGTGACTTTTCCACTCCAGAATTGTCTGACAATCAACAACAACAACAATAAGTCCTCATACTTTGGGGTGCCTTCTCACTTCATAATTATCTGACAAGAAAAAAAAAATTAAAAAAATCGCACGTCTTTTGGATGCTTTTCACGAAAAGAAAACAACAAAGATACAAATATTTGGGGAGGTGGTCACTCGAACCCCAGAAGAAGGGGAAAGGGGCAGTTTGCGCCCGCTGACAGAATTATAACTGAAGAAAACAAATAACTTGCTTTTCAGTGAGAAAATTATTGCAATCATCGAATTACTGGTAAAACCTCATGGATTACAGAGAATTTCTCAAACATTTTGAGCTCGGCCGACCTCGCCTAACGCTAAAATTAAGAATAGTTTATGAAGTCAAACATCAAAAAATGGAGAGAGGTGGCTAACTGGATTACGTATCTCCTAATAAGTAAAGCCCATTAAAAGTAAAGAAATGAAGCCGTTCCTATTTAATGAATTGAAATTAATGTAACGCATTCACAAACATATAAATCAGTAGTTTATGAATAATGCATCCGTCAAAAAACCGTCATTAAAAAAAAAATGATTTTCTTGCTGAAATACAAGGATCACCACTGATGCACCTTCCCCCCTGACGCCAAGGCCCAGATACGCCACTGCCCTTAAGCTCTATTTTTTTTTTATTCCCAAATGATTAGAATAAGACCCCTCCATATTTAGAAATATTGTGTATATTGGGAGTCATTTTTTTCACATAATCTATTTATAGGCTACCTGGGGACGGGTGAATCAAAGTAAATTCCTTGACGTGGAAGAAAAGTGGAACAAAACCGGAGAAGGCCTGTTTTGACTTACCATTCATACTTCTTCCATGTATCATCACGTTGCCCATTATTAGACACATGCAAGCCAGAAAAACAGCTGAATGCTTGAAAGGCGCCATCTAAGAGAATGCGATTTAAGTTTAAAAAAATGAATAAATAAATAAAATTAATAAAAAAAAATAAAAAATTACGTGCATTCACACAGTGCAGCAGAAATATAAGTATGCCGGCCAGGAAAGCAGCAAAATCAGACAAAAAGATTCGTTAACTTTTTGAACAAAATCGGGTAAACAATAAAGGAATTCATGTATTTTTTCATGAATTTAGGACAACTCTCTTTCATTTACTTCTACCATGTCTACACACAAAATGACGAAAGTATAATTTTTTTCCTCTAAATTTCATACATATTTTCTGTTAGAGGACATGTTATATGTAAACACATGCTATCCTGTATAACTCAAGTACAGCTCCAAAGGGGGGGGGGGGGGGGTTGGAGTTATTCAGAAGAGAAATCGAAATTTATGACATTTTAGAGTACACTGCAACAAAGTTGAGAGTTATCCCATATCATATTACGGTCGAGCGATACGCCAATTGAGATTTAGTTCCTTCAGCTTTCGAACATTCATTACTATCTTATTATCTCTCCTATTTCTTTCAGAATTTCACCAACTTGTTTTCTGATTTTGCTGCTTTTACACAATTCAACTTGTTACACAGTTTGGGTTGCCCTTCAATGTATTTCAATACAGAAAATTTTCCATTCCTATAAAGAAAGATCAGGAATTATCATTTTCAAGAGCAGGACGGTTCACGAAACGCACCAGGACAACTACCCTTGGCATATCATTCCGGTCAACTATTCCTTTCCCCCAAGCACAACTGCCCTTAGGACAATCATCCAAGGTCAACTACCTCATGGTAGGGGTAATATCAATAAAGGTGTTTTGCACCGGGGTAGTTTTCTAAGGGTGCAGTTGTCCGGATAATTGTTCTCGGGGGAGGGGTGGAGGTAATTGTACTAGGGAGTAGTTGTCCTGGAATAGCTGCTATGGTGGTTGTCCAAGGAGTAATTGTACTAGAATGTTCATGAACAACTTTGTTTGGAATACAAAAGTTAACTGCAATAGAGGCCGAAAGGTGAATAAGGAGTGAATTACAAATAGGTGGCATTGATTTACGTTTGAAAAATGCACGATGAGTTGAAAGTCTGGAAGAGGTGTGCCCCTATATGTACTTTAGATCACAGTCTTGCTTAAAAGACACGTAAGCAAACTTAACCCCCCCCCCCAAAAAAAAAAAAACAACAACAACAACAACAACAACAAAACAAAACAAACAAAACAAAACAAAAAACAAAAAACAAAACAAAACAAAACAAAACAACAACAAAAAACAAACAAACCCCCCAAAACCAACCAACCAAACAAACAAACATAACAACAAAAACAAAAACAAAACACCCCTAGAACAAACAAACAAACAAACAAACAAAAAGACCCTCTCATTAAAAAAGAACCCCCAAACTCCAAACATATTAAAATAACTTTTACACTGTATATTATCTAAGTTATTCTAAACGATGTGGTAGACATGACTGTTTAGATGCTGCTGCTTCGAATAATCTTCCTTATTTATTTAACTTAAATGTACCGTTTGATTTTAGCAGAAAAGTAAGAAGTCACGAATAGTTCAGGGACCGCGGAGCGTTTTTGAAAGTGTGTGTGTGTGTGTGGGGGGGGGGGGGCTGATCTGATTTCACTCGTCAATGACAATTTTCGAGCCTTTTTTCCGAGATTTTTTTAACGTGTCTGCTCAAAAAAGTGAGGGGGCTGCAGCCCTCCGGTTCCTCGGCCCGTGTAGTTGGTAAAACAATTCAATTTTCGCAGCCTTACGTCATGCGACTCTTACAGATTTGACTTAAAACTGAAAAAAAAAAGAATTCCTGCAATGATTACTCTTGCGCTATGCTAGGTATTCCTAATGGCAATTATGCCCACTAAACAATCAAGATTTGAACGAGAAGTGAGAAAAAAGTCATTTTAACAATTTAGAACGGACATATCATTTTTTACGTTGCATAAACCATGTAAACAGACCTGTCTTCATAATACATGCAATTCCGGATTATTTTAAGGAAAGATGACATTGCGAGGCTTCTGAATGAAAATGCTTAGAGCAGATGTTTATATATTTTTATCTTTTTGCCTCACTAATACATAAAAAGCCTTTAAAAAACTATCGCTGTTAGCTGCATTCTCTTTTTCTATACCGGAATCGTGTAGAAGTTATGCGCGGCTCTCGCGGACAAGGGCGTTTCACAGAAAAGGGGCAAAAAAGAAAACATATAAAAAGCGTATTATAACACTTTACCTTGCTCTTTCAAAAAGTTAGGTTGATGGACACTTCTGAAAAGTATGACTGTGTCTCCGTAGGCTAGAGAGAATCTGGAGAGGACTCGAGCCGAGGGGGGTGAACTAGCAAAGATGATTCGATGAGTGATAGACCCATGACATTGTCATCCCTTAAATATATGCATATGCAAAAGGACCCCCCCCCCCCCCCCGCTCTCTCGAAACCTCAAAGTCTGAATATCAACTTCCGCGTTCGTTATTCACCACAGAATCAATCTGAATGAGAATAAAATTCCAATGTTTGCTTGTTCTGACAGCATGAATCATTATTTCCGTCACAATTAATGGATTTCTTGTTCACGGCCATGAATACCGTAGATTGTTACTTTGGAAAGAATAGGCACTGAAACAAACACACAACAATGGCAACTTTAGGGAATGTGTATCTTGGCTTTCCAGTAAGGTCACTTGTTCACCACATATCTAACCATTCGTAAAACTATTATCTCGTCTGTTCCGAGTTAAAGGGTGTTAACCGTGTGAAAGATGACATGCTTTTAAGCCATTCTGGCTCTGATCTTGGTTTTATGTATATAGGCCTATACGATAGCAGGCTTTAAATCAATCATGAAGCATTAACAAAACATAAGCAAAATTATCACTTATTTGGTAAATGCTATGTCATAACTTCGGATAATTTCATGGCGAGTCAGAGAAACGTAATTATGATGTAACCCCCCTCCAACACACACACTGAACTGATAAAGCATTTTGTGAATGGAAATGAAATTGGATTACTCTCAAGAGTTAAACACACATAATAACAACAATAATGATAATAATATTATCATTCTGGATTTATATAGTGTCTAATACATCTGTGATGTCTCTTAGCACTTTTCAGATTTATCATTGCCCCGGTCATCAGATTTCTTTTTTTTTTGGGGGGGGGGGGTTGAATTCTGACCTTGACTTAAGTGGATTAAATGACTTCATATCAGACTCAAACATCAAAAGAATATTGCGAACGGAATTACTCAGAGAATTTTGCGCGTCGGCTTGCAAAAAACCAACCAACAAAAGAACAACCCCCAAATAAGCAATCAATCAAACAAGCAAACCAACAAACAAAACAAAGCAACATTTTCCAAATTTCTAACATTTCAGTCTATGAAGTTAATGAAACATTTTGTTCTGTTTTGTATAATGAAAACTTTTGTTGCTCAGAAAAGACTGATATTGATATAAAAAAATAAACTCAGTTTACAAAACAGAAAAACAACGGCCGATTTATCCCATGTGAATTTGTCTCGCAAAGTTGTCACGAGTGTACTACTCCTGAAATATGGTTTGTAGTGGGTCACAAATCAGCTTTCTCTATTAAAACATAAAACGTAGGGAATTTTTTGTACATGACTTGGCATTTGTATAGCGTGAGTCCAGACACTGAAGGGGGCACTGGCATCATGGGGGCTGGGGGTGGGGCATTAGTCTTACTCGTAGGATGAAATATGAATTACCAAGGCCACCGATTCGGGGGGGGGGGGAGGGGTGTGGGAGAAGGCTGATCCAGGGGGAGCCTGGGGGATAGGGCCCCTCCCCTGGAAAAAGAAAAGACACTCCAAAACGCTGATTGCCCTTTTTTTGGCAGAATATTTTCTGAATATTGTGCCCCCTCCCTCACAAAACCCTGGATCCGCCACTGGGGTATGGGAGAGGGTCACAACATTTTCATTGCCCGTTATTTCTGGCAGGTAATTTCTTCCGGGAATACTTTGCTCATAATTACTTTTATGTTAATCGTACATCCCTTAACTGCATGTCAGGAGTGATTTAATTCCATTGCCCATTTCCTAGGTTTTAAGTGCCTTAAACTACCTTTTTTTATTAGCAGCACAATTATGTTTTGTAATACAAGGCAAATAATGAAAAACAAAATTTGGAACCCATGTGTATAAAAGAGATGTATACCCACCACAGTGGCTAAGCAAGCATACACAAAAGTTGCTAAATATTTACTTTAGCTAACCATATCTCCCTGTGCGAGAATATTCAATTAAAATTATACCAATCAATCAGAATAGAATAAAATAGTGGTTTTAACTGTTCTCGACAGTCACGGTAAGGCAAAGGACGTACAAGATGAACAAAAGAAACTGAATTCAAGAACGATTCGACATCTGTTTTTAAATGAAGTATAATCAGTTGTTTGTTTCGATCGTAGTATTTTTTTGCGTTATATTGAACTGAATATTATAATGACAATGATGTAAGAACATGAATAAAGGATCTATGCTTGACCTTTGATACTACTTCAGAGTAGAAAATGAATAGAAATGATCTTTGATGTATTAAGGTTCAATTTTACTCACTTCTAATAAAAACACCGACACACAATTATACTCCTTTACAGCCAGGGAGCGTTTCATCAAGCGTTTTGTCAGTGACTTTTACCGACAACTGTTATAAGCTACCGAAATCCTTGCATCTGATTGGCTGAGAGCAAATTTGTCGGTAAAAATCACTGACAAAACGCTTGATGAAACGCTCCCCTGATATGCATACAGAAGAACAGATGTAGATATCAATACATGTAATTAAGGGTTAAAAAAAAAAAAAAAAAAAAAAAAAGACCACGGTGGTCTTGAGAGCCCCCTTTCAGTCAAAAACATGAAGATAATCAATTCTTGTAGGCTGGTTTATTCATTTTTCTTTTTCTTTTGGAAAGTTAATGCTAACGGCTAACGTGGTTTATTTCTCTTGAATCTCCAATATTGTACCCCAATTATATCTTCCGTTCTAAAAACAAAGCTCTGTCGCGGCATTTCATGTTTGATCGTTATTCATTCTAGGAGGATATGACGACCCATTAATTTTTGTTCCATCGAAAGCCTGTTTCGCATGAGGCGTCATTAATTTTGCTGAGCTTGGACTGCGTCAGTGACTGGCGCTGTCTTGGACGCGCCAGAGCTATCCATACAGAGAGTCCTGACACTGGAGGTCGCTTCTGATTGGTCAGTCATTTCATGGAGCTTCAAAAAGTTCCCTCTCATAGAGAATGTACGTGAAAGGGAACTATTGGGAGCTCCATGATCCGCCATGTTTTAAACAAAGACCGCGTACGCGCATGCTTATTATGCGCGTGTCACAACTCTCTCTATCAACGCGCTCTGGGACGCGCCATTTGAGAGTGACATCGTACAAAAAGTGAATGCAAACTGAACAGAGCAAACTGAACAGAGCAAAACACTGCGTCGAATCAATGACGCATGCACTATCTGCCTTCATAGGCTTGATTAGCACACGCAATTATGTGGAACGGGCGGTACCGTATGATTGTTGCAACAGGACCTATGCCGGCAGGCGCGCCGGAAGCAGTTTGGGACGGGGGGGGGGGGGGGCAAACATTCAAGAGGGCTCACCTTTCAAGGGCTCATGTCTTCTCACCCCCCAAAACACACACACGCTTTCCCACCCTCTCACAACAATACAGATCCTACTGCTAAATCAAAATTTTACTCAAATATTCTCTGACAAGCATTTTTGGGGTGTATTTTTACTGGAAAATTCTCTGACAAGCAAAAAAAAACAAAACACCAGAATTATGCTAAAATTCTGCTAAATTTTGTCAAATTATGCTAAAGCGGTCAAAATTCTGGCAGAAAGCAGAATTCTGCCAACTCTGGCAACCTTACGTCTAACACAAAACCTCCACTACGTTAAAGTTTAAAGTTTGAATGCTTTATCTGTCTTCAGTGATCTCCATGAATACGAAAAATGAATACAAAGGCTTACAATTACGTAATAAAGCAATCAAGCTTTTAATATACACACGATTTTTACTCCTTTACTACTGATTTTTTTTTTTTTTTTTATGGGGGGGGGGACTTTTTTGGGGGCGAAAATGCATTTTGCCCCCCTGCCCCCCCCCCCCCACTTCCGGCGCCTATGTATGCCGGCACAGGGCGCGTCACTTCGATTGCGTTATAACTTGCACCAATCGAGCCTGTGAAGGCCATCATTAGCCCATACGGCAGTTATAAACAGCATTGTTTGCACTTTTCATGATTTTGCATTCACCTCTTAAACGATATCAGTCTCACATGCCTCTTTAAAGGCCGCACCATTAACTGACGCCGTCATTATGTACGTCAGGCAAATGACCCCTCATATGCAACGGGATTTATACAACGATACAGACAATAACCTAAATTACATTTATCTAAACTTATTAATTTCCCATACCGCATTTGCTCGTGCAAGGAAATTTATTCATTTATTTACGGGTCAAAATCTGATAACAATATTCCATCAAGCGATAAGGACGCCACCTGAAAATACATTTTTTGAATAATCATTTACTTTATATCTTAAAATACCATCCCTAAATTGTAATCAATGTCCCCAATGATTCAGTCACCATGGTTAAATGTACAAATTTATGATCACAGATTAGATCTTAACGCTTGCTATAAGGGCCTGTTTAAAACCTTAAATTAAAGTAGATAGACATAATTGGTTTAAATACAGTGTCTTTGAATACTTAAATGTGAAATTAGATAAATTGAAATCGTGTTACAGTGCAGTCGTAGCAGTACGATTTTATAGTTCTTAGTTTCAAGTATTACAATTTTTTTTTTTTTTTTTTTTTTTTTGGGGGGGGGGGGGGTCAGTATGGAGATGGGAGCAGAATTCAGTCAGAAGCAATACCATACAGGGGTTGTACAACACGTCGTGCTTCTGCGACAATTGCTCCGCGTCAATTTTGTCCACAGCCGAATAGTAAACTTTAGCCCTGGACCAAACATTAGAACTAACCATAACCCTATAGCCCAAGCCCAAACCCTATTGAAATCTAATCTTTAGGGAGAATGAAACCCTGGGGAAAATCAATTTTAATAAAAAGAGAGGACAGAGAGAAGCAATTTTTAAAAAGTTCCATCAAAATCGGTTACGAAATGAGAAAGTTATGAATGTTTGAAAAGTCTCAATTTACTTTCTATGGCGATCTTCAAATTGGCAATGTTGCTTCAAAGTGACAGGTTTAGTAGTACAACTCTGCATATGTTTTGTACACAAAATCTCATATTTTCCCCATTATCTCTTAAGGTGCAGCTTGTCTCCTTCTTAGCTCAAGATATATCACGGGAAAATGTATTTGACACAACATATGTTGAGTTCACAACAAGACAAGTAGCATCTTTACAGCATCTTTACACAAAAAGGAGTCCACATGAAATCTTCAAAACAATACAATGATAAATTATACAGACAAACAATCCACTCTATGTACAGAAATATTCATAATTTGCTTCCTTTCCCCCATAATTGTTAAAGTATGATGTGCATTTATGATGGATCAAATTATAAACTTAAGAATTCATTCGTCAATTCGTGATAATAGTAAAAGAATACAGGTTCATATGCGTATACAAGGGAGGAGTGAATGGGGGGGGGGGCGTTAAAATTTGAAATGATCAGTATGCTGTCAGCTGTCATTTCATAGTCGGTAAACTTCACCTCATATTCGGGCAGTGAGTGATCTACTTGGAATGATATTTTTTGTGACGAAATTATATTTTCACTGCAGAAAAGTGTCAAGATCCTTTCTCGCTCGTTTAGCTCCCATGCTAAAAATTAGAACTGGAAAGTTAAGATTTGGCTAAGGAACGTCAGCCCCTGGCGAAATTGTACCCGTACGCCTATATTCGAATATAAAGGAAAAAAACTTTAAAAAGTTTCAAGTAGACAAAAAAATGCCAAAAGAACATGAAAAGCAAAAAAAGGAAAGCAATGAAGACAGAAAGCACAGTGCACATGAACAATCTATGATATCACTTTGATGTTAAACCTAATAATAGGGTAGGCCTAAAATTTAAACAAATAACACAGCACTTATTAAACAGGTACACACTCTGAACATATCCTCCAAAATAATAATTTCTAAATATCTACATGACTTAACAAAAAAAAAAAAAAAATCAGTTACGGGTGAGGGTCTACTCAATGGGATGACACCAAGAACATTGACAATATGTTTCCCTTAAGTGAAGTGAGTACTGTCTTTTATCATTATTATTATCATTATTATTATATTATTATTATTATTATTATTATTATTATTATTATTATTATTATTATTATTATTATTATCATTATTATTATTATTATTATTATTATTATCATTATCATTGCTATAAGGTATTTACGTCACCTGTGCCTGAGGGGGTGGGGGGTGAACTGAATCATACCAACACTACCACCACCATCACCAACACTACCACCAACACCACCAACACTACCACCACCATCACCAACACTACCACCAACACCACCAACACTACCACCACCATCACCAACACTACCACCAACACTACCAACACTACCACCACCATCACCAACACTACCACCAACACCACCAACACTACCACCACCATCACCAACACTACCACCAACACTACCAACACTACCACCACCATCACCAACACTACCACCAACACCACCAACACCAACACCACCACTACCACTGCAGATGGTGTCTTTCCAGCACACATCATCTCCATCAACACCCACTTTGTCTGAGGAGTGTTGGAGATATACATTGCATAGTACCAGGAGGAGATCTCTAACATTTACACGCTTTCTTTATCAATTTTTAAATTCATCTTGAAAGTTACAAGACCCTAGAAGCAAGGTCTTGTTGGATAAATTGGAAATTTAGAAAAGGAAGCATAATTATTTTAAGATAAACTAATGCTCTATCATTTCTTCAATTAAACATGTACATGTAAAAGATGTCAAAGTGCATTGAAGTGCATCCTTTTCACATGTTCTGACAGTAATAGATCCTACAATCAATTGGGTTTAAGAGACGGGGAAAACTGAGGAACCAAAGTGAATGTTCCAAAATTGATTATTTTTTTTGCTCTCTCTTCAATTCAAAGTGAACATTGTTGGTACATTTTTCTATACTGCATTGTATCATTTTAACATGCTCCAGACAAAAATGAAAAGTGTGTGTAGTGTGTGTGTGTGTGTGTGTGTGTGCGTGTTAAACGGGAAAGGGGGTAGGGGTGTGTGGCTAGGTGATTGCTCAAATTAATTATTTTTTTCAAAAGCTGACATACCTACACCAGGTATATTCCATTGCACTGTTTGCTTTATTGCTTTATTTGGTACTGTTTGAAAAGGAAATGTGACATAAATTACATTGATATTGAAATGAAATCAAATGAAATCAAATAAGGCCTATCAACTTGATCGCTTCTGATGTTTTTTATTTTATTTTATTTTTTTTTATTAAACCAACGAATAGCCAGATATCGACATGTTGTAACAACTGTACATTTTGGTCTCTCTTCTTAAAATGGAATTAACAGTTGCATGAGAGATGACAGATAAATACTTGATCTCTATCATGCAGGGGTATATTATACACCGACGTACCTTATTGTAATCCGTACGCACAGTTTAAAGCATTTCGAAATCCCCCCCCCCCCCTTCTGATAGCAAAACAAACAGTTCAAAAGTCTAAATTTTCTTATCGTTTAGGCAAAATATGCAATTTATTTATCATTCATTAGGGGAGAAAATCGTAAATGTGTATTTCGTGAACTCTCTATACCAAGTATTTTAAAAGATTGATCTGTAATCGCATAGAAATGGAAAAACACTGTAAAACGAAAAGCTTATGTATTTTTGAAAACCCGTAATTAAGGAAAATTTGATATGTTTTACGTAAAATTGTTCGATGATATAATTTCCATTGATTATATGATACCTGTGACTTGGTCATGTGTATGTATACATTTTATCAATAAATTTATTTTCAACAAAAAAAAAGAAAAAAGAAGAAAAAAAAAAGGTGTTACTATTTATCACAATGTATTTAAGGCAAACATCAATTTGAAATGTGTTTTGTACGTCGAAAACAAACGGGACTATAATACGTCATCATTAGTCACGTCATTGCAAGGGGAATTGTTCTCATTTTGTTAACGCTTTCCACCACAAACCTCTACAAACAGACAGCCTTCCATGAAAATGACAAAATTATTCAACGTGTGAAGATTCAATATTTACAAGGTGATGACTTTTCAATTATTTTTTAGACGAAAGATGTTGTTTGAAATGCCTTTGCTGTCTCGTCATGCAAACCCTCTCCCTTTCAAGGCTACCAAAGTAATGTAGGTGGAATAATCGTGGTTTGATTCCACTTCAAATAGATGCGGCTAACCGGCCTGACGTATATTTACATTGTTTTTACATTTTGCAGCCATACCAAATATTCAGTTTGTTATAAATATCATTAAGTCATACTCTGTGATTGATTAATACCACAATAAATTTTTATCAAGAATCATGCCCTTGTGAAAAACAGGATCCTAGAGCAACAGTATTGTTGATATTTGTATCATCATCATCATTATTATTATTATTTTTATCATTATTATTATTATTATTATTATTATTGTTATTATTATTATTATTATTATTATTATTATTATTATTATCATTATTATTATTATTACTATTATTATTATTATTATCATTCTTAATATGAATGATTATAATATTACCATTATCATATCATCATAACATCTTTATCACCATTATTATCCTCCTCGTCCTCCTCCTCGTGACTATCATCATTTACGCGGCAAGAAGTCGATATTCTAATTGCAGTTTTCGTTTTCCCACGATGGCCAAGGCCTACAAAGAATATAAGGGGGAACCTCGCTAGTCATAAGGACCGCTATTCATAAGGACCACTTATTCATAAGGACCGCTATCAATAACGCGTGACTAAATGAATAGCGGTTTTGTACGAATAGCGGTCCTTCTGAATAGCGAGCAAACTATAGACAAATTTCCTCGCTATTCATAAGGACATCCATTCATAAGGACCACTATTTATAACTACTTATAAGGACCGCTATTCATAACGCTGTTAAATGAATAGCGGTTCTTATGAATAGCGAGCGGACTCGGAATATTATGGTTCAGATTAATCTTGAGAATTTATAGGGTAGGAAAAATAAGTGACCCCCCCCCCCCCCCAATTTGTGATAACAGCGTGTTTAAGTAATAGGCCTACGTATGCGATTTACAGCCCGGCTAACATCATGAGGTGTCATTTGCTGACGTTACGATCGCGTCAGTGACTTGTACGGTCTTTTGCTCGTCAAGAAAGAGTGATATTTATAAAGTGACTACAAAATGAAGAGTGGGGTATGGGCTAATAGCCTTCTCTTGTCAGCCGGGCTTAAAGCCAGGCTCAAACGAAGCGTCATTTTCATTTGCGTCGGTAGCTGCGCTAATCGAGCCTGTGAAGACAATTAACCCATGTGGCAGTTATTTAGAGTATTTTTCGCACTGCTGTGTGTGTGTGTGTAATTGGGTTTTTACAGACGTGTATCAATCATATATGATTATTTACGTCTGGGGACCGACCTTTAACGTCACCATCCGAAAGATGTGACTCAGTCTCGAACCTGGGTCCCCTGAATCAGTTTATAACTTCCATTGTTAGCTGGATTACAGGCGCACGCCACAACGCCCAGTCAGTTTGCACTCGCACTCCTCATTTTGCAGTCACTTTTTGTTTGTTTGAGCCAGGCTTTAGTGTCAGAGGAGCGTTTCATCAAGCGTTTTGTCAGTGATTTTTACTAACAAATTTGCTCTCTTCCAATCAGATGCAAGGATTTTAGTAGCTTATAACAGTTGTCGGTAAAAACCACTGACAAAACGCTTGGTGAAACGCTCCCCCGGTGTTCGGTTCGGTTCTAGGGTAAGAGTTAGGAATAGTGTTAGCTCCAGTGCTGAAGTTAGAAAAAAAAATTTGGTTAAGAATGAATAATTATCGCCGGAGCGTGTGTCGTAGAACTGGCTAGGAGCAAAACGACCAGTAACCCCAAAGTGAATTAGGAAATTAAAAAAAAAAAAAAAAAAAAAAAAAAACCTTTAATCATTCCGATCTGACGTGATCGGCAGTGATTGTGCAATACAGTCCGTTTTATTGATTAAAACTGACGTCAAATGTGGGTAGGTAACACCATGGCGAAAATAAGGCTACAGTTTAGGGCACCACCCATTGTATTGTGAACAAGGTCGCAGACAGCTTTGCGCGAAACACCCTTTGTTCTTTTGTTCCTTTCTTGTATTTCCGCAAAATATATCAACACATGACAAGTTTGTTAATAATGCGGTATGCATATTTTCAGTGTCACGGTTTCATCCAAATTTGCTCATTCTTAATGACATGCTCTACAACTTTTTATCATATTTATCTATCTGCTAAATTACAAAGGTGTATACAATCTAGACAATAGAGTCAAGAAGCGGAAAAAGCACTGCTACGCACGAAACAGCAAGAATAACCCCGCTTTCAGACTAGAGAGTTTTCGTATGGATATACGACGTATGGATATAGGATGTTTTTATGTGTCTGAATGCTCTTATCTTGATACGTCGTATCTCATACGTCGTATATCGAAACGATGCTAAAAGCAGCGTTTCGTACGATGATCATATTCATACGACGTATTTGTGTCTGAATACTCTCATATCCATACGTCGTATAAGTTGGCGGAGCTTATATAAACACAATGCGCAAAGCGTTGTGGCGTGCGCCTGTAATCCAGCTAACCAGGGGCGTCGATCAGTTTTTCGGATGGGGGGGGGGGGGGGCAAGACAGCCTATCGTAACGATGATCATTTCGCACTCAATTCAATCATCATCAGGGGCGGCGGTGCGTCTTTCAAAGTGGGAGGGGGCACCAACAAAAAGGGGCACCTACAAAGGGTGGAAACAAGGCGGAAAATACCACTTCGAGACATTAGTATACCGGTACATTCTGATCATTACACAACCGAGGATCATTTTCGACACGCTATTGTTTCTATCTTAACATGGTTCTAGATTAAAAAAAGAACAACATACAAACTACTTTGCAGTTGAGTGTATTAGCCTGATTATTCATTTAATTCATTCATTTAATTTAAGATTTATTTCTAACGCTGAAGGCAACGGGTGTTGAATTATATACAGCGATTTTTCTAATATGATAAGAAGGTAATAGTAAATGCGAGCGAGCGTAGCGAGTGAGCTTTAGAAAAAAATTAGAAAAAAATTGTCCTCGTTCCTTTTATAATTTAGGAGCACTGTTCATTCTTGTATAATTTAGGGCATAGGGCCTCTCCTACCCCCTGCTCTACTGCCTCACTATTGTGCTGATACAGTAGGGGAATGTATTATTATGAAGCCTCTCTGATTATTTGGAGCTATATGTATAAGGCTCCTTTGTGGAGTTCATACATACCCATATATATACTTTATATATACCAGTATCTACCGATGTCGCATTTATCAGAAAACATAAGGGGTACTAATTTCTGAGGTTAAAAGGGGCACTCATCAGAAGGTAAAAAGGACACTTATTAGAAAGAAAAAGGGGCACTATACAAAGAAAAAGGGACTTATCAGCTATGAAAAGGGGCACTTTTGGGGTACTTGAAAAAGTGAGGGGGCACTGTGCCCCCTGCCACTCCCCCTTCCCCGGAGCGCTGCCTCTGATCATGACAGCATTGATAAAGATATAATGGTAATTTGAACTTAAGTAAAGTATGCATATCGATATCATGAACAGAAAATGGAATTAAAGATCACATGGAAAACGACAAAATGATGGGAAAATATATTTTACATAACAGCAAATTGAGTAGAGAAGATATAACACAAAATAATAGAAAAAATAAACACTAATAAAATATGAAAAAAATAGAGAAAAAACTAAATAAATATGAAAATTTAAACTTTGAATTGAATTATGTATGTTCAGAACGTTTTTTAATGGCGTCATGATTTTTTGGAACGCCTCTTAATAACAGCTTCTCCACGGTTACATGACGCAGTAATGATTAGAGAATTTGCGCGCGGAGCGCGTGGCAAAATTGAAGTCTGACCGTGTAAAACCTTTTGTATTTCATTGTTTGGAAGGTTTAATTTCCCGAGTTTTACATCAGTTTTGCCTTATTTTATTTTACACTCCTCCGGATTTATTTGGGGGGGGGGGGCAAAATGATATGTTTGCTGACCCCCCCCCCCATATTTTCGGGGGGGGGGGGTAATCGCCCCCCTGCCCCCCTCCTCCCCAGGATCGACGCCCCTGCAGCTAACAGTGGAAGTTATAAACTGATTCAGGGGAACCAGGTTCGAGACTGAGTCACGTCTTTCGGATGGTGACGTTAAAGGTCGGTCCTCAGACGTAAATAATTATATCTGACTGATACACGTCTGTAAAAACCCAATTACACACACACTTACTGCGCAAGGGAGAGACTCGTACATATTCATGAGCTTCCATATAGGACGTTTTTATGTGTCTGAATGCTCTTATATTGATACGTCGTATCTCATACGTCGTATATCCAAACGATGCTAAAAGCATCGTTTAGTATGATGATCCTATATTCATACGACGTATATTGAATGCTCTCATATCCAAACATCGTATATGCTCTCATATCCATACGTCGTATAAATTGGCGGGGCTTATATAAACACAATGCGCAAAGCCCGCACAAAGTTCCTATGCGCAAGGGAGAGACTCGTACATATTCATGAGCTTCCCATGAAACCTGACAGTGCGCAAGGTCTGAATGCTGCCATAAAATTATCGTATAACGGTAAGTTGTGTCTGAATGCTCTCATATCAATACGTCGTATATCCATACATCGTATGAAAATAGGATAACATGGTGTGTCTGAAAGGGGGTTATATAATAACTGCTTATTGTTTTAAGAGTGAATTGTGAATATGTACGTATATGATATGCACTTATAGAGGATTATCCCTCGTTTCTTTTGATACCATATCATGGGATGATATTTCACGGATGGCTGCACAGGGGCCGATTAAGATAACTGGGTCAAAAACCACTTGCGCCAACCCCAAACCAGGTGTGTGCCTGATCATACTGATAAGGTATCCATTGTCAGGAATTGTAATGAAAGCACTGTTTTTATTGCATGGGCCAGTCTTGTTCAAGGTATAATTCAAGAATCAAATTCTTTCCAAGATGTTCTTCTCGATAGATAGCCTTACGTATTCGGCGTCTTACAAGACCCCTATGCTTCCCCAAAGACGTTTCTGTCATGGATGAAGCCTTGTTTTGCTGTGATGATCCGATCACCGCCCATCATTTCTGGCAGTATGGCACCATATAGTCATACGTAATTGAAAAGAATCCATAAAGTTTAACCTAAACATGATTTGATAAACAATTTTAATAGAAAACACTATCTTTCTTGTTGTTCCGCCCTCACACCTTCTCAGTTTTGACGAAGTGGGGTTTTGACGAAGTTACCTAACATTGGCCTTTGTGTAGCCAACCATGAAATATCATTCAATGAATATGGTACCAAAATATGCATAGGTATATACTCTTCAAGTTCATATCAGATACGTTCATATTTACAACCCACTCTTAAAACAACAGGCAATTATAAAAGTATAACGTTTTTTTCTTACTCACTCTGTACATTAGCTGAATTATCCATGTTTTAAAGTAATATTTTAAATTGTATTTTGATTACAAATATCAATACAAATTGCAACAATCATAAACATGTAAAATAGAATATAAAGGTTATAATGTAATGAGTTACACTCATAAACTTGCAAGTTTTGGGTATAAAAATACTAGTACACAACCGTTGTAAACTTATTAATATTGTTTTTATTATTATTGTTGTTGTTGTTCAGTGGGAAAATAAAAATGTAACGGGATTCTCCAGAAATCTAGGGTTACGCTTTTTTGTTTTGGTTTCAACAAGTCCTCGTCATATTCGTAATTCTCCATTATTCTAGTCCATGACCTTTCGCAGGATATGTGCTGTCCCAAGCAGGGTTGCCTTGTGTATGGTCTCAAAAACACATTTTCTTGTAGTTCCATCCCCTACACACCTTCTCAGTAGGTGTAAGTGGGTTTAGACTTTAGTTCAGGTTCGATCAGCACTGTGAGCGTCTGTAAAAAGGGCATGGCTGAAATGCTCCCCAGGGAGTGGAGAAGGTGCACATGTATACAGTTTTGGAAGCAAAAAGGAGATTGGAAAGAAAGGCATGAAAGGTGTTAAATATAGTCTCATGTTGTTTTCAATGTATTATAATATGTTTGTACAAGATCATTTGGTATTCCATAAACGATTTCCGGTGAATTTTACCGTAAATATATATGTAATGAATATGGCGCCATACAAATGCTGTGAATCATCATCATCATCATCATCATCATCATCATCATCATACTGCCCTACGCTAGGACCAAAGAGATTTGATCATACCAGTATGCCCTCCGAAGAGGCTAGGACCTTTCCACCCGACCGCTCCCCACTCAACAGTATCGAGGCTTCACATAGAGATAGCACGTGTGTCACTGTGTGTAGGTTTTGAACGCGTGTATGGTGTACAGTGCACGCAGCTGTTCAAGTTGTTCGGAGTTTATATCCTTTACCCGGCACCTAAATTATTTTTTGCCTCTCATTTGCTTAGTATGCCACCTTAGGACGTGAAATCTTCACATCATCTTTGCATGGCTAGTATCTTGCTATTTATCGACAAAAATGCAATAAATCTTGAGAAAGTTTTTGAGGGCTTACCCAAAACTAAACATTATAGGCCAGGATCGAGCCTGTCCTGAAATAGTCATCCCATTTTACATATTAAATTTTACCCCTTAAAGTTGCTAAGACCATCCATGTCATTCAGAAAAAAGCTTGTCAGCTCGAACGAAGCCGCCGGGTTTGACCCCAGAGCCCCCCAAAGGGGCCTCAAATTCGGGTCGATTTCAACCCATCTAACATATGCGCCAAACTTTGTCAGAAGGAAGGTGTATGACTATACATTACCAAAACACCAAAACTGACAAAATTTTCCGTCGGGATGGGTTGTCAGACCACCCCTAAAAATTGGGGGAATTTTTCCCCTCAAGGCCCATGGACCAAATTTTGTCAGAAGGAAGAGTTATGGGTGTACATTACAAAAATATAAAAAAATTCCATCGGGAAGGGGGTGTAACACGCCCCTGAAAAAAATACCAAAGTGCCCCTAAACCAAGCTTTGCGGCCCAAAATGCTGTGTATGTAGAGAGAGAGAGAAAAAAAATTGTTTGCATTACAACCATAATAACTCCAAAGTGTCTCATTCAATTCAGCTAAAATTTACATAGTATAATTTTGAGTATTGTAACTTTCTTGGGGTGCAATTTGGTGTCAAATGATCATTTCAATAATAATTTATTAAATTGTGAAAATTGTACTGCTTTCTCAAAAGTAGTCAAATGATATTGTCAGGATTATGTAAACACACCCGTTGTCCATCTGCGCCTGTTTAGCAAGGTATAATAGGGAGCTTGCAAGATTTCAGCATGGCAGCCACATAGACCAAATACTTAACAAGCTCCTCTATTATGTCTTGTCAAACAGGTGCAGATGGACAATTGGTGTGTTTACATAATCCTGACAATATCATTTGACTACTTTTGACAAAAGAAATACATTTTTCACAATTTAATAAATTATTATTAAAATCATCATTTTACACCAAATTTCACCCTAAGAAAGTTACAATACTCAAAACTGTACTAGGTAAATTTGACATGAATTGAATAAGACACTTTGGAGTTATTAAGGTTGTATATCCTAAAAATGTTTTTTCTCTACATCCAGAGCATTTTGGGCAACAAAGCTGGGTTTGGGGGCATTTTCATGTTTTTTTTTCAGGGGCGTGTTACACCCCTTCCCGATGGAAATTTTTGTAAGTTTTTATATTTTTGTAATGTACACCCATAACTCTTCCTTCTGACAAAATTTGGTCCATGGGCCTTAAGGGGAAAAATTTCCCCAATTTTTAGAGGCGGTCTGACAACCCATCCCGAAAGAAAATTTTATCAGTTTTGGTTCTGACAAAGTTTGGCGTATACGTTAGATGGGTTGAAATCGACCCGACTTCGTAGCCCCCTTTGGGGGCTTTGGGAAACGTCCATTGCTTTATGACATTGTACTAACGTAACGTAAGGTCATCAACATATTTAAAAATAAGGTATAGGAGATTTTTTACATCAATCATTAACCATAATCAGAAAAAAATATTGGCTCAAGGCGTGTACCTTGGGGAACACCAGCCTGATTAACTTTAGTATCAGATAAAATTCCATTTTTTTTTTTTTTTTTTTTTTTTGCGTACATGCATGTGAATCTTTTTTTAGAACCAGAATATTATGATCTAAGCGGTCAAAAGCTGTTTGAAAATTTGTACAGACAGTAGTTGAGACAGACCTATGGTTTTCTGCGTTTTGATGAAGATTATGTAAAAGACTAACAAGATAATGTGTAGTAGACAATCCCGGTCTATTTCCAAACTGATGAATATCAATATGTTTCTCAATATCTTCTAATAACCATTTAGCTATGAAAGATTCAGCTACCTTAGAAAAGTATGAAGTCAAGGCAATAGGACGTAAATTGGTAGTACATGGTGGATGAGATTTCGGAATTGGGGTCACTTGAGCAGATTTCCACTGAATCGGTACAGTTCCACGTCTACATGATATATTATGAATTCTAGTAAACGGTATACTCAATTCACATGTGAATTCCCGAATAATACGTATAGGAAGATCATCACTAACGGATGTCTTGTGCAACTGTAATTTGCGTAATTTACTATACATTTCCCCATAACCAACCTCTATGCTTTTACACTCAGAGGGTAAAAAAGCTGGCAATAATTTATTGTCCATAGGAGAAAGATCAGAGACAATAGATACAAAAAAGTTGTTGATTGCAATAGCTGTTTCTTTAAAATATTGAGGGTTTTGTTAATCGATACCAGGAACAGTCATCGGTATCATGTAAGTGCAGTAGAGTATAATCTGTCGAACGGACTCAAAGAGAAAATGAAACAGTTAAAGATGCAAGAATAACGGCTGATCTTCTCTGATTAGTAACAGTCAAGTAAAAAGGCAAAGCTACAGTGAGAGGAGATTGAAAATATCAAGCAAACGCTTGATTATGAAACCTAATTCCCATTCTGATTAGGCAAGCAAGTATTTGCCAGTCATAGGGAAGCATTTTCTTGCAAGAAGAACGTCGTTCCTTTTGTTTGCTAGCATTTGCTACGTTTTTGCTAGTTTTATAGACACGGTCCAATCTCAAGTCCTCCCCTCTCTTTTCTCTATAGCCCACAATACTTCCAGAACTTTTTTTTCTCCTTTGACCTCTCATTTCCTAAATAGTATTGTGTAATATCTTTCATAGATAGCAGCGAAGTAAACACACTGTATAATAGTATTCATCAAGACAATAATGATACTACTACTACTACTACTACTGACCTATCTCTTTATATATTTTCTTTAAGCGTATAGGGACTTTCTTATGTAAGTGATATGCGCTATATAAGCAACGTTCATTATTGTTATTATTACTGCTACTACTACTGAGATTGTACTGCTATATTGATGGCAAGATGGATGAAATAATGACGGCGGTCAAAGAATCTATAAAGAATGGAAAGAACTTGACAGCAAAACAGCTCAAGACTGATCAAAGAAACGAGAGACTGGAAGGATGGAAATGGGGGGGGGGGGGGGGGGGTCCGCTCGCTAGTCATAAGGACCGCTATTCTTAATGGAGAAAAGGCTCATTATTCATAAGGGTCATTACTCATAAGGACTCCTATTCATAATAGGAGAAGAAGGTCGCTATCTAAAATACGGGAAGAGGGTCGCTATTCATAACAGATGAAAAGGATTGCTTTTCATAATACAAAATGAGGGTCGCTATTCATAATAGAGAAAGAGGATTGCTATTCACAATCGAAGAAGAGGGTGGCTATTATCGTATTGTTTGCCTATTTGATTTTTATGAATAGCGATCCTCATTCCTTATTATGAATAGAGACCCCCATACCGTATTATGAATAGCGACCCTCTTTCTTTATTATGAATAGTGGTCCTTATGAAGTAGTGACCCCAATACAAATTATGAATAGTGCCCCTTCTTCATGTTTATGAATAGCGGTCCTTATGAATAATGGTCCTTATGACTTTATGAATAGTGACCCCCTTTCCGTTTTATGAATAGCGGACCTTCAGGTATAGGAACTTACACGTTATGAATAGCGGTCCTTATGAAAAAGGTCATTATGACTAGTGGTCCTTATGACTAGCGAAGTTGCCCCCGGAAATGGAATGTGATGCACGGACAACATCTAAGGGTGCGTTTATGCTCACCTTTTTCAGGCCAGAATGAGGCTTTCGTTATGCGTTTAGTTCAAAACACAGTTGCGTCCTTTCTCATTTTCGTATAATCGCCGATCTAAAACGCTGATCGTAAACTCACAAAAAGGTGCGTTTTGTATCGGCGTTGCTCCAAAAAGACGGTTTCTGGGGCCGGGGAAGCATAAACGCACCGTACGCACGATCATTTGTAAATGCGTTTAAATGACGTCATAATAAACGTGCTTCCGGTTCACGTGAAAATCCGCGCGCCGCTAACGGTGCACAATATTACGTAATGCTTGTGTTTTTTCTCAAGGCATGCACATATAGACGTCGTCATCAGAGCAAGATCTAACAGTTTTTTAAAAATATAATACTAGTACTTCTTCCATAAATTATATCCAGGGATCAACGTAGCATGCGCAGTGCAGGTTTACGAATCCAGCTGCAGAGCCCGAATTCGCCTGGAGAAGGGAAGCATAAACAGTACCCCGTGGGATTGCGTTTACGATGAGCGTTTCAAAACGTTCATTCTGTCTTCAAAAGTAAGCGTAAACGTACCCTAAGACAGACAGAGGAGTCTGCTGGACCAGATAGTTGGAAGTGGTTGAAACGAGGAGATTTGAAAAGAGAGACGGAAAGTCTGTTTTTTGCCGGCCAAGACCAGGGGAGCGTTTCATCAAGTGTTTTGTCAGTGATTTTAATCGACAACTGTTATAAGCTACTGAAATCCTTGCATCTGATTGGCTGAGAGCAAATTTGTCGGTAAAATCACTGACAAATCACTTGATGAAACGCTCCCCAGGCATTGAGAATAAATCACAGGAAAGTCAAAATTGAGAAGAGCAGCAAATATCACCATCATGCAGAATGTTTATTCATTTATTTATTTCTGATATTTATACAGGGTAGCACATGTTCACCAATAGTGATGTTTTTCCATGAGGCCCTGTTTGATAACAAAGATATTAAGTAACAATATAAATTCATTACAGCAAAAAAACAAAATACAGAAGATAGTTAAATATGTAAGCTTTAACTACAACTAAATTTATCTGGTATACCATTCATGAAAGGATATCTGTTTAATAGATACGTATTATCGATTCTTGTCTTTTCTTTTCATATATATATATACTTCTCTTACAAAATCATTCAATTTTCTACAATATAGTACTTGTGTTTTATTCGACTTACCATTTCCAAACATAAGGGGCTAGTCTTTTCTCTTCAACGATATTGTCTTCTCTCTATTCTCTATAAAACAGTGCTACATGCAATTTCATTACAATAACTGCAACTGTAAATGTATATTACTGCTGTCATTTTACCATTTTCAGCAGTTTTTAAATAAGTTTCAATATTTATAATGATATTCGATGCGAACTATTCGTGTAAGCATGAAATATTCAGCCCTGCTGCCCTTCATGTGAAATGTATTGTACATGAATTGCGAATACAAATAAACGTTCATTGAATTGAATCAATCATAAACTATTTTGCCATATTTGACAGCAGCATTATCAAACCACTCAAGTCGGAAAGTGTACCCGGTGAGAAACCTTTTCGCCAGTACGGACACCTCAGAGTGCACACTATTCTTGAAGTTCGCCTACATATAGCGGTGCTTTGTCGCACATGATGAAGCAGGCTATTGTTCTCGTGTAAGCATTTGCTTGAGCTTGAGCTTGTTTTTATAGATACGGTCTGAGGATACCAAAGATATGTTCAAGTGAAAGCGATATAGAATGAGAGAGAATTATAGGTAAGGAAAAAGAAAGAATTTGGTCAAAGAAGTATGATACACTTTATAGGTTACATTTTAGGGGGTCATCCCAATAGACCGACGAAACTAAAGATAATACATCCCACAATACAGAAAAGAAGAACATTTTGAACGGTCCATAAGACCGACAGCCCACCAAACCGACAGCCTACGGGCTAGACAACGCAAAAAAATACATTAGGGAAGACAGAAAAATGTCGGTCTAGTGGGCTGTCGGTCTCGTGGGCCGTCGGTCTAGTGAACCCTCTCAGAAGCACCACGAGACCGACATTGTCGATCTCGTGAGTTGTCTGTCTATTAGGCTGTCGGTCTTGTGGGCTGTAACCAAATTTTAGTATTTTCGACGGGCCGGTAGTTCTCTAATTGGCATTATGCCAGGTTTCATCTCTCCTTTTCTTCGTTTATATTTTTCCTTATAAATTTGCAAACGATTTTTTTTCTAAATATAGTTTAGTTTTACAGGACAAAGTTTTAATCTACCTCATATTTGGCTATAAAATGTGCCCAGCAATAATTAGGAACATGCATCACTAACTAGCATCCAAGGTAATCTTCATTAAAAGAATTAGATACAAAACAAAACAAAGCAAAACAAACATTTTGAAAATGATGTGTAGTTATACTCTAATTAACTACATTTTTTCACATATATGGAATATGGATAATCAAGAAAATAAAACCCCCATAAATAAATAAATGAATGTTTATATATATATATATATATATATATAGTAAACAACTGATGTGGACAGTGGAATAAGTGGATTATATTTTCACTATAGTTTTTTTGGTTATTCTCAATGTCACTGGAATCTTATCTGCGAATCGTATGTTAACAAGCAATCATTTATATCACAGAATGAATTAAAAAGTCATCCAAAATCCTATTTTCTGCCCCTTCGACTTTAAGGAACATTTTGTCATGGCTTGAATATGTGCATTATCTTCAATAGTAGATTATTTTACATTCACGTCTGGGGTTTTGAAATAATAATAAAAATACATAGATAAATAAAATACCCCTTTGCTGAGTCTTTAAAATATGGAGGTACTTTACTTAACAATAACTTAATATATAATGAAATTCGTTGGCCGATATTAAAGTGATGTTTAACCGTCTGATTTGTATCGGTTGTTAATAATGTAAATAATTGATTTAAAAGAACAGTATAATTTTTATTTGAAATCATTTCTTCAATGTATTCAAAGTAATTCATAACAAGCAATATACTGTTTAATAGCTTTCTGTACATTAGCGTATCGTCCCAACTTTAATCTGGTTTCCCCATGGAAACTGTTTTGTGCAACGACCATATGTTTCCAACAGTAAGACAATAGACCGTTTTCCCAAGTAAAAAACCCTGCACAGGAGGAATGCTGGATCTACTGAAAATACAAAATCTAGATCGATATATTATGACCTTAAATATTGATTTTAATCTTTTGAAACAATTGCAAAACGCGGGAATTGCACAAACAGGAACTCAGATTTTGTGCCACGCAACTAACTGTGACTGCCGTCTGGGATGATTCTTGCAGTTCTCTATATTCGTATCTAACGCAACCGATCTGCAATTTATATGAAAACTTTCCGCCACGCCGAAGTAAACTCAGGTGCAAAACCTGAATACATCAGTCTAGACTTTATACCTATATGAGAGAGCTACTAAGGAATTACAGGTAGTTCGACTCTGGTAAGTCTCTTACTATCTCACCTATAATATATATACTCAAAACATTTTCTTTTCGAAATTCCGTAAAACTAACCACGCCCAATCAATGTGCTTGGCAATGGGTTCCGGCAGGGTGATTCCATACACGGGTAAACAGAATATCACAATGTACTTCGTGATGATTTTTATACAGCATGATTAAATGTTCATTGCACTGAATTGGTGTAACTTTTATCAGGTAAAGTGACCATCTCAACTTTATTTTCTGCTAACGAAAAGGGGATGGGAATGGAACATGTCAATGTATTCTCATATTGTATCACTTGTATCAAAAGATACATTTGATACTACTAATTACTAATTATTACACTGGATTAGTCATAATACGAAGAAAACTCACTTTCATTTTCCGTCGTTGTATGGACAGGTGACATATACCTATACTTTATTTAAAGGGCAATCCAACCTTTGTAATAAGTTGATATGTAAAAGCAGAAAAATAAGAGAAAGGGGAAATTGAAAGTTTGAAAGAAATCGGACAAATAATAAAAAAGTTATGAATGTTTGACGAATGAGATCACTAAATCTCAAATTGGCAATTCAGTCAAAAGAGTGTGACGCACTTACGATCAACTCTCCAGTTTCTCGTAAATTAAAATATCATTAATTTCCGGTTTTCTCTTAATAGGTCTATTAAAAAAAATTTGGGGACAGAATTTACAAAAGTGCAATTTTTTGCCAGTGAGTCATATGTATTTAAGGGTTGACTTTAGATATGGACACGAAATCGGTGAATGGCACCCTATTTAAAATGCTAATTTATACGAAAAACCCAAATTCTATTGTTTGTCTCGAAATATTTAAACTAGTTCCTTAATTTTTCATATCCAGGTGAATCTGATGAAATTTTCAAATTCATTTTTCTTTATCTTAATGTTAATTGATGCTAATTTATGCATAAAACACATATTCTATGATATACTCACAAAATGAATTTGACCAGGCACAACAAAACCACAAAAAGTCGCACTGTGTAATATTCAGTTAGAGCTCAATAAAGGTGTTTTGTTTCGGCATGGTCAAATTTCTTTCTTTCTTTCTTTCTTTTTTTGGTTGCATTTCTTGAAAGGATATACTTTTTTCTAGTTAATTTTAAAAAATCGGAAGCACCAAACAATTTAAAAGTGGTATTTTGAGAGGTTTTAGTAGACCTATGTTTGTCTTTTCTAGGGTTTTGTTGCATAAGTTTTATTTTTTATGACCCTGAAAACAGAGAAAGCTCTTGTAACTTTTTGTAACATAATGAGCAGGATGTGCTCGATTCATATGCCAAGTTTTAGGACAATCTGATAATCCCTTCATAGAAATTTACATGAGTTCTAATCCTCCTTCTATCACCTTTGCACAATACCTCGCGAGTCAGAGTGCTTCAATAGACTGCAAACTGTAAACCCTTATTTCTCATAAGTAACATTCCGTGGGACTGGGCAATCTACTCTTTATTCAAGGTGTAAGGAACATCCAATGTTAATGAGTTTTACATTATTTTAAAGCTGAGAATCTCTTCTTTTAGAATCAGATCTTAACTGAAAAATTCATATCTGGTGACCTTTTGGTGGTTTTGTGGTACCTGGCATAGGCGCCGGAAGCGGGGGGAGGGGGGGGGGGGGGGGCAGTCGCCCCCCCAAACGAAAAAGTGGGGGGGCAAAATGCATTTTCGCCCCCCAAAAAAGCCCCCCCCCAAAAAAAAAAAAAAAAAGGGAGAGGAAGAAGAAGAAGAAAAAGAAGAAGAGTTGGAATGAAAATATTGTATATAACTTAGAAAAGTGGTTATTTTTCGCTCGCTCGCTTCGCTCGCTCGCAAAATAAAAGATTATATGTGTGATTTACGTCAGTGCTCGTAACCAGCTCTGTTGCTTCGCTATCTCGCTTTCGAGTTTCTTCGAAAATTTTTACGCGTCTTGTCCCCCCCCCCCAAAAAAAAATTCTGCGTACACCTCTGGTCACCTCCGAAAATTTTTGACATGAGCCCCTCCCCCTCCAAAATAGTGAGCCCCCTGGGTTGTTTGCCCCCCCAATCCAGAATTGCTTCCGGCGCGCCTGGTACCTGGGGCCTGTAACATAAAGAGATACAATCAATCTTACGATTGATATCAATCGTAAGTCTATAGCAAACCATGTACTGAAGAGCTACAATTGATCGTAAGATTGATTGTATCTCTTTATGTTACAGGCCCCTGGTCACAAATGGGGAAGTGCTTCAGATTCTAGCACAAATGTTATATCGATCAGTTAGAATAGAATAACATTAATAATTGCAACAATCATAACCTTTATTGATTTTAAAGCTAACTTATTTAAATTGATGCATATTTACGCATAATGCAAATTTCCAATGATATATCAAGAAATGACTTTGCAGGCACCTCAAATTTGTAACATATTGGTGAATTAGGTCGGATTATTGAAATGACTATGTTAAGTGTGATATTTTAAGTATATTTCTTGACTTTTAAAACTATTTTATTATAATTTTTGCATATTAATGCCTAAAACAAATTTCAAGGGTATATCAATAACCGACTATACCAGCACGTTCAGTTTGATACTCACTGGTATATAAAGTCAGGTAAAAGAAAAGACAAAGTTAAAGGGAACCAATCACCAAAAATAATTTTGCTCTGTATGTTAGAGGTTGCATGTCGTTATACTGCATTCAAAATATGGGCTTCAAATATTGATTCTATAAAGAGATATTGCAATTTTAATTACACTCTCTATAAGCGTAAAAGCGACTCGTGAGTAGACTACTCCACGCATCCGTACGCGCTAGCCAAGGTAAAGGCTCGCGCGGAACCAAACTCTGAGTTCGGTTCCGCGCAAACATTTTCACATGTTATCCTCTATTTCCTTCATACTCATTAACTGTTGACCTATAGAATACCAGACAAGGTTCTTTGAGGTTGATTTTATACTTTCTAGCTGTACACAGATTATTTTTTCAGGTGATTGGTACACTTTAAACTGCAATTTTCAGAGTATATTTCTTGATTTTTAATGCAAATATTGTACTATTGAAGAGGTGAAGCTGTTAAAGACGTACAATATGAATGGCATTAGCACCTTGGATACATGTAAATTAATAATTTGCATTAATTGGCAAAATTTTGCATGAGGATGTCAGTTTTTTTGATGGGTCCTGGGGAAAAAAATAAATCTGTAGGCACAACATGTGGAAATTTTGGTACATTTTCAAGCACTTTGATTTTTACACTGTATAGGTATATATAGTACTATAATAAATTACCATAATTTTGCATGAAGATGAGATTTAATTCTCATTGGTTTTATGGGAAAAATTAAACTATCGCCACAAGAAATACATATAGAAAGTTTAGAACATTTTCAAGCCATTTGATTTTAACCTTGTCAATGGACTTACTGATTTAATGCATGTGAATCTCATAAATTAGCATAGTTTTGCATGAAGATGTGGTTTGATTCGATGGGTCCTGTGGGAAAAAGGAAGCTATTGTCCTATACAACTGCAATATGTGTTATATGAAATTCGATAAGGTTTCTGCCAAAATTACTCTACAGACATGGCAGTTATTGAAAATCATGATCGAATAATTGAAGAGCTCAACGCCGGTAAAGCAGTCATATGTGTTTTTATGGGTCTATTTAAAGCCTTCGACTCACTTTCTCGTGATGTTTAATTACAAAAAATTACATTATTACGGTTTTAGAGGCGTGTCTTTCAATTGGTTTAATCATATTTATTACATAGAACACACTTTACTGTCCACAATAATGTAAATTCGTCTTTCATAAAAATAAATACGGATGTGCCTCAAGGCTCAATACTAGGGCCTTTATTATTCTTGATCTATATTAATGACATTGTAAATTCTTGCTGTGAACCTCATTTTATTCTATAATTTATGCTGATGATACGTCACCTCTTGCCTCTAATGATAATATTAACATTTTAATTGAAAACTTTAAATAGAAATCATGCCCAAATATCAGCCTGGTTTAAGTGCAATAAACTTTCCTTGAATACTAGTAAAACTCACTTTGTTCTTTTTAATAAAAAGAGAGGTGTGAAATACACTTATACTGACTTATCTCTTAAAATAGACACAACCCATTTGAAATTTTATGTTTCAGTAAAGTTTCTAGGTGTCATTTTAAGCAATGGCTTATGTCGGAATGATCACATTAGTGCAGTCTGTGTCAAAGTATATCACACTTTGTAGGACTCTTAATTTGAATAAATTATAAATTACCTCGTTATATATTGTTTACTCTTTATAATGCTTATACATTATTTCGTCAAATTTATCTTGTTGTAGTTTAGTCATGGGTAACACGTATTTTTGCCACTTACAAAAATTAATTATACTACAAAAGAAGGCAATACGTATCTGTATGAAAGTGGACTATGACGCATCAACTTCTCACTTATTTAAATCATTACGTACTCTCAAATTGCCAGACATTACAAAGATTCAAATTGCTTCGATTATGCAACGCTACCATCAAAAACTTTATCACCATATTTAATGAACATGTTCTCAATTAACTGTAACTGTCACAGCCAGTATACTAGATTGTTTCATCAGTATCATAGGTGGACCTTCTCAAATGATAGATCAAGACATTCAATACGACACACTGGCCCCATTTTATGGAATGATTTGGACTCGACCATACAATCTAATAATACATTTAAAAGATAATATAAAAACAAATATTAAACAATTATTTGTTACTTAGAAACGACTAGTTTTTCTTGTTTGTTTTTCTGTTGTTGTTTTTATTTTTTTTGTTTTAAGTTTTATGTTTTAAGTTTTGAGTTTTATCTATATTTTCATTACTCGGTACTTGCCACATTCTTACTGTAATTGTTTAAATGATCAAGATGTTTTGGGTGTGTGCGATTTAACAAGCCTTCCTCTTTGCTTTTCTAGTACATGCCCCATTTAAATTCATTTTATTCAACTTATCATATTATTATTATTTACGGTGTACCAACTACTTTTTATCATTATTTCGTTTGTTTGCTTGTCTATATGTTAATGTTTTATTTGCATTTTTCCAACTTGTTTTAGTTGCTTGTTTGTTTTCGTTTGTAACTCAACACAAACAAGACTGTTATGATATGGACCGGGGAACCAAGTAAACGTTGGGACATATCAGAACATGAACTGACCTGGAATGAAAAAAAAAACAGTTAGATATTTAGGACACCTTATTAGTATAGACAATGAATTAGCCATGAATAGTGAATGAAAAAACAAACTGATGAAACTGGAAAATATTTTAAATTGCTGGAAGAGAAGAACTCTAACGCTCTTTGGAAGAGTGGTCGTACTAAAGTCTTTAGCTTTAAGTCAGATTGTACATCTAATTATGATTGATTCTATTCCTTACATTTTCTTAAAGAGATTAAACCGAATAATGTATCAGTTTATTTGGAACTCAAAGGTTGAACGAGTAAAAAGGTTATCGTTAGTAGAAGATTATTGCAATGGAGGAATAAAAATGGTTGACATACAGAAACAGTTATTTAGCGTCAGGTCGAAATGGTTAAGTAATCTCTTAAACCAAAATACAGGAATGTGGAAAAATATGAGTCATTATTGGTTTGATAAGTTAGGTGGTATCAGTTTGTTATTAAATTGTAATTACAATGAAAACATACTAAAACTAATGGGTAGTAAACAAATACCAAAGTTTTATCAAGAAATCTTGGTGGCATGGAATTCACTAAGATCTTTCACTTTCAGAGAAAACGATTCTGAAGGGAAAAGAATATCCCAACAGATTTTATGGTACAATCAATATATTACGGGCAATAATGAATATTATTAATTCTATGAAGAATGATATCAGTCAAGCATTATTTATTGTAAAGATATTATAAAAGCTGGAAAATTCAAAACACACACAGAAATTAGATCACAGCTTTCAGGTATAAAGAAAAGTAAATGTACATTTTTTTTTGACTATGAAAAATTGAAATTTGCAATTCCGAAATTATGGTTAAGTCCAGGAATAAACATAGAATCGACAAATAATGATCACTATGAACGTTTAAAGGTACCAACTTTACTAATCGGAAAACAAGAAAAATCAATTATTGATTTAAGTAGTAAATTTTTTTACACACTTATACCGTCAAATATGATATGTTCAAACGCTTGTTGTACGCATTGGAATGATAAGCTAGACATAAACATTGACTGGAAAAATGAGTTTTTAAGAAATTTAATTAAAATTAAAGGAAACAAATTACGAGAATTTGATTTCAAAATGTTTTATAACTTGTTGCCTGTTCAAAAAAAATTAAATAGATGGGGATTAGCTAGTGATAGTAATTGTAAACATTGTCATACGGAGGAAGATGTCTTGCATGCGTTTTTGTTTTGTGACTTAAATTATCCGTCTTTACAATATGTCAAAGATCTCCTCTCTCAAACCTTTTCTGTTCAAATTGACATAAGTACTACAGACTTGTTGAAATTAAATAATGCGAGTATGATTTAATATTGACGTTAGCCTTTTGGTGTATACATAAAATGATTATTGAACGAAATAGAACTGGAGTAGACAGAAGATATTTCAATTTAAGACATGTATTCAAAGAGAAATTGAAAAAAGAATGTATATAAGTAAGACTCGACAAAAGAAATATGGATTACCCGAAGATATTGTGAAATTTGCTATGGAAAAAAGTAAACCAGATGTTATAGTTGAAATGTTGAATGATAATAAATCCTCCTTTGGAGGCAAAAAGAGAGAGAGAGAAAAAAAAGCGTCTTGTCCCTCGGGGCAGTACTCAAAATATATTGTAGACAACATATTTCTGTTGAAAAAATGACATTTCTGTGATGGAACAAATGGGAGAGTTATCCGCTGCTACATCACAGTGACATTACCGATTCGGCCAATTTGAAATCCCCATATTTATAGTGATTACAAGAATTCACAACTTTCGTATTGCTTTCCCGATTTCGTTCAAACTTTCACCAAACTTCTTCTTTGATTTTTCTACTTTCTTTCCGAGCAACTTGCTATTGAGGCTGGATTTTTTATTGAAAGGAACTTTAAAACGAGCAGATTGAATAAGATAAAAAAATCTACGAATTTTAATGAAGAGGGAAGAAATACAAAAGAAGAAAACTTTTGACCAATTTTTTTTTAGTCATTCAGATAATCATTACACTCCATTCAATGTCTTTATATTTTAAGACATAAATCTGTGTAACCTTATTAGGGTTAAATTCAGTTGAAGTCAAATCACTTTACACAAACCAATAAACGGTTCTGCCGAAGCCCAAAAGTACTTTGGCAGAGTGTTTTGATCACAATTGCTGGGTACTCAGCGAGAAATAGACCTTAGACTAATAATAGAAATAACGAGACAGACTGACAGATGGATCCGTGGTTGTGATTTTAAAATGCACTTTGTTTTTTTTCATTCTTCGTTAAATGTCGGCAATATTATTTGAGCGAATGCTGAAAAAACCCAAACAATTTATATAATCAAACGATTCAGATTCACATTCAGATTTATTCACCATTTTCAATTATATTAACATATATTGTAGTGCATAACATAAAACAAATACAATAACAATTATGATCCATAAGATAGACATAACCACCTGATTTTAGCAACGGTAGTAGCAAAAGTATCAAGAGCAGCAGCAGCAGCAGCAGCAGTAGTAGCAGCAGCAACAGCAGGAGTAGTAGCAGCAGCAGCAGCAGCAGCAGTAGTAGCAGTAGTAGTGGTACTACTACTGTAGTAGTAGCAGTAGTAGCAGTAGTAGCACTATTGTAGTAGTAGTAGTAGCAGCAGGAGCAGCAAAAGTAGTAGTAGTAGTAGAAGTAGTAGTAGTAGTAGTAGTAGTAGTAGTAGTAGTAGTAGTAGTAGTAGTAGTAGCAGCAGCAGCAGCAGCAGCAGCAGCAGTAGCAGTAGTAGTAGTACTACTGTAGTAGTAGTAGCAGCAGGAGCAACAAAAGTAGTAGAAATAGTAGCAGCAGCAGCAACAGCAGTAGTAGTAGCAACAGTAGTAGTACTACTACTGTAGTAGTAGTAGCAGTAGTAGCAGCAGCAACAGTAGTAGCAGTAGTAGTACTACTGTAGTAGTAGTAGTAGTAGTAGTAGCAGGAGCAGCAAAAGTAGCAGTAGCAGTAGAATTAGTAGTAATAGTAGCAGCAGCAGCAGCAGCAGCATCAGTAGTAGCAGTAGTAGTACTAATGTAGTAGTACGGTAGCAGCAACATTAGTAGTAGTAGTAGTAGTAGTAGTAGTAGTAGTAAGAGTAGTATTAGTAGTAGTAGTAGTAGTGGCATGCAGTAGCAGCAGCAGCAGCATTAGTAGTACTACTGTAGTAGTAGTAGTAGTAGTAGTAGTAGTAGTAGTAGTAGTAATAGTAGTAGTAGTAACATCAGCAGCAGCAGCAGTAGTAGCAGTAGTAGTACTACTGTATTGGTAGTAGCAGCAGCAGCAGCAGCAACAACAGCAGTAGTAGTAGAAGTAGCAGCAGCAGCAGTAGTAGTAGCAGCAGCAGCAGTAGTAGTAGTAGTAGTAGTATCAGCAGCAGCAGCAGTAGCAGTAGTAGCAGCAGTAATAGTAGCAGCAGCAGTAGCGGCAGTAGTAATAGCAGGAGCAGCAGCAGCTGCCGCAGTAGTAGTAGCAGTAGTCGTACTACTGTAGTAGTAGTAGCAGCAGCAGCAGCAATAGAAGTTGTAGCAGTAGTCGGTAGTAGTAGCAGCAGCAGCAGCAACAGTAGTAGTAGTAGTCATGGTAGTAGTGGTAGTAATAGTAGTAGTAGTAGCAGTGGTAGTCGTAGTAGTATATTAGCGGTAGCAGCAGCAGCAGCAGCAGTAGTAGCAGCAGTACAGCAGCAATAGAAGTAGTAATAGTAGAAGTAGTCAGTGGCGGATTTAGGGGCTGGGGGTACATTGACTTTACCCCTTTAAAAACTAATTGTAGAACACTGGTCCCCATGGAAGACCAGTTGCATTATATAAGTGCAGCTGAAAATGGGCTATCCAGCCGTCTCTTTCTTGGCTTTCCTTGTTTACATTGTATTTTTCATTCTTCAATCGTTTTTTTTTTATTGTGTTGTTAAATTTAATGCCATACTATCGTACAGTTTGGCTTGTGTTTTATATGTATATGAATTTTATTATTTGCTTTATATTTATGTGATTGTATATTCTTTTCATATAACGGAAAATAAAACAAACAAACAAACACTAGTATGCCGTATGCTAGTATGCTGCAGCAGTAGCGTAGTAGCAGTGGTAGTAGTAGCAGTAGTAGTAGTAGTAGTAGTCGTCGTAGAGTCGTAGTAGTAGTATAGTAGCGGCAGCAGCAGCAGCAGCAGCAGAAGTAGTAGCAGTACTAGCAGTGGTAGTCATGGTGGTAGTAGTAGTTGTAGTCAGCGGCGGATTTAGGGGCTGGGGGCACATTGACTTTGCCCCTTTAAAAACTAATTGTAGAACACTAGTATGCCGTAAGTACACAAAAGAATAAAAAGTGTGCTCCCTTAACATTTTCTTGAACCAAAAGGGACCTGAAAATTTGATAGGCCTAACTTATTTAAAGTTTTTTTTTTTAATCCGTGATCCGCCCCTAGTAGTAGTAGTAGTAGTGGTAGTTGTAATAGAAGTAGTAATAGTAGTAATAAAAATAATATTAACAATAGTAGCAGTAATATTAGTAGTAATAGTTTGTTTCTGTACTAAAAAAAAGCTTTAAAAATGTACATTTTCTGTAGGTCAATTTCTTAACTGAGCAGTGTTTTCCTTTTATTGGAGGACACATATAATTATACACTAATGCGGACCCCATCAGTATCTATCATAAGCATGTGAGTTCGTCATTGGAAAGTCATATTTATGTGGGCCTTAGCTTATACCCTACTTATACAGAGAAATTGTAGACGTTGCATCATCTGATTTACATTCACCTCTTACCGTCAACAAAGATCTTTTTTTTTTTTTTTACTACGAGACGAACTTCAAAATCACTTTTGCGTGCTAACCATTATGTTATTTATCTAAGCCTAATTTGCATTTGAGCATTCTTCCCTTCTTTCGGTATTTTCTAATCATTCTAGACACCTACCGATCAAGAGCTACGCACTATGGCGTGGATAGGTGCTCTGTGGCTGTTGGCCGCATTGTTCCTGGACCCGGCTATGGCAGGTAAGTCCAAGCAGATAGCTCGAGCAAGACCAGTTTCTTGTTCCTATTTTATTCATTTCCAGCAAGTCCGTCATCAGCTAGGAGCAGGGCAAGAGAGGGGGAGGGGGGATGGGTCATTGGCCCCTTCCCGCTACCCCTTCCTCCTTCATTGCACCATTGAATTTGGGAAGAAATATTAGAAGAATAAATCAGCGATTTTAACCAGCCCGAGCGTTTAGAGATTGATTAGTGCTTCATAAGAAACCCAATTTTAAAAATGTAATTGGAAGAAATACTCCACAGATGTCAAAGAACCGGAACATGACGATTTGTGAATGGTGTGATGATTTTGAAATTGGTGTTATTTTTTTCAGAAAAAAGAAGCCGATTGTAATTTTTTTTTTTTAACAACATGGAGATTTCACACGTAAATAATGTAATTTTCTTGAAGTAAGTACGCATGGTTTCTCTTCACACGCCCCTTTTCTTATATATAAAATACAACAAAGAGAAAACCAAAATAATGTAACATCTCTGTTGGTATAAGATGTAACTGAGTTCATCAGAAAAGATACGACAGATGTTACAGGAGGAAATCGTTACTGTGGAACAAATCTGTCATATTTCTAACAGATGTCCTGTCGTAGATCAAAAGGAAGTTCTATTTTTGAGCGGGAACTGCAGCACAATTATTGATTGATTTTCTTTTGAAATATGAATAAGTAGTGCGAGACAGGAAGTTTGGAATACGGTTTCATATGGATGGTGAATAATAATATTTCTTATAATATAAAAATCCACGAGATATCCTCCTATATCCCATAGTATTTTCTGTTTAGCATAAACCTTGACTTAATTTTGACACCTAATTTGATAATCTGAACCCCGTGCTCTGTTCATAGTTATTCTTTGCGTGGTGAAATCATTTTTACAACTCAAATTTGTCGTTGAAATATAAATAAGTGACCCCAACTTTGGTCAAATTTATGTCCCAGATAACCACGTTTACGTGGTTTACCATGTCATGCGTGGCAGGACAGATGATACAACGGGTGATTTTGTATCCTTTGTTCGTATCACATTTTACCTACTTAATCTTCTTTTCCTGTTCCCTTTTCTTCTTCTTTCTTTCTTTCTTTACTAGTTTTATTATTATTTCACCATATATTATTTCAGTTTCTTTATTACAAACATTTTGTAAAGCGCATTACGACACCCCTGTTTAATGCGCTATAAAAGCATAATGTATTATTATTAATATTATGGTTATTTTTATCATTATTATGATCATTATTATTATTATTATTATTATTATTATTATTATTATTATTATAATTATTATTATTATTCTTTTTATTATTATAAACACTTTTCTCCAAAATCTGAAGCTTGTTCTACATGTACATTTTGTGATTTTGGTACTGCTTTTATTGTTTCGCTTGTGATTGTATATCTTCATATTACAGATCGATGGATTTGTTATATTAATCTAGCATATAAAATATAAGAGCCTAATCCTGTATACAAGCTTTGCTTTTTATTTAGGTTCCCCCACTTGTTCGTTCTCATTTTCCATAATTATCATACCTATATATCTTACGAAACTTACTGTTCATTTAGTGTACCTTGTAATTGATTCAATATATATATATATATATATCCGTATATTGTTTTGTAACCGTATTATCAACTTGTACGAATCATAATTGCGTTCTTAAGTAAATATGGAACAAAATTAATGTAATTTGAACTTTAAACTTCATTGTATTGTATCTCCATCGATGAATGAGAGGACTCATTTACGCATTAAGTTGTATCCCTATACTTTATGATACAATGTGTTCACTACAATTTTACACACGTATATATAAATATATATATATATATATATGTATATATATATATATATATATATATATATATATATATGTATCAACGAATTATTGCAATTATTTTTGTATCGCAATCTAATATAACTATCAATTCCTATGTTGTGTATTAGACGAAAATCATCCCATCAAATGAAAAATAATGAATTATAAACCTGTATATCAAAGAATTTTTTTTAAAATAGATCATATTAAATATTTGACTTTAAGGTACTGACCTTTACTTTTAATTGGGGAATGATTTTCTTGACTCTAAGAGTTAAAACTTAGTTTTCTTCCGATCGCCCTATACACCCTTAGTTAGTTAGTTAGACCCCTACTTAAACGATAGTATTTAAATTAGGGGGGGGGGGGGGAGGGAGGCTATCATCACGAATATCCTTCCAAAGTGTTTGAGACATCAAGATAAGTATTGTCCCATGTACGCAGTATAGTTCCATAATTTCATATTTGTGTCCATTGATTTTCAGTGTTTAATGCTATCATGCAAGATTTAGTTATAATTTTGACGATTCCGAAACCATGCTTGCTCCTATAAACTACTTAACCATTAAGAAGAACTTCAAGACATTTCATTTCACGGTGAAATTAAACGATCAGTACCAGTGGCGTAGCCAGGATTTTGTATTAAAAAAAAAGGGGGGGGGAACAATTGCAGGGCTGTCAACTTTGGGGAACTGCTTGGAGGGAGATTTGTATTTTTCTCTTCTCGCCAGCCCTCCAAAAGCCGGGGGGAGGGGGCTGTTCAGATTTTAAGGGCTTCAGTCAGTTTTTCTCCATAATTCTCTGACAAGCAAAAAAAAAAAAAAAAAAAAAAAAATTATTTCGACAAGGAGGGCGTAATTTTTTTTTTTTTTTTTTTTGGGGGGGAAGTTGTCAGGGGTCAGTCTGCCCCCTGCCCCCCACCCCTCAGCTACGCTAGTGATCAGTACTCAATGGCGTAAATCCGCTCAGAGCAGGGTTATATGTTGTTTTTACGAAGGTTCACAATTCCGAAGGTTCGAATGTCCGAAGGTTCGTTCATAATTTCGAAAATGAAAAAGGGTTCATAATTCCGAAAATGAAAAAGGGTTCGTAATTCCGAAAATGAAATAGAGTTCACCTGAAGACAAGAACGGAGAGACTCCATCAGACTGCAGTTCATAGGTTTCCAGAAGTCTGGGAAGGCTTCCCTTCTCAGTCCAGGGTTGAGCTTGTCTCAGGTAATATTTAACATGTTCTGCGTGTCCTCAAGAAAGAAATTCTGAAAAATAGCTTGAAGCCTTCTAGGACCAGAAAAACTTGAGGAAATAATGTTTAGTAAAGATTACTTACACCTGTATTAAGTTTGCTATTGGTAAAATGGATAATAATGAAATGTATTTCTGCGCACAAGTACACATGAATATACTGTATGGATTTATTTCGTATTGATTACTGATATATAACTCAAGTACTATAATAATTAAGTAAATTTTGAATGGTCTTACATAGCATTCATAACCTACAACACAAACAATTTTATGCAAATGACATCTCAGTCATGACCCAGAACTTGTTATTTTTCTGCACAGTCTCCCTATTCTGATCCCTGTCCTATCTTCTCTCTTTTTCTCGTCTCTCTGTCTGGCATTACTTTATGATATCAATTAAAGGTAGAAGATAGTTTTGGGAAGCTCTCAAAAACTTTTCGTGAAATTTCTTTGATTTTACTTAATAAATAGCAGGGTACTAACATAACTAAGATGCTGTGAAGTTTTTTCCTCCTCAAGTGAAATATTTATCGAATGAGAGGTGAAAAGTAATAAAAATCCCTGGCCCCAAAAAGAGGGGATGTAAATTCAAACAACGGCCACACACATTACGCACATGGGGATTGCTGTGTGTTATAGAATACGCTACACATAGTGCGAAGCGCTGGGTTTATTGTGCGGGGAACCTTCGGGTGGATATGGTCTTAGCGTGAGGCAGCGAAAAGCCGTTAGCAAGCGTTTCTTACAGATATTTACACTAAAATGTGTTCGAAATCGTGAATGGAATGTTAAATAATCTCGTACATGTGTCTTATGATAAAAGGAGAATAGTATGTGACTATGTTAGATGAGTTTCTTGCCAGTATGTTTTTGCTACCGAGACTGTCTGTGAGCTTTAAGCTACATGTATATTATGTTTGAACTTCTCATCTGTCATATTTTTTAATGTGATATTATTTTATTTTGTATCCACACTGTATGTTAAGATGCTTGTGCACCCGATCAGGTGTGGGAAGGAAGGCCTGTGCGCCATGGTCATTAAGTTGACCTGTTCCTCACCCAGGTCACCTGGTAGGGTGCGCAAGTGGCAATGAAACTATTGTATTCATTAAAGTTGAATGTACACTGTATGTATATTGTATATTGTTTCTTGATTTTGTTCTTCTTTTTTGAAAATTCCAAATGAATAATAATGATAATAATAATGATGATAATAATAATAATAATAATAATTCCGAAAGTGAAAAAGGGTTCGTATTTCCGAAGGTTCGTAATTCCGAAAAGTTATGTAGGGCTCTATTCACTTTCGGAATTACGAACCTTTGGAATTATGAACCCTTTTTCATTTTCGGCATTATGAACTCTATTTCATTTTCGGAATTATGAACCCTTTTTCATTTTCGAAATTACGAACCCTATCCCATTTTCGGAATTATGAATCCTTTTTCATTTCCGGAATTATGAACCCTATTGCATTTTCGGAATTATGAACCCCCCCCCCCTGCTATGGGAAATTTGTGTTTCGGAATTACGAACCTTCGGAATTATGAACCTTCGGGAAAACAAGTAACCCCCCCCCCTCCCCCGAGGAGTGGAGGAGGGGGGGGGGGGGGGAGGGCATGATCGTTATCAGGCGCCGAGATTTCTCGCGTGAACACAACGCACACATACGATAGCACACGCTTACATACCTACACCAAATCGGACTCATTTGAAGACCTTCTTAACATTTATTTTTAGTATTTTGAAAGCATTTAAAAGGGAAATTCTCACTACCAAAAAAGTCACTTTTATCAAATTTGTCAAAATTTCAACAACAACTGCTTTATTCTAAAATCATTTTCATTGAAAAGTGGCAGTAGTAGTAGTAGGAGTAGTTTTATAGGCCACTCCTCCAAAAAAGTATGGATGTATGTCCCCATCTCCCGGGTTTACGCCCGCTTCAGTGTCAACACTATCTTTAAAAAAAACAACATTTGTAACAAAAATAAACATGCACACATACCTACACCAAATCAGACTCATTTGAGGACGTTCTTAACCTTTATTTTTAGTATTTTAAAAGCATTTTAAAGGGAAATTCTCACTACTATAAGAGTCACTTCTATCAATTTTCTCGAAATTTCAACAACTGCTTTATTAAAAAAATTATTTTTCCTTATGTGGGTCTATAGTTGTTTAGGCCGCCCCCTCATATAGTGTAAGCATGGGATGTATATCCTCCATCTCCCGGGTTTACACGTGCTTCAGTGCTCAACACTTTCTATAAAAAAAAAAAAAAAAAAAAAAGGAAAAAAAATAAAATAAACAGTTTTCATTTACCCTTACTCAACATAGATAAAGAGTATATCTGTATACTTTTTAATTTACCCTTTCTCAACATAGTTATAGAGTATATCTGTGTACCGTAAAACCTTTAATATTTTCGTTACAGGAGGAAATTACACCGACTTTCATAACGAGTTTGTGTGTCAAGACCAAACGATGCTCATAGACTGCAAACAGAAGTATATCAATATCAAGGGTGCCGTGTGGGGTAACATGGACAAGACGCTATGCCCGGATGAGAACGCCGAACTCAACGGGATCGAAGTGTAAGTTTGCTTGTTCATTGAATTTGCGGTGACATGTCGTTTTCCCGAAGATTCATATTTCCGAAGGCTCGTTATTCCTAGAGTCGTTACTTCGAAGGTTCGTAATTCCGAAGGTTCGTATTTTCCGAAAATGAAGTAGGGTCCATAATTCCGAAAATGAAAAAGGGCCCTGTATCGTTTTCAGACTACCAGCCTTCGGAGTAATGAAACCTATTTCATTTTCGGAATTATGAACCTTCGGAAAATCGAACCTTCGGAATAATGCAATAAATGTTCGGAATTATGAACCCTATTCCATTTGAATAATTATGAACTCTCTGGTATGTCTGGTATGGGAAATTTGTGTTTCGGAATAATAAACCTTTGAAATTATGACCTTGTGGCAGATTAGCCTTGTGCTAAACAAGTTATCCAATAAAGTCTACTACTACTTCTATTATCTACTATGAAACGAGTGCCTCATAAATTTGCGTTTACGTTTTCATGTATCTGAATGTGTATCTAAATTATTTGCAGAAATGATTTTAGAAACAATCATAAAATATCATCATGCAGATCTGTATGAGCCTGAAATTACAAATGGTAACTGGAATAATCCCTACAAATGCGAAACCCAAAGCCATGATTCTACGTTTCCGATCATGATAATCAAAATATAATTATACTTATGATCAAATGTAGGCCCAAATAATCTTTAGTGAGCAGAACGTGAACGTGGTAATACACAGAAAAAACAACAACAAACAAACAAACAAACAAACAAACAAACAAAAGGCATCTCCCAGTTTTCTTTTTTCTGAGCAGGTTTCTTAAATGCAAATTGTGTGTGTAGTGGGGGGGGGGGGGATATCAAATTTAGTACAAATCAAATTTCTAAGAGAAATATATCAATAGGTGATTATTTATTAAAATCTTTATTCTACAAACATTATGAATGGATATTTTGTCATAGCCAAAGCAATGCTCATTAGCAACCAAAGCTATCGTACCGTTTGATATTTTGATGTTGACAGCAAGAACTGCAAGGCCGACCTGTCCTGGTTCGGAGTCGCCTTGCACTGTCAAGGACAGCACAGGTGCGTACTTCCCGCTAACAGTTCGACCTTCTTCGGTGTGGATCCGTGTGCGGACACTCGCAAGTACCTCCAAGTCAGGTACGAATGCATGGAGACTGAGCAGAAGTGTGAATTTAGAGGTAAGCCTTACACCGTTCGTTCGAACCTTTTAGTAAACATGATTAGATCATTTAGACTTAAATGTGACGTCCACAACATTAACATAATCATAAGAACGTGACAAGCAGTTACTGAAATACTTTGGTAGAAATACACTGGCTTTTTTACGAAATAAGAATGGTCAGGTGTATTGAATGCGTTATACCATGTATACATGTTTTTATTCATAAACATACCAGTTGACATAATTTATAGAAGATACAGAATAGAGAGAGGAGAGGAGAGAGCATATACAGAGAAGTGTTGCCTTGGTGACAAGAATCGAATATCGCAAAATAAGGGGCGTTTTTGGAGTACACAAATCACGATATTAAGCTCCCGGGTGTTTTAGGGGAGCAACTCCAACAAGTAGAATTATATGTATTTTTTTAAATGAAAAAATATTTGAAATACCGAAAAACATTGGTCTATAGGCCTATATGAGCCTCATCGAAACTCCCAAAGTTAAACAGTTTAAAGGGGTGGTTTACAATCCATAGTTTTCCTCTTTTTAAAAATTCTTTTGTCGTTCTCCTTGCTTTTCGCAAAATAAGAGGGCTTATTTTCAAATGCAGAAACATTCATATAAGTACAAAATTAACACATGGACGGTCAAAGATGCAGTATCATTGGTCCAAGTAACATTGATTCCTAGTTTCTCGTCCAAATCTTTCGAAAATGAGAATGAGGGGTCCCATGTTATCTAATATTTCATATTTTTAGGTACATATACAAATGCTATTTCGTCAATTTCACCCGAAAGTTTCCTAAATTAATTCATTTGTATTTGCTCTACAGAGGCTCAAAACAAGATAAAATTGATTATATTAATTTTGTGCCCTAATTATCTAGATGTCCTCGTATTATTATTCATTTCATTTCAGAATAAAATATAAAATAAAAAATAAAAAGAACAAAAGCAAAACAAAACAAAGCAAAAGGAGACGGGTTGGAAAAAAAAAAAAAACAAACAAAAAAAAAAAACAAGGAGGAGAGGACGACAAACTAGGAATCAGTTTTATTTGTTCTTATTTATAAGTAATTTCCAAATTCCTTTATAATTATCAAGTACCAAATAATTTTCTACATGACCATCTTGTACAGATTTCGACCCAAGGAAGCTGAAAACTTCGTACGCATGTTATCCTGATAGACTTCAGGCGGAGTGTCCTGAGGGGGAAGCGATACACCCCTTGGAGGCTAATTTCGGTCGTATGGGTACGGATGTTTGTAACACCAGTGACACGTACACCGACGATGTCGATTGCCGATATGAGCCAACATTCCAAGAGGTTTGTCAATTACTCTCTCTCTAAAAAAAGGTATGAAGTGTCACTCTATTTTCACTCCCTCGAGAGTCACGTCAGTGATCACTTGTTTGAGAGTGAATATCAAGTGAATATGGAGTGCTCTCTAAAAAGAAAAGGGTGAATTTTCACTCTTCTTTCACTCCCCTTGAGTTTGACGTCAGTAATCACTCGATTAATTTTTTTTTTAGAGAGAGTAGATTTATTTTTGAACAGGTAATGGCGGATCCAGGGGAGTGGGTCACGTGCCACCCTCCTCCAACCGTAACATTTAGCCGTGTTTTGTTTGCTTACCAAATATTTTTATTTCAGGTGGGAGGCGAGAATAATAATGATAATAATAATAGCTACATTTATACTGCGCACGTATCCATCCCAGGGGATGCTCAGGGCGCCTACAAAGTATTATTATTACCCTGGCTTTAGCCCTGCTGCCCTAAGGCGCTGAAAGCATTCAAGGAATAATTCCTGCCAGGTACCCCATTACTACTACAAGAGCCTAATCATTTACAAGCAATGCTTTTTATTTAAGCTCCCCACATTTTACATTTCTTCTTCTTTTTACCAGTCGTTCATATATCTCTCAAACTTTCTACCTATTTACTGTCCATTGTACTTGATTTGAGTTCTTTACCCCTATGTTTTGAAATGGACAAATATGCTTGTAAAATCGTTTTTGTAAAAATTGTTTTGATGTAAAAGTGGAACAAATAAAATTTCAAAACTTCAAACTTCAAACTACACCTTGGTGGAGAGTGGCAAATGTAGATTAATGTCTTGCCAAGGGACATTAGTGCCGCGGCGGGACTCGAACCGCGAACCATGTGATCCACAGTCCGGTGACGAATCCACTAGACCACGACACCTCTACAGCAAAAAAAAAAAAAAAAAAAAAAAAAAAATCTTGACTTTAATCCTCCTCCACCGGGTGTAAAGCTACGACATAACTCATTTTTAAAGTTTCGGAGTTACGAACCTTAGAAATTACGAACCCTCGGAAAAATGAGTTGTAATCAGTATCGTTTTTATCCTGTTAATGAGATTGCCAACACGTATGTGGTATGAATGAAAAGTTATCATTTTGATTAAAGTTGAAGTTGAGTACTGATAAATTCTCTCCAAGCTTTTCTGATGGAGTAATAGTATTTTTGCATCATGAGGTTTTAAAACCATTATGTCGGATTTCACACTGATGTCATGTGTGGTCAAAATCTCGGGGTTCAAGCAATAAACTTGTACTAAGATATACGTATTCTTAAAATGCGAGAGCCGGGGAGAGAGAGCATTTCGAGAGCAAGCCTTCTCAAAATGTTCTTTTACATGATACAGTGGCATAATGAACGTTCCGAGGAGGGAGGGGGGGGGGGGGGGGAAGGGGGTTGGCAATCAGAAGCCAAGATTTCTTACACACACACGAGCACACCCACATAAACACTCCCTAAATTGGACCCATTTTAGGACGTTCTAAACCTATCTTTAGTATTTCAGTTGCATTTTAAAGAGATTTTTTCACTACTATATAGTCACTTATATTAATTTTGTCAAACTTTTCATCAACTGATTGATTTTAAAATAAGTTTTTCCTTGAAAAGTGGGGTTATCTTTGTATAGACCACCCCCTCCCTCAAAAGTGTGTGTGTGTGAGTGTGTGTGTGTGCGTGCGCGCGCGCGTGTGTGTGTGTGTGTGTGGGGGGGGGGTGTATACCCTACACCCTGGCGCGTATTTTTTTCTGTCAGGATTTGCGCCACTGACAAGAGAGGGCAGTATTTGAGCATCAAGAAGCCCCGTTTTGGAGACTTTGAGAGAGACTACAACTTTAAGACATGTATTTTCTCAAGTTTCACTTTACTTTATTTCAGCAAAAGAAAATTTTGTAAATTATGATCTCCTAAATTCTAACCCCCTACCCTGCCGAGACTCGAACTCGTGATTTATTCATGACGAGCACAACGTGTATCCAAATGCGCCACACAAGGAACGGCTAGATTTGTTCGCTCGTTTTATTATATCCCTACAATTTGTTTTCATGAATATTCATGTCGACTAGTCTTACGAAATAAACCGTATTGTCACCACAGAATTCCTAAAGACGTCTTTAGGAGTTCTGTGATTGTCACCCCTCTCGACCAGGGCTCTGCTCTCGACTGCCCTCTCTCGTCGGGTGGCGCAAGTCCTGACAGAAAAAAATATAGTCCCCCGGGCTTTACGCCAGTGACATGGTGTAAAGGGGGTCACGAGTCTTTTACCTTTGCTAGTACTCAACAAGGAAGAGAGAAGCAAAGTCAGAGGTGTAACTTGTATGGATTGATCATTTTCTAATCCGGTCACTTTCATTTTTTCACTACAAAATACAATTTTTAAATGATACTTTTCGCTTTTTAGGTATGTATTGCTTGTCGTGGGAAGCAGGAGTGTCTGATAGACCCACATCGTTTCGGAGATAATTGTGTAAATACCCAAAAGTACATCAGTTTCCAGTACGAGTGCAGAAGACTTCGTGCACAAAGTAAGTTATTTTATTTTCGATTTGGGTGTAGTATCGAATGCAAAGAGAAATAACTCTCACATTAAACTATACACCAATGAAAACTACAATTTTGCATATTCCCGATGCAACCCCAACAGAAAAAACAGTTCCGTAAAATATCACAAGGGAAGGGAGTCAAATACACACAGACAAAAACAAAACAAAACAAAAAAAAAAAAATCCCGTCGTCAGGAGAGGGTACAAAGTTGAAAATTCTGTGCCTCCAAGGTTTGGGGGAAGGGGGGGGGGGGTGGGGTCAAAGTCTCTTTTACTGGGTGCAGGTTTGTACCTCTGAAGGGTGAAAATTATACCTTTTGTATACGTTTGTATAAATGCGAGGGTGCAAAAATGAATCCTTCCTGTTTTACAGGGTTTCTCGGAATTGAATACATGCACGAGTTTTTTAGGTGTAGTTATATAGATATATATAAAAAGAATGATATTCATTCACAACTTGGCGGTTGTGGCGTGCGCCTGTAATCCAGCTAACAGTGGAAGTTATAAACTGATTCAGGGGACCCAGGTTCGAGACTGAGTCACGTCTTTCGGATGGTGACGTTAAAGGTCGGTCCCAGACATAAATAATCATATCTGATTGATACACGTCTGTAAAAACCCAATTACACACACACACACACATATTTCGAGATAATTGTAATAAGTTTGATACATGAATATACATTATTTAATACATGAAGATTAAAACACTCTGTCTCTTAAACTGATAAAGATACCTATTTTTTCTTCTTCGTAAGTAAAAATTGTTGTGGTGGACTTTGGCCCTTGCATCAGATATTTATATAATATTGAATGGCCTTGAGTGGGATACAAGGGTATATCGCACGATATGAGCATATTTCACGAGTTGGCACGACGAGTGAAATATTTTCAAAGCGAGTGCGGTATACCCTTGTGTCCCACGAAAGAAAAGCCATATTATTATTATTAATTGTATGAGACCTAGTTCCTCAATTTTCACCATTAAATGTCCTTATGTTTTTGTATTGACTTCAACATAAAACACAGGTAGAAAAACATTAGTTTGTCCTAACCCAAGCATCTTGCAACAGCTGCGTGCATTCGCCCATTGTCTTAACCAGACCATGAAATATGGAAATATATAAATATATAAGATGGGTTACTTAAAAGAAGGTTTCTGACTGGTCAGATTCACTCTTCTTGTCATTACGTAATTCGTTATATGGCCACGACCGTGGTATATAACAACAATTTTTGCACGCTTATTTGTGTACAAATATATTCGCGTCAATATACCTACATCCGTGACGGATAATCCTGATAAATTATCATGAAAGTGCTTACTTTTAATTTTGATACGTTTTTTTTTTCTGTTCCTGCCGAGTTGCCTTATTTTACTCTTACTAAAGCGAGTAGTCTAGATAATTTTATTAGTGCTTTAAAAAAAAACATTACCGCAAAATGTATACAGACTTGCTTTACTTCGGATTAAAAAAGAACAACAATATAATATATGCATTGGGGAAAAGAACAATAGTTTGTGTTCCTGAATTATATCGATATATTTTGTATGACAGTGATTTTTAATGATAATGTTTTGTGATTTGTAATATAGGCATTTGCTTGGTTTTGCAATGGAAAAAAGAAGTGAGGATATGCATAGACATAAAATCTTTCAGAGTTATCTACTAAATTGCCTGTATTTCACTATGTGTGCCGGGGGGGGGGGGGGGGTGTCTCATTGAGACCTGTACATCATCCGCGTAAATCACTTTCTGGAAAAACCCTAAACGGGAATTGCAGTAGGAGTAGTTTTGATACCCTAAACAGGGAAACCCGTCTAACATCTCTGATTTTATATTTTTTGCGTGGTATTTTACATCCTATTGAGGATAACATCATCATCATAGACCTTTTTTAGCCAAAAATGAAACGGAAAATGAATTCAACCTCATTTAGAACACATAACCGAACTATACCCCCCCCCCTTTCCGCGGATCTTCTTCGTATCACCTCTGAATTTGATACCCTTTTTCTTTAATTTTGCTGAAAAAGTACCCTTTATCCGTTTTCGTGTACGCGGATGATGTACAGGCCTCAATGAGACATGCCTCCCCGGGTATGTGTGTGACTCTGATGTAGGGTTTAAGAAGATATCAAGATATAGACTAACTTAGCGCTATTTTCATTTTATCTTTATTTTCTCTTTTAAATGTCTACAGTTGTCCCGAATATCGGTAAGTACGTTTGAATTTCATCTACTTTCTTTCTTTAAAGACTGATCATTAACCAGCTTCACTTTGCGTCTAGATTGCCTCAGTATACCTCAAATAGTTTTTAAACTATTCGGTTTTGAACAATGCGAACTGTAGACCTCTTCCATTTAAAATAAATTGTTATCATTGCTGTAATTACTTTTATTTAAACTATGATAGACAATTGGTTGATTTAAATACAAATGTATACATATTCAAATCTTTTTTTCTATCCATACGGGTGTCGCTATTTTGAAATATTGATAATTTACATCACTTTTTCAGCGGAATTACTGAAATGAAATAAGAAAGCAAAGGTAGTACCAAATAGAGTTTTAACATAATTACGAAAACATAGTCCACAGGCCTATCCGAAAAAAAAATGTGCATGGACAATGGTTTATACACGAGTAATGTGTTCATAAATCTCGTAAATTTCATTTTCAATTTTCTTTTCAAAGATCCCGTTAAAGGCGAAGTATTCGTTCAACCTACTCCGCCTGTAGAGGTACCCGGTAAGTTAAAAAAATGATCACATGTCATGATCCTCATACCTCTTTTGTCTCTTTCTTTCTCTATCCCCCTTTCTCTCCCTCTCACTATTCTCAATCTCTCTCTCTCTGACTCTCTTTCTCTCTTTCTCATGCGTTCTTTCACTCTACTGTTCTATACAGGAATGGGGACTTACATAATTATTTAACTTAATATATACCACTGTAAAAAGATTCGAATGATTATAGATATACCAAGTTTCTTATTATGTGTGTGATAGTAATATCAAATTTATACATTTTCAGAACAAGCAGTAAAAAGAATAACAATAGTAAAGATGATAAAGATAATCTTGCAATAACCACTATTTTTAAATCTTCTGCTACATTTCTTCTTCTTCTTCTTCTTTAACTACTACTACTACTGCTACTACTACTACTACTACTACTACTACTGCTGCTGCTGCTGCTGCTGCTACTACTACTACTACTACCAGGCGCGCCGGAAGCAGTTTGGGATTGGGGGGGGGGCAAACATTCAAGGGGGCTCACCTTTCAAGGGCTCATGTCTTCTCACCCCTAAAAAAAAAACACGCACGCTTTCCCACCCTCTCACAACAATACAGACGCACGTACACACCTTTCAGAATATTTCGCTATTAAACACGTCTAATACAAAACCTCCACTACGTTAAAGTTAAAAGTTTGAATGCTTTATCTGTCTTCAGTGATCTCCATGAATACGAAAAATGAATACAAAGGCTTACAATTACGTAATAAAGCAATCAAGCTTTTAATATACACACGATTTTTAAAAAAGTGTAGTGAAATGCTCTTATGATGGATACGTTCTGCGACTAGAAGCCAATATCATTCTTTGAGGGTGTCAGTGTGTCTTATGATGTAATTTTACTCCTTTACTACTGATTTTTTTTTTATGGTGGGGGGGGGGGGGCTTTTTTTTTTGGGGGGGGGCGAAAATGCATTTTGCCCCCCCCCCCACTTTTTCGTTTGGGGGGGGGGGCGACCGCCCCCCCACTTACGGCGCCTATGACTACTACTACTACTGCTGCTACTATTACTTCTCCTCCTCATACTACTATTCTTTATGCTAACAATGATAATAATAGTCAGGTTAGGCATGGCACCTTCCACACTTTAATTTTTTTTAAAATCTTAAGTCATATTTACGTTGCTCTTATGAAGATGATTCAACAAAACAGCAGATGATATTGAGAGGATTCAAGTCAATTACCTGAGTAACCATGATAACTGTTTTTCTCTGTTTGATCATCCTCAGAGCCGACACCCGACCCAGATCTCTTTGATGGTAGGTATTTCATTAGACAATTAGGATGGTCTCCAAATTCCATAGAATGAATATTCTGTAAGCACACTACTTTTGATCCGTAAATTTGTCCTATCAGAAACATTATGCGATGGAGACAAAACCTCGTCCTAGAGCCCTCTAAACAGCCCATGGTTTAATACGAGCTTATAGTCAGAGTATTAGGCATTTTGTCGCAAATTTGACTATCTTATTTCTGTTCACTGTGTCGGCATAGTCGCTTAAATCCCCATTGTACCCAAGGCGTCATTTCTATTGCGTTAGTACCTGCGCTACTCGAAGCTGTGAAGGCAATTAACCCATGTTAAAAAGTATTATTTGCACTTTTCAGTTTGCATTTACTTTTTGACTCTTACATGACACTTGCATCAGTCACTGCCGCTGTCCTAACGTCAGGCAAATGACCCCTCGTGTCATTCGTGTGCAGGCCTGGCTCAGGCGAGGCATCATTTTTAAGACCGCGTCTGTGACGGGTACGGTCTTTGAAAGGTCATGAAAGAGTGGTATCTTTTAAAAAGTGATAGTGCAAACAATTCCTTCGTATGGGTTAAACAGTAACTGGCGTATGGGTTGATTGCCTTCACAGGCTCGATTGGGGCAGGTATAAAGACATAATCGAAATGACGCTTTGAGTGAGTCAGGCCTTAGGTCCCCTGCAAGTCATGTAAAAGCTGACTACGCTAATAACACACTTTGAGCCCACCGCACGCTATACGATCCGACTGCGATCCGATTTCCTAAGAAATCGCAATTGCATTAGATATGGAAGTTCATATAAACATACTCTTCCTCTTTGGGGTTCTGAATAATGATATGGATACTAGAATATTTAGTGCTTTACAAGCAGTCTAGTCAGAGTAAAGGCCAACTCGGATTCATATCGTAGACAATCGCTCGAATGGTCTGACGTCACTTCCATATTAGACATTTGGAATTTCAAAACTAGCTTTAGATTTCATAAGAGAGGTGAAAAGTTTGGATCACAGATGAAAATTTTGCTAAAAGTGTCATTTTTTGACAACACCTCCGCTTAAGAATAGTTTTGTCCAAGAAATCTGGCGTCTTGGAACCCTTTGAAGGAACGAATTTCTAGTAACTTGTAATGTATTCCATGGTAGTGTTAGTCTTTCAATTGATTTTATGATAACATATATTTTGTGTCACGGACGGACAAAATGCTCAACCTTAAAGTAGATATTCAAAGCAAATCACAAATATGCTAAATAATGTATCTCTAGAAACTAGAAAGCTTGCAGATGGTAATCGTATAAGTTTTACGTTAACTGCGTGTTTGAAGATTAAAAAATAACACAAATAAACACACTTCTCAGCATCTGGGATATCCGAGCGATTCGCCAGAAATATACCGATGTTTTCATGACGTCACATCAGGTGCCAATCCTGCCTAAGCAGACGACGTCCTATACGAAGTGAACGTAACTGCAATGCAATTATTTTTAAATTATAAAGAGTTTGGTGTGTTTCACCATGACCGTATTTCACATCATTCTAAAAGGGAAGTGAAACCGTTTCTAGTAACTAAAATCTTTTGTTTGTAAAAAGTCATGATAAGGGTCAATGATCAATCAAAGAAATCACACTTTCGAATTGTAAAGCCCGCTGAATTATAGCATGGATGGTATTCGTTCCCTCTTGAAACGCCGACATGCCGCGGTGCATGCAGCTGAAAATACAATGGCATCTTATTTCGTTTACAAGCGATTGATTCCTTTATTTTTTTAACGCTGCATTTTTCATCAAAATAATACCATGCAGGTAATTTAGAGTGAGGCAACGAATAAACTTCTCTAGCGAAGTAAGAGAAATAAGTGAAGATGAGATGACAAAACAGGCACTGAAAATGTGTAAGATGTTATGGGGCATCGTCTGCTTAGGAAGGATTGTTCCCTGGTATGACGTCACATATCTCAGCAGCGTTCAAAGAGCTCTATAGGTGCTATAGTGGGGCTGTGTTATATCATTTTATAATTGATAATAATCATTACTTCAAATGTTTCCAAGCGTTGAATTTTGATAACCTTGTTCAATCTAAGCTTCACCTATGCAATAATAAAAATTAAATCAATATTCAAAATCAATGAAATTCTACTTTAACTGATCACGCTCACCTTTAATTAAAAATCTCGTTATCGTTATCGGTCCAAATGTGACCCACGCTTAACATGCTTAAGAAAGAATTTTAAAATTCAGAACATTTAAAGCGACTTGGGTGGCTTCAGATGAGTTGTTGGGGAAACCAGATGTGCCGCATGTTATTTTTGACATATTCATTTTAAACATGATAAAAAATAAGTCTAAGCTGGAAATAACTGAAATTATTTCTTTCTCAAAGGCCGGAAAAAGATAATTTATTCATTCCCATCTTACAATTTAAAACTAACTTTTTCTTTCTTCATATCATTGGCTGTGGAAAAATCATGCAATATTTTTCATTGATAGCAGTGAAGTAATTATACCTGTATATACAATAGCCCTAATAATGATGCTTTTTACAACAGCCTCAACACCCCAGTCACCTAAACAAGACCGACAACAGACCGAACAAAAAAATTACATTACCCTAAAGGACCAACTATCGGTCGGGTCGGAGTCGGTTTTGCGGTGTGACTGAGGTATTAAATCTTTTTGATTTCAAACTTATTTCTTGTAATTTTATTAATGTAACTTATTCTATATACCTTTCACATACTATTTTACCTGTTTATTTACTGTTGCAATGTGTATTACTCTTGTATTTCAATTGCAGCTGTAAAACATGTAGGATTCTGTCTGTGTACTGCCAATCATGTTTTAATAAACCTTCATTGAATTGAATTAAATTGAATTGATGATTCATTTTACCCCATCATAAGGGCTCATTTTATTCACCTCTTCCATTTCCAAAGAGAAATGTTCCAACCATACTTACAGATTGTACAAATCTTGTCCTTTGTATCTGGAAACAGCACCCGGTGGAGACATCGTGCCGCCAGGTAACCCAAGTGGGGGAGGCTTCGACATGAATCCTCCCGACACAGGTATGAATTAATAATGTTTATGATGATGATGATGATGATTATAATAATAATAGTAATATAATGATAATAATAATAATAATAATGATAATGATAATAATGATAAAAATATAATTCTGATAATGATAATAATGACAATAATAACAATAATATACCATACTTATGTAGCGCATACCAAAAATTTGTCCCTATGCGCTGTAATGGAGAGAGAAAGAGAGAGAGAGAGAGAGAGAGAAAGGATAGGGAAAAATGAGAAGAGTCAGATACGCCTAACATACTTCTTTAGTCACCAAATTAATTAGCATTTTAAAATTCTAAAAAGACATGTTTTAAGATGTGTTTTAAAGTTGTCAACAGTTTCACAATTTTTGATATTTTCTGGCCATTAATTTCATTCAAACGCTCTGATGATGCAAACTCTAATGACGTGGCACATAAAATTTTGCATTTATTAGTGGGGTAGTAAGGAGATAGTTTTGTGAATGTCTGAGGTATCTGGGGGTGTTTCACAAAGAGTTAAGTTTGACTTAAAGTCGCACTTAAATTCCTAGTTGCGTGCGGTATAATTTGTCTATGATGACACCGCATTTTTCAGATCATGCATGGAGACGCGCGCTATTGGGTAATCTACCAATGAGATTACGCGTTTAATACCGTATGCGCATTGGCACTTACGCATGACTTTAAGTCGAACTTAACTCTTTGTGAAACACCCCCTGGTCCATATCGGGAGAGAAATTCAGTCAGATAAGTAGGAGCCAATCCTTTGAGTCGCTTAAAAGTTGAGACAAGGATTTTGAACTCGATTCGAGCACATTCTTACATGTAGAAGAATTCCAAGCACCAAAATATCGTAGGTACTCGGGGCGGATCGAGTTGGGGGGGGGGGGGGGGGAGGCGGAGGGGGAGGGGGAGGCGGAGGTCACCTGGATCAGGACCCCCTTTTTTTTGCTTATCCCAAGTACTATTGAAACTTTGAAAATACATGGTGATGAATTGACCCAAAATGATATGAAGGCAGCATTATTATTAATAGTGACAATGGTATGGAACTTTGAAAAATATTCTGCAGTTATGATATCAATATTTTTAGAGTAATTCGTACGGCGTTATTTCATTTTTCCATTCTTTGACAAGACGATAATACGATTTAACTACGTTTACGACCATGTTAGCATGGTTAACCTTACCTTTAGGGTCAAATCGAATTTAAATAAATTGTACTCTAAATCTCTCTGTGATTCTAACCATGCACGCTGTCATATTACAACTCTTAGGCCCGAATTCACAAAGGAGGTTTCGTTTAAACCATGGTTTTATAAACGTAGGTTTAAACCATAGGTTTAAAAAAACCCCTCCTGTGTATTTTAAGCGTACGTGCGCACGGGATCCTATCCAATTTTCTTTGAGGGCACGCATGGGCAATGTGCGCTTATTTACGCTTATTTTAGTACGCTTATGGAGGTTTAAACCTTACCCGTGGTTTAAACCTCCTTTGTGAATTCGGGCCAATAGAAACAGGGGGGTGTTCCATAAAGCTGTTCGTAAAGTTACGCATGACTTTACGAACGACTTGTGTTACGATCCAAAATCCTCAAAAGACAAGAACCGAACAAAAGATATTAACTTTAGATGATTTAAGGTTTAATTAAAATATTAACCAACATTCAGTATGACATGATATAAAAGAATTACAAATCTTACAGTACATGTACTTAAACTAGCAAAGACTTACAATTTCTCAGCTGGGAAATTCCTAATCCACAGAATGTGAATGCAAGGTATGAGTCCAGAATGTTCTTGAAATGTAGAGTAATCCACACTAATAATCCAAATGATAAATCCAAATGGTATGGTGTCCAACTGGTAAAAGAAGATTCCAGATGATTCAGCTGAAGAATGTCCAAGATAATTCAGGAAGTCATCGATGTCGATGACGATGTCGATGACGATGTCCGCGACGATGTCGATAATGATGTCGACCACAATGTAAATAACGATGTCGAACACAATGGTGAACGCGATGTCCAATACGATGTCGAGCACGATGTCAAGAATGATGTCCAAGGTTAAGTCCAAGATAAGGTCCAAGACGATCTCCACAGGTTGATTTCAATATCATCAATATCAGATGGTGATAACTGAGAATTTACGCACTGTATGCTCCACGATGTTAGGTATAAATTCTGAATTTTCTGTGGAAGCTCCCAGCTTATATACAATTTCAACCCTTAACTAGAATTTTCTACCTTCTACTACAACATTCATGAAGGTTTGGAACTTTCTTCTAAGTTCCACATACTTCTAGTTGTAACAAACAAAAGAAAGGGATTCCAATGATCTATTTATAGACTCATTGCAATGTTTCACTCTTACTAAGAAGTTCATGCAAAGGTCAGGTAAACAGGTTACAACATGCAATTACATTTGTTACTATCATACACATGTACATCACACATAATGTATTGATCTAGAATGTTCTTCCTCTACTGGAGGTGCATTATTTAATCTGTAATTAATGATTCTTTCACTGTTACAGAGTGACTTTTCACTTATGAATAATGATTTCTCTTCTAGAAATTTCTCTGTTCATAAATACATAAAGAGAACTGAAAATAACTTCCTTCCAGAAGATTCTTCTATTATATAACACCTCCCCCACCGGGAAAAAGAAAGCTTTACCGTAGTAGAGGTTTCTTTAAGATTCAATCTGTTTCGAATTATCCAGATAAGCCTTTCATCCTGTACAAAGGCATTATATATATCAAACATGTATTTATGGATCAGCATAAAGAAAAATACAATTATAAAATGACAAACTTTGTCACAAAATAAGTAATTTCTGTCTTTACATTCTTGAAAGAACATCAGCAATCACATTATTCTTTCCACGTATATGTACAATTTTCAAGGGGAATGGTTGGAGCATAAGACTCCACCTGTACAGTCTTTGGTTCTTTGTTTTGAACTTCTCCAAGAACACAAGAGGGTTATGGTCTGTGTAGACCATGATATCACCATTACTGTTGGTTAGGTACACCTCAAACTGCTGGAGAGCGAGTACGAGACTCGGAGCCTCTTTTTCGATAGTGGAATACTTCTTCTGATATTGGTTGAGTTTCTTTGAGAAGTAACAGACTGGTTTTTCAATGCCTTCTTCATCCTCTTGGAGCAACACTGCTCCCACGTCAACATCACTGGCATCAATAGCCATCTTGAATGGCTTTGTGAAGTTTGGAGCTGCCAAAACAGGCTCATTCACCAAAATGGCCTTCAACTTCTCAAATGATCTCTGACATGCATTAGACCATACATACTTCACTTTTGCCTTCAGCAAGTTTGTCAGTGGACTAACCACAGTACTGTAATTTGGAACAAACTTCCTGTAGAAACCACTCATACCTAGGAATCTGAGCAACTCTTTCTTAGTTGTGGGAATGGGGAAGTCTAAGATTGCCTGAATCTTTGCTTCTCTTGGTAGCACTTGCCCCTGACCAACCACATGACCAAGATAAGTGACCTTTGCCTTGCCAAATTCACTCTTCATCAGATTAACTACTAAGTTGGCTTCATCTTTAGACACATCTGTTTGAGACAATTCACTCTCTGTCTCTACATTGCATTAATTTACATCTTCTAGTTTCTCTTCTTTCACAACATGTGCTATACCCACTGGCTGATTAGCCTCACGTTCAAAGTATTCTTTCAGCATGTTTACATGACATACTCTTTGACTCTTTCTTCTGTCAGGGGTACTGATCACATAGTTGACATCATTCAGTTTCTTTTTGACAGTGTAGGGACCACTGAACCTAGCTTTCAAGGGCTCACCTAGCAAAGGCAACAACACTAACACCCTATCTCCAGGCTTGAAGTTGCGCTCTTTTGCCTTTTTGTCTGCCTGTGTTTTCATTTTAGCTTGCGACACTTTCAAGTGTTCCTTGGCTACCTCACAAGCCTTTGAGAGCCTTTCTCGAAACTTCGACACATAGTCAAGAAGGTTTACCTCATCATTCTGACCCATGAACTTTTCTTTGATCAGCTTAAGGGGGCCCCTAACCTCATGACCATAGACCAGCTCAAATGGACTGAAGCCCGTCGACTCATTCGGGGAATCCCTGGTTGCGAACAACAAGAATGGGATCCCTTTATCCCAGTCATCGGGATACTCTTCACCATAAGCCCTAAGCATGGTCTTCAGGGTCTGGTGATAGCGTTCTAATGCACCTTGGGACTGTGGATGATATGCGGATGATTTGATCTGCTTTATCCCTAACTCATGCATCACTTGTTGAAATACTCCTGACATGAAATTCGATCCTTGGTCTGACTGAATTTCCTTGGGCAAACCATACCTATTGAAAAACTGCACTAGCGCCTGTACCACTGTCTTCGCAGTGATACTTCTCAACGGTATCGCCTCTGGAAAACGTGTAGACAAATCCATAATCGTAAGAAGATACTTGTGACCCGACCTAGTTCTGGGCAAGGGTCCAACACAGTCAACAAGAACCCTAGTAAAAGGTTCATCAAATGCAGGTATTGGTATCAAGGGAGCAGGCTTGATAGAAGGCTGCGCTTTCCCAACAACTTGACATGTATGACATGTCTTACAGAACTGCACAACATCCTTGTGCATCTTCGGCCAATAAAAGTGCCTCATGACCCTATCCTCCGTCTTCCGAATACCTAAATGGTCTGCCATAGGCAACTCGTGAGCCATCCTCAGAATCTCTATGCGGTAACAGGGAGGAACAACAACCTGGTGAATTACACACCACTCTTCATTAGCTGGTCTCCGGGGAGGTCTCCACTTCCTCATCAATATGTCACCTTTGACATAATAGCACTCAGGAACCTTATCAGCCTCAGCCTCAGAACATGCCTTCTGTGACAAGCCTTTCAATTCTGGGTCCGCCTGTTGTGCCTGTACAAGGGAAGATTTGCTAAACAACCCATCATTGTCTGCAACAGAGCCTTCAACATTATCCCCATTCCAATCCTTGAAAAAGGTTTCAGCTAACCAGACATCAGTACTCTCCTCCACAATAGAGTCCGCATCATCCTGTTCAGCCCTACGAGCCTGAGACCTAGTAACAACACAATCCGGGAAAATTCCAGGAAAATCCTCTTGCAACCGTTCAGTTTCAGCTACCTCAACCGGCTTCTCTGAAACCACTGGAGATGCAACAACTTTCTCTCCAGCCAAGTCGTTACCCAACAAAAAGTCAACCCCTTCCACGGGCAATTCCGGTACGACACCAACAGTTACAGGACCACTAACTAGGTCACACTTTAAGTCAACCTTATGTAAAGGTACCGACACATAATCTGGACCAATACCTCGAACCAAAACTTTGGCATTCTCTGAACTCTCTGGTGGGAGAGTCAAATCCCCTGACATCATCAGAGACTGAGCAGCCCCTGTATCTCGAAGGATAACCACTGGCTTACCTACAGCACCAGCCGAACAGGGGGATACCTCACCATCGTGCAAAAAGCTTCTAAAGCTCTCATCAACCTTCTTGACCTTATCGGCAAATACTAGAGAAACACCCTCAACATCTTGGACTGATTCTAATGGGACAGACTCCTTGGGTGGAGCACTTGTTTGCTTGACCAAACCCACTTCTTTCTTACTTTTGGTTGGTTTCCCAATCAATTCCCAACAGGAATTTTTCAAATGTCCTGGCTTATTACAATGAAAACAAACTTTGGGACTTTGACCAGCAGACCTTTCGTGTGATTTTGCTCCTCCCTTTGCCTGAGACTTAATGTCAGTGTCATTCTCCTTGCTAGCATGTTTTCCCTCACCAAGTTTCTTGTGGGATTCAAAGGACCCTTTACCCTTCTTATTCTGAAATTTCTTGAAAGGAGGCCTATCTCCACTACCTCTGTGTGTGACCTCAAATTCATCAGCTACCACAGCTGCCTTACTCAATTGAGTAATTCTTTGGTCATCTAGGTGAGACTTAACGCCAAAAGGAACACTCTTTTTGAATTCTTCTAGGAGGACAACTTCTCTAAGTTGGGCAAAATCTTTGTCAACTTTCAGTGATCTGTACCATTTGTCAAACATCATTTCTTGTTCCCTAGCAAACTCAACATAGGTTTGGCCTGATTGTCTTTGCATATAGTATTCTTCAACCTCTTGTTGCAGCATTCTCAAATATGCTGATGACACGGTCATTATTGCTCTTTTGTCGAATCTGGCGAACGATTACTTCTCACAAGTAGACGAATTCATTCGTTGGTGTGACGACCATTACTTGACACTAAACACAACAAAAACCAAAGAAATGGTCATCGACTTCCGTCGAAATGGTGCAGACCACGAGAATGTGATCATCCACAATCAGGTGATCGAACAGGTCGACAGTTATAAGTATCTTGGAACTGTCATAGATGACAAATTATCATGGAGGGATAACGCGCAATCGGTATATGGGAAGGCTAACAAGAGGTTGTTCTTTCTCCGCAAGTTGAAATCTTTCCATATAGATGCAACAATCTTGACTCTGTTCTATAATTCAGTGATAAAGAGCGTTCTTCTCTTCAATATCATATGCTCATTTGGCAATCTCTCAAAACAAGACAAGAAGAAATTGGAAAGGCCACGTAAAATAGCACAACGGATAATCGGGGTAGACTTAGCTTCTATCGAATCCCATTGCACTGATCAAATCGTGGAAAAGGTTCGATCAATCATGAAAGACGTTTCCCATCCACTTTATTCCTCTTATTCATTTAATCGTTCTGGAATCCGACTTCGCCCCACTCCAACCCGACTTTCACGTTTTAGAAATTCGTTCGTACCCGACTCTGTCCATAAATTTAATTCACAGGTTCAACGCTGAACTTCTGCGTCTGTATGTTGACTACTACTGTTGGATAACGATGACACAATGATGATGATAGTTTTAATGGAAATAATACAATGACAATAATAGTAATAGTATAGTAGTAGTAATAATAATAATAATAACAATAATAATAACAATAACAATAATAACTATAATAATGATAACAATACTTAATAAAATAACTTACCTTTGTGCTGAAATGAGGGGGGCTATTGAAACAATTTTGCAAAACTTTGTTAATAATGAACTATTTCATGATTCGCAATAGCAATCTAAAAGACAACGAATTGAAGTACCTTGACAATGTTTGTTTATTCGCACGTATTCTCCATGTTTTCCTTTATTGCTGTATATGTGTTACCTTTAATTGTTTCTTATATTTATGTATTTTCTTGATTTATACCACTGGAAACCAAATTTCTTTGTAATTATGTTGCGAAGACGAAATAAAATATCTTGTATCTTGTATCTTGTATATTCCTAAATTTACGTCTGTATGCTTCTGGGACCAACTCATATGCATTAAGAATAGTATTCTTCACTGTAGCATAGTCACATGATTGCTCTTCAGAGAGAGATGAGTAGACTTTTGCAGCCTTTCCCACAAAAACGCTTTGAAGAAGCAGAGTCCAGTATTTCTGAGGCCATTCCAACCGCTTGGCCACTTTTTCAAATGATACAAAATATGCATCAACTCCCTCTTCATCAAATTTTGGCACAAGGCGAATGTTCTTCGCTACATCAAAACCTTGGGGAGATTTCTCTTTGGTAGAGTTAGTATTTGCATATGGTAACTCCTTTTCTCTCAATTGAGTTCAACTGGTACTCCCTTTCCTCTCTTTCCATTTCTCTTTGTTTTTGTCTTTCTTCCATTTCTCTTTGTTTTTGTTTTTCTTCCATTTCTCTTTGTTTTTGTTTTTCTTCAAATTCTCATTTCATTCTTTCTTTCTCCATCTCAAGTTTTGCTAATTGGAGTTGAACATCACTTGAAACATTAGAAGGAACCTCACTTTCTTTACTGAGCTTCATGTGACTAGCTAGCAGATCAATTATCTCTGCCTTCTGTAACCCTGGTGTAAGAACTACTCCTAAATGCTGACAAACAGCTCTCAAGTGATCTTTTCTTAGTGACTTCAATTGACCACGGGCAAATCTGTCCTCTTAACAAACTCTTCAACATCTATTGTAGTCATGGTGGAACATGTAACAAACACTTACAGAATATAAACTTATCTGCAATATGTGTTCTAAAAGTTTCCAGAGATTTCCAAAAATTCTCTCTAAATTTTTGTTAACGTTTTTTACTTGTTATATTTTGCTTCGTTTCCCGGACAAGCCCCCAATTTGTTACGATCCAAAATCCTCAAAAGATAAGAATCGAACAAAAGATATTAACTTTAGAAAATATTAACCAACATTCAGTATGACATGATATAAAAGAATTACAAATCTTACAGTACATGTACTCAAACTAGCAAAGACTTACAATTTCTCAGCTGGGAAATTCCTAATCCACAGAATGTGAATGCAAGGTATGAGTCCAGAATGTTCTTGAAATGTAGAGTAATCCTCACTAATAATCCAAATGATAAATCCAAATGGTACGGTGTCCAACTGGTAAAAGAAGATTCCTGATGATTCAGCTGAAGAATGTCCAAGATAATTCAGTAGGTCATCGATGTCGATGACGATGTCGATGACGATGTCTGCGACGATGTCGATAATGATGTCGACCACAATGTCAATAACGATGTCGAACACGATGTCAAGAATGATGTCCAAGGTTAAGTCCAAGATAAGGTCCAAGACGATCTCCACAGGTTGATTTCAATATCATCAATATCAGATGGTGATAACTGAGAATTTACGCACTGTATGCTCCACGATGTTAGTCAGGTATAAATTCTGAATTTTCTGTGGAAGCTCCCAGCTTATATACAATTTCAACCCTTAACTAGAATTTTCTACCTTCTACTACAACATTCATGAAGGTTTGGAACTTTCTTCTAAGTTCCACATACTTCTAGTTGTAACAAACAAAAGAAGGGGATTCCAATGATCTATTTATAGACTCATTGCAATGTTTCACTCTTACTAAGAAGTTCAGGCAAAGGTCAGGTAAACAGGTTACAACATGCAATTACATTGTTACTATCATACACATGTACATCACACATAATGTATTGATCTTGAATGTTCTTCCTCTACTGGAGGTGCATTATTTAATCTGTAATTAATGATTTTTTCACTGTTACAGAGTACACTGACTTTTCACTTATGAATAATGATTTCTCTTCTAGAAATTTCTCTGTTCATAAATACATAAAGAGAACTGAAAATAACTTCCTTCCAGAAGATTCTTCTATTATATAACACTTGAATATTAAGTGCCAGATAGGATGCAACAAGTTTTTCCTGATGTTTTAACAAAGTGTGATTGTATTTCCAGCAACCTCAGTTAAATTATGGCAAAAAATATACTTTGCATTAAAAATGTTTGTTATAATAAGAATGTTAATCTACATCTGCACAGTTCAACTTCAGTTGATGCAGTTAAAAATGATTGCACATCCCATTTGGCTTGTCATATGTAAGTCATTCGTAAAGCGATGCGTAACTTTACGAACAGCTTTATGAAACACCCCCCAGATCATTTCGAAAATTAATTTTGTCTTTAGTTATCTTCTGTTGAGAGCTAGAAAGGCGTTAACTATGTGTAAAGTGTATAAATTAACCCTTTCAAGACAATTGACCACATTTTGTGGTTTGGCTTAATAACTTTTGATTAAGAGCTCTAAAAATTATACCAGATGCATGAGTAGAAAGAGCAAAAATTTCTACACTCACTGTGTCCATTTTTGTTACATGACCATATTGTGTTCGATGCCAGGAATTTAAAAAAGGAGATTAAGCTTTAAAATCCTTAAATTGGCAACATATTGAGAGATTCAAAATCATTGTTTTTTATCGAAATTGGCCATTTTTCCAACTTTTCGACAGAGTTTCTAACCATGTATAATGTTTTCAAAGACATTGCATTTTATTAGAACCATGTAGCACTAACAGAAAAATATTATTGTTGCCAATTTGAAGAAAAAAATGTGATCAATTTAGCCCTTAAATAATTCCTGTCCTGAAAGAGTTAACACCATTCTGGCTCTCAGCAGACGATATATATCCTATTCATTTATTACCAAACGTTCAAAATTACATAGAATTGTCGCGTGACATTTGACTACATGAGTGGGAAAAAGGCTAAGTCCACCAAAACAGTTTTTGGTTTTTTAAGAAAAACTTTAATATTTCGAGAAAAGTTTAAAAGAAAGAAAAATGTTTTCATATTCCCGGAATCATTGATGCATGAACATCAATTATTTAATAAGAAGATTAAAGCATTGTGTCTCTCAAAACTTAGAAGCATTTCAATTATTTTTCTTAATAACTTAAAAATTGTAGTGAGGGACTTGTGCCATTCTTTCTCTCGTGTACTCAATAGAGTACATTTAAGTGATGGAGCAAACAATTAAGTCAGTATTGCAACATAGTACATATTATATTACGGTGTCTCTGAGCGTCTGTTTAGTTATTTTAGAGCTTCGTTATTCTATAGTCTTTTTGGTATACATTTATCCTTTCTTTACGCTTTCACAGGCGATACAGAGACAGCACCGCCGCCACCAGAGCGAGAACGTCCACAACCAACAACAACACCAGCACCAGGTTAGTGTTCTATAGTCTTATAGTGGTTATAGTTATAATGACTTGGGGAAATAATTTAGAACAAAATAGAGTCATTTAAGTTGTTCCAGAGTTTGGGACCAGAAAAACGAATATTTTGTTGAAACGCAATTGTTCTATGTCTAGGAATATGAATGTCTCTCACAGTTGTGGTTATAATGACTTGGGGAAATAATTTAGAACATAATTTCACGAAATGCGTTACCATGGTTACTGAGAGACTTGGACGTTTGTGTTATTGCACAGTGATAACGTTGAATAGGCTCCAACCGAATCTGCGGAAATATGTAAACGACACGAGGGCGTTGGTAAAAATTATCTACTCGAGGTAACTGTGGAATGATGAGTCCGACGACACCCGAAATAATAGCCGAGAGTGATTCGGACTGTTTGGATTTACCGAAGCTAAGTGGATGATTTTACAAATTGTTGAATACGATTATGACCTGGGCTATTTGTTTTTTAGATGACCTTTCGGCGACGAACATTCGAAAAGTTGGCGCTTTAAATTCACCAGCAGCTATTTCTGCTGGCGGAACATGAAAAGACGAAATATGACCTGATCATTCATTATTACTAATGACTACTCGTTTGAAGAAAAAAAAATACAAGCAAACTACAACAAAAGCATGGTCGTAAAAGTAAATGACTGGTCACTTGAGCTGTCTTAGCGAATCTTTTGATTTGGATCTACATCCCTAATGAATTTATCTTTACTAATATTCGTGGCTAAACCATAAAATAATGTAGTTGTAATATTCAAGTAGGAATAAACTTATTTCATTCAAGTATCTGGATCTGAAATAATTAAAAAGGAAGATGATAGTAGGTTTATTAGTAGATTCTGTATACAATAAAATAGTTTCTGTCAATTGTAAATATCTTATTAAATAGCCCCCAAGGGAGTATTTATCCCACCGGATAACCCTTCAGGACAAGGCTTCGTCTTCGGTAATCCTCCTGCACTAGGTAAGAATGAATTCATCATCCAAGGGTACAGTGTTTGAGGTGATCGTATCATCTTCTTTAAACATTGCTTCTCCGTCTCCCTTTCTTTCACTTGTTTTCTCTCATTTTCGTCACCCCCTTTTTCGTCATTCGAAAAGAGGAGGTACGTGCCCCCGTCCCTCCATAGCTACGTCACTTATAGTTACCTACATAGAGGATTTGGAAATAATTTTGACGAAAGATATTACCTTAACGTAGAAAGCTAGGCTGTCGTGTTTTTTCACATAGTATAATCATATGTATAGGACACTAAGGGAGAATCAAAAGGCAAAAAAAAAAAAAAAAAAAAATCTTTTTTAAAACACCAAACTTTTAAGATGAATCATTGATGCATAAGCATCCATTATTTAAAAAGCATAAGAAGTTTAAAACATTGTGTCTCTCAAAACTTATAAGCATACTGATTATTTTTCTAAAGAACTTAAAAATTGTTGTAATGAACTTGTGCCATTCTTTCTCTCGTGTATTCAATAGAGTACATTTATGTGATGGAGCAAATAATTAAGTCAATATTGAAACAGAGTACATGTATATATTACGGTGTCTCTTAGCGTCTGTTTAGTTATTTTAGAGCTTCTTTATTCTATAGTCTTTTTGGTATACATTTATCCTTTCTTTACGCTTTCACAGGCGATACAGAGACAGCACCGCCGCCACCAGAGCGAGAACGTCCACAACCAACAACATTACCAGCACCAGGTTAGTGTTCTATATAGTCTTATAGTGGTTATAGTTTTAATGACTTGGGGAAATAATTTAGAACAAAATTTGACGAAATGCGTTACCATGGTTACTGAGAGACTTGGACGTTTGTGTTATTGCACAGTGATAACGTTGAATAGGCTCCAACCGAATCTGCGGAAATATGTATACAACACGAGGGCGTTAGTTTTAAATATCTACTCGAGGTAACTGGGGAATGATGAGTCCGAGGACACCCGAAATGATAGCCGAGGGTGATTCGGACTGTTTGGATTTACCGAAGCTAAGTGGATGATTTTACAAATTGTTGAATACGATTATGACGTTGGCTATTTGTTTTTAGATGACCTTTCGGTGACGAATATTCGAAAAGTTGGCGCTTTAAATTCACCAGCAGCCATTTCTGCTGGCGGAACATGAAAAGACGAAATGACCTGATCATTCATTATTACTAATGACTACTCGTTTGAAGAAAAAAAAAATGCAAGGAAACTACAACAAAAGCATGGTCGTAAAAGTAAATGACTGATCACTTGTGCTGTCTTAGCGAATCTTTTGATTTGGATCTACATCCCTATTGAATATTTATCATTACTAATATTCGTGGCTAAACCATAATGTAATGTAGTTGTAATATTCAAGTAGGAATAAACTTATTTCATTCGAGTATCTGGATCTGAAATAATTAAAAAGGAAGATGATAGTAGGTTTATTAGTAGATTCTGTATACAATAAAATAGTTTCTGTCAATTGTAAATATCTTATCAAATAGCCCCCAAGGGAGTATTTGTCCCACCGGATAACCCTTCAGGACAAGGCTTCGTCTTCGGTAATCCTCCTGCACTAGGTAAGAATGAATTCATCATCCAAGGGTACAGTGTTTGAGGTGATCATATCATCTTCTTTAAACATTGCTTCTCCGTCTCCCTTTCTTTCACTTTTTTTCTCTCATTTTCCTCACCCCCTTTTTCGTCATTCGAAAAGAGGAGGTACGTGCCCCCGTCCCTCCATAGCTACGTCACTAATAGTTACCTACTTAGAGGATTTGGAAATAATTTTGACGAAAGGTATTACGGTAACCGTAACGTAGAAAGCTAGGCTGTCGTGTTATTTCACATAGTATAATCATATTTATAGGACAATAAGGGAGAATCAAAAGGCAAAAAAAACCCCCAAAAAACATATTTGATAACACTAAATTTTTAAGATGAATCATTGATGCATAAGCATCCATTATTTCAAAAGCAAAAGAAGATTAAAACATTGTGTCTCTCAAAACTTATAAGCATATTATTTTTCTAAAGAACTTAAAAATTGTTTAGTGAAGTATCAGCGATACTTTTCATGGTGGACTGAATTGTAGGTGTAGTTTTTCAGGGTTACACCATGTAATCTTTCAAGCCCTAAAAAGGGCTGGTGAGCTCCTCTAAGAGCTCTGTGGTTCTCGACGTTTCGATCAGGATGCTCTGATCGTTATCAGGAGAATGACTAGAACACTGCCCAGTGGAGGCTATTATTGCCTACGGAGGGATCCGATTCACAGCCTGTTTGGCGCCAATCGGAAATGCCCGCGAATTTGATTCACGGCTGCATTCTCATTCTTGTCACTGGTTGTAAAAATTGTTATAATGAACTTGTGCCATTCTTTCTCTCGTGTATTCAATAGAGTACATTTATATGATGGAGCAAACAATTAAGTCAATATTGATACAGAGTACATGTATATGTTACGGTGTCTCTGAGCGTCTGTTTAGTTATTTTAGAGCTTCTTTATTCTATAGTCTTTTTGGTAAACATTTATCCTTTCTTTACGCTTTCACAGGCGATACAGAGACAGCACCGCCGCCACCAGAGCGAGAACGTCCACAACCAACAACATTACCAGCACCACGTTAGTGTTCTATAGTCTTATAGTGGTCATTCAAGATTCAAGATTCAAAATACATTTATTTCCTTCTCATAATCAAATACAAAATGAAATATTCATTCACAAAAAACCATGGTGGAAGGAGGCGAGGGTCCCTGGAAGCACATGGCTTGTGGTTTGGTCGCCTTTACAGTACATATTTACGTATACAATATTATACAACAATAATAAAATACAAAAAAATCTAAAACATAAAAAATGAAAAGAAAAAAAAAATAGAAAGAAAAACTGCAATATGTGCTACAGACTATATTGTACAAAGTATATCTTTTTTACAGTACGAGTAAATGTATGGAGTGCATGAAGAGCATGTTTTAATAGAGTCATTTAAGTTGTTCCAGAGTTTGGGACCAGAAAAACGAATATTTTGTTGAAACGCAATTGTTCTATGTCTAGGAATATGAATGTCTCTCACAGTTATAGTTATAATGACTTGGGGAAATAATTTAGAACATAATTTCACGAAATGCGTTACCATGGTTACTGAGAGACTTGGACGTTTGTGTTATTGCACAGTGATAACGCTGAATAGGCTCCAACCGAAACTGTGGAAATATGTATACGACACGAGGGCGTTAGTAAAAATTATCTACTCAAGATAACTGTGGAATGATGAGTCCGACGACACCCAAAATGATAGCCGAGGGTGATTCGGACTGTTTGGATTTACCGAAGCTAAGTGGATGATTTTACAAATTATTGAATACGATTATGACGTGGGCTATTTGTTTTTAGATGACCTTTCGGCGAAGAACATTCGAAAAGTTGGCGCTTTAAATTCACCAGCAGCCATTTCTGCTGGCGGAACATGAAAAGACGAAATATGACCTGATCATTCATTATTACTAATGACTACTCGTTTGAAAAAAAAAAGAAATGCAAGCAAACTACAACAAAAGCATGTTCATAAAAGTAAATGACTGGTCACTTGTGCTGTCTTAGCGAATCTTTTGATTTGGATCTACATCCCTATTGAATATTTATCTTTATTAATATTCGTGGCTAAACCATAATGTAATGTAGTTGTAATATTCAAGTAGGAATAAACTTATTTCATTCGAGTATCTGGATCTGAAATAATTAAAAAGGAAGATGATAGTAGGTTTATTAGTAGATTCTGTATACAATAAAATAGTTTCTGTCAATTGTAAATATCTTATCAAATAGCCCCCAAGGGAGTATTTGTCCCACCGGATAACCCTTCAGGACAAGGCTTCGTCTTCGGTAATCCTCCTGCACTAGGTAAGAATGAATTCATCATCCAAGGGTACAGTGTTTGAGGTGATCATATCATCTTCTTTAAACATTGCTTCTCCGTCTCCCTTTCTTTCACTTTTTTTCTCTCATTTTCCTCACCCCCTTTTTCGTCATTCGAAAAGAGGAGGTACGTGCCCCCGTCCCTCCATAGCTACGTCACTAATAGTTACCTACTTAGAGGATTTGGAAATAATTTTGACGAAAGGTATTACGGTAACCGTAACGTAGAAAGCTAGGCTGTCGTGTTATTTCACATAGTATAATCATATTTATAGGACAATAAGGGAGAATCAAAAGGCAAAAAAAACCCCCAAAAAACATATTTGATAACACTAAATTTTTAAGATGAATCATTGATGCATAAGCATCCATTATTTCAAAAGCAAAAGAAGATTAAAACATTGTGTCTCTCAAAACTTATAAGCATATTATTTTTCTAAAGAACTTAAAAATTGTTTAGTGAAGTATCAGCGATACTTTTCATGGTGGACTGAATTGTAGGTGTAGTTTTTCAGGGTTACACCATGTAATCTTTCAAGCCCTAAAAAGGGCTGGTGAGCTCCTCTAAGAGCTCTGTGGTTCTCGACGTTTCGATCAGGATGCTCTGATCGTTATCAGGAGAATGACTAGAACACTGCCCAGTGGAGGCTATTATTGCCTACGGAGGGATCCGATTCACAGCCTGTTTGGCGCCAATCGGAAATGCCCGCGAATTTGATTCACGGCTGCATTCTCATTCTTGTCACTGGTTGTAAAAATTGTTATAATGAACTTGTGCCATTCTTTCTCTCGTGTATTCAATAGAGTACATTTATATGATGGAGCAAACAATTAAGTCAATATTGATACAGAGTACATGTATATGTTACGGTGTCTCTGAGCGTCTGTTTAGTTATTTTAGAGCTTCTTTATTCTATAGTCTTTTTGGTAAACATTTATCCTTTCTTTACGCTTTCACAGGCGATACAGAGACAGCACCGCCGCCACCAGAGCGAGAACGTCCACAACCAACAACATTACCAGCACCACGTTAGTGTTCTATAGTCTTATAGTGGTCATTCAAGATTCAAGATTCAAAATACATTTATTTCCTTCTCATAATCAAATACAAAATGAAATATTCATTCACAAAAAACCATGGTGGAAGGAGGCGAGGGTCCCTGGAAGCACATGGCTTGTGGTTTGGTCGCCTTTACAGTACATATTTACGTATACAATATTATACAACAATAATAAAATACAAAAAAATCTAAAACATAAAAAATGAAAAGAAAAAAAAATAGAAAGAAAAACTGCAATATGTTTTACAGACTATATTGTACAAAGTATATCTTTTTTACAGTACGAGTAAATGTATGGAGTGCATGAAGAGCATGTTTTAATAGAGTCATTTAAGTTGTTCCAGAGTTTGGGACCAGAAAAACGAATATTTTGTTGAAACGCAATTGTTCTATGTCTAGGAATATGAATGTCTCTCACAGTTATAGTTATAATGACTTGGGGAAATAATTTAGAACATAATTTCACGAAATGCGTTACCATGGTTACTGAGAGACTTGGACGTTTGTGTTATTGCACAGTGATAACGCTGAATAGGCTCCAACCGAAACTGTGGAAATATGTATACGACACGAGGGCGTTAGTAAAAATTATCTACTCAAGATAACTGTGGAATGATGAGTCCGACGACACCCAAAATGATAGCCGAGGGTGATTCGGACTGTTTGGATTTACCGAAGCTAAGTGGATGATTTTACAAATTATTGAATACGATTATGACGTGGGCTATTTGTTTTTAGATGACCTTTCGGCGAAGAACATTCGAAAAGTTGGCGCTTTAAATTCACCAGCAGCCATTTCTGCTGGCGGAACATGAAAAGACGAAATATGACCTGATCATTCATTATTACTAATGACTACTCGTTTGAAAAAAAGAAAGAAATGCAAGCAAACTACAACAAAAGCATGTTCATAAAAGTAAATGACTGGTCACTTGTGCTGTCTTAGCGAATCTTTTGATTTGGATCTACATCCCTATTGAATATTTATCTTTATTAATATTCGTGGCTAAACCATAATGTAATGTAGTTGTAATATTCAAGTAGAAATAAACTTATTTCATTGAAGTATCTGGATCTGAAATAATTAAAAAGGAAGATGATAGTAGGTTTATTAGTAGATTCTGTATACAATAAAATAGTTTCTGTCAATTGTAAATATCTTATTAAATAGCCCCCAAGGGAGTATTTGTCCCACCGGATAACCCTTCAGGACAAGGCTTCGTCTTCGGTAATTCTCCTGCACTAGGTAAGAATGAATTCATCATCCAAGGGTACAGTGTTTGAGGTGATCGTATCATCTTCTTTAAACATTGCTTCTCCGTCTCCCTTTCTTTCACTTTTTTTCTCTCATTTTCCTCACCCCCTTTTTCGTCATTCGAAAAGAGGAGGTACGTGCCCCCGTCCCTCCATAGCTACGTCACTTATAGTTACCTACATAGAAGATTTGGAAATAATTTTGACGAAAGGTATAACCGTAACGTAGAAAGCTAATCTGTCGTGTTATTTCACAAAGTATAATCATATGTATAGGACACTAAGGGAGAATCAAAAGGCAAAAAAAAAAAACAAAAAAAACACTTTTTGATAACACCAAACTTTTAAGATTAATCATTGATGCATAAGCATCCATTATTTAAAAAGCATATGAAGATTAAAACATTGTGTCTCTCAAAACTTATAAGCATATTGATTATTTTTCCAAAGAACTTAAAAATTGTTGTAATGAACTTGTGCCATTCTTCTCTCGTGTATTCAATAGAGTACATTTAAGTGATGGAGCAAACAATTAAGTCAATATTGAAACAGAGTACATGTATATATTACGGTGTCTCTGAGCGTCTGTTTAGTTATTTTAGAGCTTCATTGTTCTATAGTCTTTTTGGTATACATTTATCCTTTCTTTACGCTTTCACAGGCGATACAGAGACAGCACCGCCGCCACCAGAGCGAGAACGTCCACAACCAACAACATTACCAGCACCAGGTTAGTGTTCTATATAGTCTTATAGTGGTTATAGTTATGACTTGGGGGAAATAATTTAGAACATAATTTGACGAAATGCGTTACCATGGTTACTGAGAGACTTGGACGTTTGTGTTATTGCACAGTGATAACGTTGAATAGGCTCCAACCGAATCTGCGGAAATATGTATACGACACGAGGGCGTTAGTTTAAAATATCTACTCGAGGTAACTGTGGAATGATGAGTCCGACGACACCCAAAATCATAGCCAAGAGTGATACGGACTGTTTGGATTTATCGAAGCTAGTTGGATGATTTTACAAATTGTTGAATGCGATTATAACGTGGGCTATTTGTTTTTAGATGACCTTTCGACGACGAACATTCGAAAAGTTGGCGCTTTAAATTCATCAGCAGCCATTTCTGCTGGTGGAACATGAAAAGACGAAATATGACCTGATCATTCATTATCACTAATGACTACTCGTTTGGAGAAAAAAAAAAATGCAAGCAAACTACAACAAAAGCATGTTCGTAAAAGTAAATGACTGGTCACTTGTGCATCTTCCAAGGGTACAGTGTTTGAGGTGATCGCATCATCTTCTTTAAACATTGCTTCTCCGTCTCCCTTTCTTTCACTTTTTTTTCTCTCATTTTCCTCACCCCCTTTTTCGTCATTCGAAAAGAGGAGGTACGTGCCCCCGTCCATCCATAGCTACGTCACTAATAGTTACCTACTTAGAGGATTTGGAAATAATTTTGACGAAAGGTATTACCGTAACGTAGAAAGCTAGGCTGTCGTATTATTTTACATAGTATAATCACATGTATAGGACACTAGGGGAGAATCAAAAGGCAACCCCCCCCCAAAAAAAACCCTTTTTGATAACACTAAACTTTTATGATGTAGCATGAGCCCCTTGCTTGGACAGTGTCCTACAAAATTAATGAGACAAGAGAGACACATTGTGCTTGATTTATCTGGAATATATGCCATTATGTAGCCCGTCTTTTAATAAATTTGAAATAATCCCCCCGTGGGGAATTTATCGTCTTTTAATAAAAATGAAACAATTTCACATCGATTAAAAGACGAGCTACAAATTGGTGAATAAAATGGTTACCTTTGACTAGATGACTAGATACATGATTTACTAAATGCATTTTACGGCAAAATGTAAGTGGTGCCATCTCAGATAAAGCAGATAATCAATTAAACAAATATTATGATGTTTTGTCTTCCTCCAAAAAGCACCTGGAGGTACAATTAATGGACCTGGAAATCCTACCGGAGGATCATTTAACCCAGGTTCTGGAGGTAGGAGTAAAGTTATTTTTCCTAAAGAAAAAAAAAAAATCACATTGAAATGGATGCAGCTCTACGTTACTACTTTTAGTTTTTCAAATGTCTGTTGTACACGAGGCATCAATGGCGCCATTGCCTGCCCTAATTAAGTCTGTGACGGCAAGTTGCGCATACGGCAGTAATTCAAATCAATATTTTGTACTTTTTTTGCATTCTTTTTTAGAACGATATCACTTTCACATGATGCGTCAAAGACTACACCGGTCGCTGACGCAGTGCTGACGCAGTCCTACGTTAAGCGAATGATGCCTCGTGTGCAACGGGCTTAAGGCGAATACCATAATAAAAGATCTGTAGTTAATTCAACAGATCTTGTTGCTTTGCTTTGCTTCATCTTCGGTGATTCATGCATAAAATAAGAATGATATGTAGAGGTCATAACATATACACAAATAGGTGTCGTGGTATAAAGGTTCATTCCCTTGAATTGACTCTCAATCCAAGGGTTGACGCTAGCGTCTTTTGGCAAGACATTAATCCATATTTGCCACTCTCCACCCGGGTGTTAAATGGGTAACTGGCAGGATTTATTCCTTTAAATGCACTGTGCGCTGATTAGGGCCGCTGGAGCTAAAGCCAGGGTAATAATGTCCAAACCCTTTAGAAGGCGCATAGGGACGTTATATCATAATCTCATATGCGCTATACAATTACGGTTTAATATTATTATCATTATTATTATCACTCGGATGATAGTGATTTGCACGAATTGCCTTTACAGTGGGCTTGATTGATAACGCAGTCGAAATGACGCCTCGTGTGAAACGGTTCACTTTGCATTCATTTTTCTACAATGCCACTTCAACATGGCGCGTCATAGACCGCACAAGTCGATGACGCAACCCTACGTCAGAAAAATAATGTCGCCGCCTCGTGTGCAACTGTGTCACAGGCATTAGAAACACACCAAAATACACTTGACGAAAGGTATTACCGTAACGTAGAAACTTAGGCTGTAGTGTTATTTCATAGTATAATCATATGTATAGGACACTAAGAAGGGAAAATCAAAAGCAAAAAAAAAACAAAAAAAAAAAATCAAAAAAAAAAAAAAAAAAAAAAACATCTGTTGAATAACACCAAACTTTCAAGATAAAATATGAGCCCCTTGCTTTATAGACAGTGTCATACAAATGAGAAAAAGAGAGACACACAGGGTGTTCAGACACAAAAAATGTATACCAAAACGGTATAGCTGTACGATGGATTTATGTGCCTTAACGCTGACTAACGAAACGTCGTATAACGAAACGTCGTATTTATAACGCCAAACTAGGGTTAGAGCATCGTTTCGAACTAGAACTCGATAACAAATCACCTCTCCGTGTGTGTCTGAACGTATGGCGACCACAGAACGGTACAACTGGGCGGGGCTTAACGTGAGCGCGCGCGAAAGGTGACCTTACCTCTCATTTCCATGGATGAGGGGGCTAGCGGCGACCATAACAACATGCGCAGTGGAAAACTGCGCATCTATACGATGTTTTTTCTAATCGGTCGAGATATGTGTCTGAACGGTCTGTAGGCTGTACAATGGAAATTTTATACGACGTTTCTTTATCGAGTTTCAGTATAAACGTTTTGTGTCTGATCAGGGGAACAGTGTGCTTGTTTATCTGGAATATCTGCCATCATTTTAATAAATTTGAAATAGTTTCTAAGGGGATAATTGATCGTCTTTTAATGAATCGATTAAAAGACAAGCTACGAAACGGTGAATAATTCGGACAGCGCTTACCTTACCTAAACCTTTGACTATACAGTGTGAGTCAATAAAAGGAACCCAGATTCAACCCTAAATACCGTTACAATCAGTTTGATAGGGGGACCTAAAGCTACGCACTTTGTTTCCAGCGGCTAAAAAGTCACTTTTTCAATGATATATGCGAATTTCTTTTATATATCTTGGTTCTACATACTCTTAAACTAAATTCCTAAGAAAATTACGACGGATAAATATCAATCACATTAATATTCAAGTCGATGTCAATACCCCTGTCGAATTTGGTCGAAAAAATGAACTTCCTATAAAGCTACGCACACGTAATAAATGAATGCAAATCTTGATTTTTAAGCTGACTGACGTGAATTTCATCCCAATTTGCAAATAGTGATAATATCACCAAAAATAAAGGAAAATTACTCATTCTTTTTGGCGAACGTAAATGATAATCTCGTTGCTCAGTCACACCAAAAGTTTGGCGCATTGAACGCGTCGCATTGCGCGTATTTGCGGGGTGTGTAGCTTTAGGACCTGCGTAGCTTTAGGACCCCTGACCAGATATACATATAGATTTAATCAAAGATACTCACGAAGTAGTGAAGCCATTTTCCTTTATTTTGACACATTGATCAATAAAATCCGACCATAGACAGCACCATGGCAGTAACATTTTTGGGGGGGATTCATGTCAAATTTGCCTCGGCCCAAGTTTTGAGTGAAATGGATGGTCAACGCAAAGTTGGTTGAATAAACTCCATTCCAGTTGAATGCCCTGACAAATAATGGAAGCTACTTCTGAACACCACTCAGCCCAAACTTGGGCAAAGCCAAATTTGACACGCAGGTTATAATTGGCCAGTGCTCCGTAATTTATGATCGGATTTTGGTGAACAGCCTATCAAATTAAAGAAGACATTATCAACCACCATACCATTATGATTATAGTACATTTCAGCGATTTCTCTCACTTTTTAAGATATCGGGACTTGAATATGGGTTTCCTTTTTGTTGACTCACACTGTATACATGCATTTACTTGTACGCACCACGATGCGCGCACCAGTATGATTTTACATGTTAAACAAGTAGCGCGTCCACCAAAACAAATGCGCGTGCGCGTACAAATTGGGGTCATTTCAGGGTCATTTTTACTATTAACTAATTACGAACTGTTCACTTTGCATTCACTTTTCTACAATGCCACTGCAGAATGGCGCGTCAAAGACCGCACAAGTCGATGACGCAGCCCTACGTCAGCAAATTGTCGATTCGTGTGCAACCGGCATTAGAAACACACCAAAATACACTTGACATAAGGAAAAAATGTAGTCGAACCAGCCAAATGCCTAAAAATAATTTCATCATATCTAGGCTATAATTAAAGTTTGATGCTCATTTTGAAAAATTTTCTTTACTTCTTCGTGCACCAGGTATAAATCTGCGTGCACTTTTTAAAGTCAAGACTGAACAAGAGGGTAAACCGTTCACGCTTGTTCTTCCGGAAAAGAAGGGTAAGTATCGATTAGAAGTGTAAATAAAAAAAATCATTTACGTTGTAAAGAGATGAATGTCAAGTGCTTACTCGTTAATACAACCTTTACAAGATCAGGGGCCTGTAACATAAAGAGATACAATCAATCTTACGATCAATTGTAACTCTTCAGTACATGGTTTGCCATAGACTTACGATTGATATCAATCGTAAGATTGATTTATCTCTTTATGTTACAGGCCCCTGGTGAAATAGCTTCTGTCACCTGGAAATTGGAACAATGTTTTTTTTGCAATTAATAATAATGATAATAATAATGATTATAATAATAATGATAATAATAATATCAAGCTTATATAGCGCATATGTTTACATCTCTATGCGCTTTACGAAATAATGAAAATTTACTGTATATATTATTATATACATAAATACATCTCATTAATTACATTACACTACAGTTACATTATCGTCAGGTAAAAAAAAGGATTGAATCACATTTCATTATATAATTACATTATATACATTTAAATACATCGCATTAAATTACATTACATTACATTACATTACCTAGCATTGCATTACAACCGACTGAATAATACAACTTAAAAGTGAAATAATGGGTCACATGAATAAAAGTACATCTGGACCCTGTTTCATAAAACTTATTTTTGATAACATCTGCTACAGATCTATGACAAATTTTCTCTAAGCCAATCAAATTCAATGATTTCAGTAGCTCATAAAAGTAAATTGTTATATATAACAAGTTTTATGAAACAGTGCCTATTAAGGGAAATGACTTCAAATTTCCGACTAGACAAGAGTACTTACACGAGGGGGGAAAGGTATGTCTTCAGACAGTTCTTGAAACTGTTGACGGAGAATGTATCACGAAGTTGTGGAGAAAGAGAATTCCACAATGTAGGTGCTAAGGTGCTGAAAGCACGTTCCCCATAGTATTTGCTGTCCACCCTAGGTGTTTGGAGGAGGTTCAAGTGAGTGGAACGAAGATTTCTGCTTGGGAAATATTCTTTAATGAGATGTGATACATTGGAGGGAGTGTTACCATTTAAAGCTTTAAATACTAGTAGGAGAATTTTAAACCGGATTCGAAGGTGTATCGGTAGTCAGTGCAGACGGGAAAGAAGAGGTGTGATGTGCTCGTGCCTACGGGTCTTTACTACAATCCTTGCAGCGATGTTCTGAACACGCTGTAGTATCTTGATCTCTATATCAGGTAAGCCTAAGTTCCCCAGAAGAGCATTACAAGAGTCTAGCCTGGACGTCACAAACACGTGTACCAGCATTTCTGCAGTACGCTGGTCCAAATCAATATATTGTAGTGGGGGGGGGGGGGGGGGGGGGGTTACATAATAAAAAGGAAATTTCTATCTAGCCCGCATCCTGATAAATGTGGAGGTGTCGTGGTATAGTGGTTCATTCACTTGACTCTCAATCAAAAGGTTGAGGGTTCGAATCCCAGCCCGGCACTACCGTCATTTGGCACGACATTACGGCTATGACCCGGGTAAAAATGTTGGAGCGCCATTGTTATTATTGTTATTATTCTTATTATTATTATTATTATTATTATTATTAAAAAATATATAGATTACCTCATCCCAATCCTTTCTCATGTTTCGTTTCGTAATAAAGACGATGTTGGGGACACGGATATTGCAACCGCGCCACCACCCAGGAGAGGAGAACCTGAACCACTTAAACAAGGTATGTCATCGCAACATTTAAGCCATGCACCGTTTCAAAAGAAAAAATCCAAATGTTTCTTATAAACAAACGTAAATGTGTATGAGGAGTATAAAGCGTAGGAGAGGGGATGGTGACTGGAAAAACATATTTTCTAAAAATACTTGGTTATAATCATGATCATCAAGAATTATCACTTTTCTTTTCTCAGATTTAAAAGAGAAAGATTTGATCGATGTAATTAATTGTTATAAGCTGCGCCATAACTTTTTCACTTGGAGTCAGTCACTATTCGAAATATTTTGAACCTGTTCAGAAAAATATTGATTTATCTTATTATAGATAATGTGAGCCCCTAGAAAACGAAAGTGGTTTTGCAAACTTTAAAAAAGTTAATATCATTGTTATGTTATTAATCATTATTATTATTCTCTTACCATTATTATTATTCTTATTGTTATTGTTATTATTATCATCACCATCAATATAATCATTTTAAAAATTTTCGCTAAAAGAGTCATTTTCAGGCACTTTTTAAAAAGTTGATCGTATTTTTTGCGCGACGAAAAGATGACAACACACTTGTTTTGAGAAGTCAATTAGATAGCTATAATGAATATTCCCTAGCAAAAAAGCTAATCACAGAAACTGTCTCACGAAAAAAAAAAGCCCCGTGTACAAAGTGAAAGGCTAAGAAGTATGTCAGAAAAAGTTACCGAATGGAAACACCCACGCTAGGACCCCTTCCCGCATGTACGTCCCCCCACATTCAGTGGCCTCGTAAATTTGCATTGAATTGTCTGTGTAAGACCGGTGCCACCCCCCCCCCCCCCATGATACCTGTGCCCCCTTAATGGCTATAGACTCATGCTACGCCACTGTCACTGTGTAGGGTCCGGTCTCATCTGAGGAGGCCATAAGTGATCCTGGAATAACAAAGATGTGAAAGAGGAGGTCCGGATCGACAACGTTGCTCCAACGCTTGCTTTGGCAACGTTGTAGCATTGTTGGGTTTGCAAGTGGAAACAAGTTATTTCAACTATATTTAGCAACGCTGGTCCAACGCTGTCTGGCAATGCTGCTTTAACGCTGTTTGGCAACGCTGGTCCAATGCTGGCTGAAACGTTAGTCACAACTTTGCTCCAACGTTTGTTGGGCAACGTTGTAGCATTGATGGGTTTGCACCTGGATACAACGTTATTTCATCTCATGATGTTTAGCTACGCTGATCCAACGCTGTCTGGCGACGCTGCTCCAAGGCTGTCTAGCAACGCTAGTCCAGCGCTGGCTGAAACACTAGTCATAACGTTGCTCCAATGTTGATCCAAATATGTCAGGCAATGCTGGTCTAACGTTGCCAAGCATTGCTGGTCCAACGCTGGTCCAACGCAGTCCAGCAAACCCGTTTTAAAGATTAAAAAAAAAAAAAAAATGATTATAATAACAAGTGAAGTATAACACACTGTTTTATATTTTATCTAGTAGCCTATATCCTACCCTATCATATCCTACCCTATCATATCCTACACCTATAATCCTATCCTACTTAAACTCTACTCCTGTCCTACTCTTATATACTGAACGCTTGTATCCACTTGTTTATATAGGTACTATACTATAGCGCGTGTTAAAAAATGATTAAAAATTACAATTTTCTAATTAAGATCTAAAAATACCTCCTCATAATTACATGTCTAAATATGTAGGCCTACAACATAATATTTAATGTAAATACATTTTGCAGCACACTTCAAAGTGCAATCATTGCAAGTACTTTGACATTAGCACGATGTTATGCAGACATCAGTTTTAGACGACATTATTTGGTCACCTAATTAACGCGGTACAGGCCCGTAACAAGGGACGGGGGGGGGGGGGGGGGAGGGTTCAGGTAGTTCGAACGAACATAACCCCCCCCCCCCATCCGCACCCCCACCCCCGGCGAGTAGAGCAGAGGTCCGCTTGAAATAAATCATTTAAAAATGAAAGGGAAATATAACGTGAGGTAGGCCTAATATTGGTCTTTCCGTCCATTTTAAAACTTGTTTTAATTTGATTTTGTCCCATAACTCTTGATCTGACTAATCTATGAGACGATGTCATCTTTCACCATAATTCATTTTTAAATTTTGTTAAAGCAGTTTTGTGTACAATGTTGCGCCATTATCACTTGTCCAACAACTGTCCAACAAACTAATTTCCAACGTTGTGCCTTCGTTACTTGTGCAACATCTCTCCAACAAACTAGTTTCAAACGTTGTGCCATGGTGTCCTGTCCAACAACTCTCCAACAAACTAGTTTCCAACGTTGTACCATCGTTACTTGTGCAACAAAGCTCCAGCAAACTAGTTTCCAACGTTGTGCCATCGTTACTTGTGCAACAACTCTTCAACAAACTAGTTTCTAACGTTGTACCATATTGTGTCCTGTCCAACAACTCTCCAATAAACTAGTTTCCAACGTTGTGCCATCGTTACTGGTGCAACAATTCTCCAACAAACTAGTTTCCAACGTTGTGCCATTGTGTCCTGTCCAACAACTCTCCAACAAACTAGTTTCCAACGTTGTGCCATCGTTACTTGTGCAACAACTCTCCAAAAATCTAGTTTATAACGTTGTGACATTGTGTCCTGTCCAACAACTGACTAACAACTAGTTTCCAACGTTGTGCCATTGTGTCATATCCAACAACTCTCCAACAAACTAGTTTCCAACGTGCCATTGTGTCATATCCAACAACTCTCCAACAAACTAGTTTCCAACGTTGTGCCATCGTTACTTGTGCAACAAATCTCCAACAAACTAGTTTCCAACGTTGTGCCAATGTTTCTTGTCCAACAACTCTCCAACAAACTAGTTTCCAACGTTGTGCCATTGTGTCATATCCAAAAACTCTCCAACAAACTAGTTTCCAACGTTGTGCCATCGTAACTTGTGCAACAAATCTCCAACAAACTAGTTTCCAACGTTGTGCCATCGTAACTTGTGCAACAAATCTCCAGCAAACTAGTTTCCAACGTTGTGCCATCGTTACTTGTGCAACAACTCTCCAACAAACTAGTTTCCAACGTTGTGTCTCGTTACTTGAGCAAGAACTCTCCATCAATCTAGTTTCCAACGTTGTGCCATTGTGTCCTGTGCAACAACTCTCCAACAAACTAGTTTCCAACGTGCCATTATGTCCTCAGTCCAACAACTGACCAACAAACTAGTTTCCAACGTTGTGCCATCGTGCCCTGTCCAACAACTCTCCAACAAACTAGTTTCCAACGTTGTGCCGTTATGTCTTGTCCAACAACTGACCAACAAACTAGTTTCCAACGTTGTGCCATCGTTACTTGTGCAACAAATCTCCAACAAACTAGTTTCCAACGTTGTGCCAATGTTTCTTGTCCAACAACTCTCCAACAAACTAGTTTCCAACGTTGTGCCGTTGTGTCTTGTCCAACAACTGACCAACAAACTAGTTTCCAACGTTGTGCCCCCGGGGGGGGGGGTACTCACGTATATTGGTTATACGGGGATGTGCCGCTGGGAAGGGTGACTTTTTGAAGAAAGATCCTTAGACATGGGTCCCCTTTTCATAAAAAAGATCCTTAGACATGGGTCCCATTTTCCCCCCAAAAATCCTTAGACATGGGTCTCTTATCCCGGCTCTTATCATTTGTTTCATTCCTCTCTTTTCTCCCTCATTTGTCCGGGAAATCCTTAGACATGGGTCCATTTTTCACAAAAAATCCTTAGACATGGGTGCCTATTTACAGCAAAAGGACCCTTGGATGTGGGTATGGGTCTGGAGTTCTCAGCCGCACACCCCCGTCCGATTATAATCTGAGTACCCCCCCCCCCCCGGGGGTTGTGCCATCGTTACTTGTGTAACAAATCTCCAACAAACTAGTTTCCAACGTTGTGCCAATGTTTCTTGTCCAACAACTCTCCAACAAACTAGTTTCCAACGTTGTGCCGTTGTGTCTTGTCCAACAACTGACCAACAAACTAGTTTCCAACGTTGTGCCATCGTTACTTGTGCAACAAATCTCCAACAAACTAGTTTCCAACGTTGTGCCAATGTTTCTTGTCCAACAACTCTCCAACAAACTAGTTTCCAACGTTGTGCCATTGTGTCTTGTCCAACAACTGACCAACAAACTAGTTTCCAACGTTGTGCCATCGTAACCTGTGCAACAAATCTCCAACAAACTAGTTTCCAACGTTGTGCCATCGTTACTTGTGCAACAACTCTCGAACAAACTAGTTTCCAACGTTGTGACTCGTTACTTGAGCAAGAACTCTCCATCAATCTAGTTTCCAACGTTGTGCCATTGTGTCCTGTGCAACAACTCTCCAACAAACTATTTTCCAACGTGCCATTATGTCCTCAGTCCAACAACTGACCAACAAACTAGTTTCCAACGTTGTGCCATCGTGCCCTGTCCGTCAACTCTCCAACAAACTAGTTTCCAACGTTGTGCCGTTGTGTCTTGTCCAACAACTGACCAACAAACTAGTTTCCAACGTTGTGCCATCGTTACTTGTGCAACAAATCTCCAACAAACTAGTTTCCAACGTTGTGCCATCGTTACTTGTGCAACAAATCTCCAACAAACTAGTTTCCAACGTTGTGCCAATGTTTCTTGTCCAACAACTCTCCAACAAACTAGTTTCCAACGTTGTGCCGTTGTGTCTTGTCCAAGAACTGACCAACAAACTAGTTTCCAACGTTGTGCCATCGTTACTTGTGCAACAAATCTCCAACAAACTAGTTTCCAACGTTGTGCCAATGTTTCTTGTCCAACAACTCTCCAACAAACTAGTTTCCAACGTTGTGCCATTGTGTCATATCCAAAAACTCTCCAACAAACTAGTTTCCAACGTTGTGCCATCGTAACTTGTGCAACAAATCTCCAACAAACTAGTTTCCAACGTTGTGCCATCGTTACTTGTGCAACAACTCTCCAACAAACTAGTTTCCAACGTTGTGCCATCGTAACTTGTGCAACAAATCTCCAGCAAACTAGTTTCCAACGTTGTGCCATCGTTACTTGTGCAACAACTCTCCAACAAACTAGTTTCCAACGTTGTGTCTCGTTACTTGAGCAAGAACTCTCCATCAATCTAGTTTCCAACGTTGTGTCATTGTGTCCTGTGCAACAACTCTCCAACAAACTAGTTTCCAACGTGCCATTATGTCCTCAGTCCAACAACTGACCAACAAACTAGTTTCCAACATTGTGCCATCGTGCCCTGTCCAACAACTCTCCAACAAACTAGTTTCCAACGTTGTGCCGTTATGTCTTGTCCAACAACTGACCAACAAACTAGTTTCCAACGTTGTGCCATCGTTACTTGTGCAACAAATCTCCAACAAACTAGTTTCCAACGTTGTGCCAATGTTTCTTGTCCAACAACTCTCCAACAAACTAGTTTCCAACGTTGTGCCGTTGTGTCTTGTCCAACAACTGACCAACAAACTAGTTTCCAACGTTGTGCCCCCGGGGGGGGGGGGGTACTCACGTATATTGGTTATACGGGGATGTGCCGCTGGGAAGGGTGACTTTTTGAAGAAAGATCCTTAGACATGGGTCCCCTTTTCATAAAAAAGATCCTTAGACATGGGTCCCATTTTCCCCCCAAAAATCCTTAGACATGGGTCTCTTATCCCGGCTCTTATCATTTGTTTCATTCCTCTCTTTTCTCCCTCATTTGTCCGGGAAATCCTTAGACATGGGTCCATTTTTCACAAAAAATCCTTAGACATGGGTGCCTATTTACAGCAAAAGGACCCTTGGATGTGGGTATGGGTCTGGAGTTTTCAGCCGCACACCCCCGTCCGATTATAATCTGAGTACCCCCCCCCCCCCGGGGGTTGTGCCATCGTTACTTGTGTAACAAATCTCCAACAAACTAGTTTCCAACGTTGTGCCAATGTTTCTTGTCCAACAACTCTCCAACAAACTAGTTTCCAACGTTGTGCCATCGTTACTTGTGCAACAAATCTCCAACAAACTAGTTTCCAACGTTGTGCCAATGTTTCTTGTCCAACAACTCTCCAACAAACTAGTTTCCAACGTTGTTCCATTGTGTCTTGTCCAACAACTGACCAACAAACTAGTTTCCAACGTTGTGCCATCGTAACTTGTGCAACAAATCTCCAACAAACTAGTTTCCAACGTTGTGCCATCGTTACTTGTGCAACAACTCTCGAACAAACTAGTTTCCAACGTTGTGACTCGTTACTTGAGCAAGAACTCTCCATCAATCTAGTTTCCAACGTTGTGCCATTGTGTCCTGTGCAACAACTCTCCAACATACTAGTTTCCAACATTCCATTATGTCCTCAGTCCAACAACTGACCAACAAACTAGTTTCCAACGTTGTGCCATCGTGCCCTGTCCAACAACTCTCCAACAAACTAGTTTCCAACGTTGTGCCGTTATGTCTTGTCCAACAACTGACCAACAAACTAGTTTCCAACGTTGTGCCATCGTTACTTGTGCAACAAATCTCCAACAAACTAGTTTCCAACGTTGTGCCAATGTTTCTTGTCCAACAACTCTCCAACAAACTAGTTTCCAACGTGGTGCCATTGTGTCATATCCAACAAATCTCTCCAACAAACTAGTTTCCAACGTTATGCCATCGTCACTTGGGCAACAAATTTTTATTTTTTATTTTATTTTTATTTGTCTTATTTACCCAGGGTGACCTAGTCAGTGGTTAAACACTGTTATTCTTTCGGGCCCTGCACAAAAACACATAATATTGTACAACATAATACATAAATGTGAAGTGAAAGAGAATATTAAACACTATTTTAAACAAAGTAAAAAAATGCAAACAAAAACATGAAGGGACGAAACAAAACATATGAAACATATGAACCAACCGTTTATAGTGATCGAACCGAAATTAATAAAATACCTATCTTGGGAGGGGAAAACGCGGCCCGTCAATTTAACCACCTACGTCTTATTATAGCGCGCACTAACAACTACAATCCACCCGCATTATGAATCGAACGTTCCTAGCACCAAAGACACACACAATATTATGTAACAAAGCACGGTCTTTCACGCAGTCATTCTACAAGCATGGAGCTACGAACAAGCATGCTTTTCAATTTTGCTCAATAAAACTGACTTTCTATTTGGAAATCGTCAAAATATGTACATGAGCCATGCATAAGGTATTTTAATTCTAAGTTGCCAAAATATCAGTTTGGTTCTTTGAGGACGAATCTTGCAACTCACCGGTGAAAGTCTGAGTGGCGAGAACCTTCAGGCTTCCAGCGAATGTGTCCTTTTGAGGCCTGTACATCATCCTTGTACACGAAAACGGATAAAAAGGGTACTTTTTCAGCATTAGGCGGGTAACCCGGGTTACGCGTTTAAGGTATCAAAAACAGCAAAAATCAAGAAAAAGGGTATCAAATTCAGAGGTGAAATGAAAATCAGGGATGAAAATATAGTGATGTGTTCCAAATAATTATGGTTAACTTCTTTTTAAACGGTTCCTTTTGGGCTAAAGAAAGGTCTATGATGATGATGTAATACTAAAATGCCGTGCACGCAAGATATAAAATCGCCGTTAAGGGTATAAAAATCAGAGATGTTAGACGGGTTTCCCTGTTTAGGGTATCAAAACTATTCTTATTGCGATCCCCGTTTAGGGTGCTTTTCAGAAAGTGATTTACGCGGATGATGTACAGGTCTCAATGAGAAATGCCCCCCCCCCCCGGAGTTACTTAGACCATCCATGTCATTCACAAAAAGCTTGTCAGCTCGAACGATCGAAGCCTGGGGTTTGGCCCCCAGAGCACCCCCTAAAAGGGCCCCAAGGGGGGGGGGGGAGGGGTACTCCGGTATTTTTTTTTGACGGGGATGTGAGGCCCGTATCTTGAACCCCTAACCCATCTTTTGGGGCAAATTTTGACCCATGTTCAGGGATTTGTCGTACTGGACCCTTAAAACCTTCCTCAACCTCAAGAAATGGATTGAAAAAATATACGAGGCACAGGATTTCGGGATACTACCTGATGTTCAGGGATTTTGTTGAAAATGTGAACCCATGTTTAGGGATTTTTTGGGGTAGAAAACGGCCGGGGACCTATGTTTAGGGATTTCTATTGAAAAAGTGACCCATTTGGGCGGCACATTCCCGTATAGCGTATATATGGAAGTACCCCCCCCCCCCCCCCGGGATCCTAGTATCCATATCACACTAATTAAACTTCAATAAGTTATAGGATGAAAATAATCCATGTAATAGACTCAAGTATTATTGATGAATAAATTATTCATATTTTTACAAATACTTCAGATTTTGAAAATCTGGGTATTATTGGGTAATCTATCGTAATAAAGCATATACCTAAAAGAGCAAGATTCATACGTCAACATGCGTCGTAATATCTCTCATAGTATTGAATATGTATCGAATTACAATACATGCTTTTTGCTAGAGGAGATATCGTTATAAGAAAATATTGGTCGTGTAAGTTAGAAATTCACCCCCCTTTTGATGGCATTTTCTGTCAAAATGTATGCACAATTTTGTAACGAGCGCGTAATACATGTATCCTAATAGTATCCATATCAAACTATAGGATTATACTTCAATAAGTTACAGGAGGAAAATAATCCATGTAATAGACTCTAGTATTATTGATGAATAAATTATTCATATTTTTGCAAAAGGCATTCTAAAGTTCAATCTTTTTGATAATCCATGTAATAGTTATGAGATATGACATGGCATGAATGAAGGACTTGATTTATTTACTATCAAGCATCTTGATTTGTTCCACCGTTTCCAAAATGAACTGAAATTTCAGGAGACGGAGATTATTTTGCTTATTACAGAGGATTGCCAAGTGTTAGGTGTTCGTGTCAGTGTTGCCGCGACTCACTGGACCGGTTGATTGACGTCATCAAAATAGATGTATGTACGAGCAGTCAAGAGAGAGGGAAAAATACTTATATCCAGAATTTATTAAGAGCATAAAAAAATCATAACATCAATAACTGAACGCAGATGATATTAAACAAAACATTCAAAATAGTTCCAAGCAGGAAAATAGAGTCGCGAACGTACGTGAACCAAGCTTTGCTGCCCAAAATGCTCTGGATGTAGAGAAATAAACCCCCTTTTTTGCATTATAACCTTAATAAATCCAATTTATGTTATTCAATTCAGGTCAAATTTACATAGTATAATCTTGATTTGAGTATTGTAACTTTCTTGCGGTGCAGTTTGGTATCAAATGATCTTTTCAATAATAATTTATGAAATTTTGAAAATTGTATTGCTTTTTCAAGGTAGTCAATTGATATTGTAAGGATTTCTGTAAACACACCCATTGTCCATCTGCACCTGTTTGACAAGACATAATACCGAGTGTCCCCCAAAACCCGATATACTTTTAAAATGGCCCCCAAATAATTTTTTTTTATCGAATTTTTGAAAATGTTTATATTTATGGACAGCTGAAAGTCTCTTCTATCATATGACACCAAAAAGTCCGAAAATGTTTTATGCTTGAGTGAGCACTGCCCACTTTTGTAAAGGACATAAAAGTTAGGTTGCGCAGGAAATGGCTATCCACTTTGGGTGAAGTGAAAAGTTATCCAGTTTAGAAATTGCTGATTGTCTGATGAGTTTATGATAAATCATGATGGATATGGGTTTGTGCAGTGTATGACATGGCTTATGAATTCAAAAGTTTGTGCATGAGTGATAAATTATTTTCTTTTTAATTAATCACAATTTGATTATGGAAGTTGTTTTGACAGTGCCGTACCGAATTATCTGCATTATCTGGTGTTGATGTCTGTGGTAATTGAGGGGGGGGGGGGGGGGGCTGGTGGTTGTGTGTGTGCGTACGTGTGTGGGTGTGTGTGTGTGTGTGTGTGACGTGTTACAATTCCGGGAGGTGTTTTTCAAGAGGTCCATCCGTAGGCATTTTGCTCCATACCAAACCATTCATCCCATCTTTCCTTGCCCCTGAAAACTCTACCATTTCCAAAACTCATTTGCCATAAATAAAGTTTGCTTAATTAATACCCATTTGTACCCAATAATGCCTTAAAGCATAATCTGTGACATTAATAGCTATTATCTTCCAAACAACAAAGATACTGCATAATAGGCTTTCATGTTTTCAATCATTAAGATCTTTGATTTACATAATCCAATCTCCACTTGGCTCCACACGAATTAAAGAGATATCGTAAAAACTTTTGTTCCAATTTAAAGTTACGGTATGTCCCTGCACTTTCCTTTGCGTAGAATGTCATTTGAAGACTCTCATTCAAATCACAAATAAATAAGATAACATCCCTTTGTAACGTTATGTGACATGATTTTAAAACTAAGCTGACATGATTGGTTGTTGACTATGATTGATTGATTGAGTGATTGATTGATTGATTGATTGATTGATTGATTGACTTGTTGGTTGGTTGATTGATTGGTTATTTGATTGTTTTATTGTTGTTGATTGATTGATTCATGACTGATTGATTGATCGATCGATTGATTGATTGCATCAGTGTTTGATTGATCAATTGATTGATTGAATCAGTGTTTGTTTGACTCTTGATTAATTGATTGATTGACTGATTGAATCAGTGTTTGATTGATTGATTGATTGGATCAGTGTTTGATTCTGAATTATTAAATTTCTGTTCCTGAATAATGGTGACATAAACCATGCCAAACCCAGCACAAATCCCAACCCTAATAATTCATTATCAATTACCATGTGCAGATCAACAGCAGGTACTGCTTTTAAAAGTCCACAGTCAAATTATGATCACTGATGCATAAACTTTTGATTACATGACACCATGTCATACACCACACAAACCCATCCATCATAATCTATCATAAACTCCTCATACCATATAAGCAATTTCTAAGCTGGAGAACTTCTCATCTCAGCCAAAATGGATAGTGAATTCCTGCACGACCTAATCGTCCTTTACAAAAGTGGGCAGTCAGGGGCGGGTCTAGCTTTTTTCCAAGGGGGGGTTTGAGGGGCTGAGCTGGGTATTGCGAGGGAGCGTAGCGACCGAGCCCGAGCAAGCGAAGCGAGCGAGGGGGGAGGGTGTGGGAAGGGGGATACCCCCCTCCCACAGTAGGGAGATTTTTCATTTTTAGGGTTGCCAGCTTGCGATTTTAAGCATACTTGCATGCTCTATTTTTTCTCTTTTTTGCCCAAATAATTGGGGGGGGGGGGGGGGGGACTACAGCCCCATCCCCCCCCCCCGGCCCTGGCTACGCGGTCCCTGGGTTTGTCCCAACGGCGATGCAGAGCATCGTCTGTTGGAACTTAAAAGCGCGAATTGGTGCAAAACCGCGAATTGCCGCCTATGCATGTAGAAAATAAGTTCAGCGTGACATGTGTACAATAATTGCACAGCATGCACATATGCACAACAAACACGCACAGCTGGTGCAGTCCATGCAGTTATTACGTGAGACGGTGAGTGACTGACTACCAAACTACCAACACATTCTGGATCACCCCCCCCCCCCCCACTTTTCAAAGTGGATTTACGCCCCTGCTTCATGATAATTAATGAGAAATGTTTGATGTTTTGTAGGGTTCAGAGCGGGTTAAACAATGTTACACGATCCGCGTCTAGCAATTTGCGGTTTTGCACCAATTCGCGCTTTTGTCAAAGAAATTCTATAATAATGACATAGAATGTCTTTGACTTTTGTACTCCAAAAAGATTATAGAATCTCTTTGTTGTACTCCAACACACGCCGCCGCGCTGGAACACTGTCGCACATACGTAGAGTATGACACTACGCGCTGAACTTATTTCCTACATGCTTAGGCGGCAATTCGCGGTTTTGCACCAATTCGCGCTTTTGAGTTCCAACAATCGTCCACACACGGGCGCGAAACGGCGATGTCTGTGAGCCGCGTAGCGTCGCGCCGATTTTTTGTTTGTTTGTTTTTGTTTTTTTGCTATTTGAACCTCTGTAAGTGATGTTTTCCTGGCATCTACTAACGCAATGGAGACCATAAAAAGCAGTCCATAATAACGTCTTTTTAGATCAAATAACAGTTTAATACACAGTTATATCCAGAGTTATCGTGTGTTTGGTTATCAACTTAATAAGTTACCAGGGGTCCGTTGCACAAAACTTGCGTTTAAACGCAAATCAGAAAAATCAAACGCAACTTTATTTTCAGCCAATCAGAAGTGCGCATTAAGGACTTGCGTTTGATTTTTAGGAGTTGCAATTAAACGCAAGTTTTGTGCAACGGACCCCAGATGAGTTGAATAATATTATATCTTCTCACAATATTTGCACTTGAAATTTTCCTCTCCACTGTGAGTCTGGACATATTATGATGGCTTTTTCCTATGCACATTAAATGTTTACTTGGCAGCCCAATGGGGGGGGGGGGGGTTAAACCCCCTAACCCCCCCCCCCCGCCCCCCGTAGATCCGCCACTGGCAGTGCTCCCAAGCATGAAATAGTTTTGGACTTTTTTGGTGTCATATGATAGAAGATACCTTCAGCTTACCATATATATATCTAAATTTCCCCCAAAATTCACAAAAATCTTTTATTTGGGGGCCGTTTTTAAAGTGTATCGTTTTTGGGGGGGACACTCGGTATCATTCATGAGAGGGGCCTTGTAAAGTATCTGGGCTATAGTACGTGGTTCATGCTACGTACCATTCATGTGTTACTTATTACTCAAATTGGCCTATACCTCAATAACTTAATAACTTTTTGATCAATTGACACCAAATTGTTAATATCCCAGCTAACAATCGGACGTTTTCTGAACGTTCTAAAAACGTTCCAAGTTGGTTCTTTGGACGTTTCGTAAAAACGTTTTTTGGACGTTTTTTTGTGGAAGGTTTTGGACGGCCATAAAACGTTTTATTGGACGTTTTTAAAACGTTTTTTAAACGTTTAAAAAAAAAAAAAAACCTTTGAAAATATGCTTCTAAATGAAGGACCTTCAGAAAACCTACGGACATTTAAAAAACGTTTTAAGAACATTTAAAAAACCTCCAGCAAACGTTTTATGAACGTTTATAAAACGTTTCTCAAAAAACCTTTCTAGAATGTTTTGAAACCCGGCAGACGTTTAAAAAACGTCAAAAAACCGGTAAAGAACGTTTATAAAACCTGGCGGACGTTTTAAGTACGTCCGAAAAAACCCTTCCAGAACGTACATAAAACCTTCTAGAACGTTTTGAAACCCGGCAGACCTTTTAAAAACGTCCAGAAAACCTTTAAAGAACGTTTATAAAACCTGGTGGACATAATAATAAAAATAATAATTTTAACCTGATGTGAAGCTCTTTCTGTGCAATCCTTCTAATGGTCTAAAATCTTAATCTCCTATAATCCTAACAACTCTATAACCCTAACAACCCTATACCTATATCCTATCCTATCCTATCTACAGTACTCTTGGCAGGTCTTTCTATATATAGGAACCAGATGGCAATGACCATAAAAAAATAGTTGAAGATTACATTTTTTCAGTTTTGACCTATAAATACCTCTTCAAATTGCATTGGGCATAACAATTAATGTAAATACATTTTGCATTATAGCACAAATTGAATTGCCAAAATAGATTGCCGTTTATCCTTTTTAAAATATGATTTTGGTCAATTATGGACTTTTGTGAATATTCATGAATCATGATCAATTGTATCATGTACATGGTCCACGTTTGAACGCTTAAAAAACGTTTTAAAAACGTTCGGTAAGAAACGTTTTGTTTTAGACGTTTTAAAAACGTTTTTAAAACTTGGTGTTTGCTGGGAATAATAATAATAATAAAGAATAATAATAATAATAATAATGATAATAACAATAATAATAAGAATCATATATGATAATGATAATAAACATATCTACTGCAGCTAAACGTTCAGCAGATTATGTCTTGGTAAAACGTGTTGTAAACGTTTTTTGGACGTCATCAAAAGACCTATAGCTGTGAATTTGCGGCAAATGTTTAAGTCAAAACTTCGACATTCTGTAAACGTTTTTTAAACGTTTATTAAAGACGAAGACGTAGCGGACCTAATAAAAACGTTCAATGTAAACGTTTATTAAAGACGAAGACGTAGCGGACCTAATAAAAACGTTTTGTAAACGTTTTTTAAAGACCAAGACGTAGCGGACCTAATAAAAACGTTTTGTAAACGTTTATTAAAGACAAAGACGTAGCGGACCTAATAAAAACGTTTTGTGAACGTTCTGAAAACGTTTTGTGTTTGCTGGGATATGACCTGAACTGAATTACACACATTAGAGTTATTAAGGTTATAATGCCAAAAAAGGGTTTTTCTCTACATCCAGAGCATTTTGGGAAGCAAATTAGCTTGGTTTAGGGGCACTTTCGGTGTTCAATTTTTCAGCTAGGGGCATGCATGTTACACCCTCTTCCCGATGGAAATTTTTGTCAGATTTTATATATTTGTGAAGAAATCTAGACATGGATGGTCTATGTAACTTTAAGGAGTCAGGGCAGCGTTTCATCAAACGGTCATAAGTACAAGTTCACCGACATCACATTGAAACGCGTGTATTAAAACTAACACGCGTTTCAATAGGATGTCGGCGAACTTGTAGTTATGACGGTTTGATGAAACGATGCCCAAATCTCTTGTGTAAAATGGGGGACTATTTCGGGACAGGCTCCCAGACTAGACTAATATCTACAAGTACCGGTACCGTACCCGGTACACCCGGGACAAATACTAGTACCAAAGTTTAAAGATCGTGGTTGCCTGATACTTTGATAGGACTGCGGCTGTGAAATTGATGGTAGAAAAATTAGTGACAGGACTGCTAGAAAGACATGGAGAAAGAACGGTGAGAATGAAGCGGAAACCATTATAAGATAATAAAGTATTCAATGTAAGAATTTAAAGGGAAAAGAATTCCTTTTTGATCGTGGGCGCATATACGGTATGTGCATTGCGGGTTGATGTGGCTGTATCCATACAACTTGGCTACGGATACCGCCACACGGACGTGGCGGTATGGTATACAGATAATGCACAGTATAGTAGCGAGTGCATTCAGGGCCAAATATAGTCTAGATTCTATCCGTTTTTTATATTTGGTTTATTCCCTAACGCTGCTCTTTCTCTAACGCATATCCCACACAGAGCGCGACTCTCCACTAATCGCGCGATCCCCACAATTTCACCCGTCGAAAAAAAACGTCTAGAAGCTTTTGCCATGATGCGGGGTCAAAAGTTCACGCTAATATATTCTGACGTAATGCCTGGTCGCACGCTGTAATGAATATGCATAAGTAAGATCGTCGATTCAGTGTGTGTGTGTGTGTGTGTGTGCAAGGAGTTATCACAGAACTTTGATTTGATAACTCTTTGGTGTGTGTGTTGGTGAACTTTCTGTAGTATCTGCACTGATTCCAAAAATGACCCTACTCATGTCACGGTTATCCCTCTGCCTTTGGACAGGCAGCGGAAAAGCTTTGACCACGTTATTGGACCAAAAATAACCATTTTGGTTACACATTGTTTTATTGAATCAGAGCAAAGAAGGATTTGGTAGGCCCCAAAAATAACAATTTGTGTCCCTTTCCCCCCGAAATGTGATTTAATTTTTTTGATCAGCATCATTAAAGGGGTGGGTCTCGATATCCAAAATTGATGTGAAAATGTGTGTAGGTTCCAAAACAATAAAATTATTCATTTTACTTCAATCGTTTTGACCATTTCGATTATTATGCCCACTTTGATCCACTATGACTACATGATTGTATTTGCACATTTTTATGAGAAACTAAAAATTAGTGAGCAGCAACCGTTCGGACTTCCTCTCCAAAAGAACAATTTTGGTGGGGAAGATTATTTTGACAAACTTAATTACCCAGAAGTATCTAAGTATATTTTTGCTCTGATTCCAAGAATGTCAGTCGAATCGGCCTTACTCAGGACATTCTGGTCGTTATGGCCACTTTTTGACTCGGAATAACCATTACACCACTCCTTCTATGTCCGAAATCAATTATTGGATGTATCTATTCCGTTCTGAAAATGTCGGTAATATGACTATTTTGCTTATTTTCTGTTAGAAACTTGAAACTTATGAAATCTAAAGCTTGTTTTGAAATTTAAAATGTCTGATAGGGAAGCCAATTTATCTGACTAACATTTGCAAGTAAAAGTATAAGGCAAGATCATGTTGTTCTGATATTGATATAAAAAGAATAATGAGAAGTCAACACAAATATCTATCTCTCACTCTAATAAATGGAGCATTTCATTCATTCTCATTTAAATAAGTAACCATGACAACCATGTTTTATCATTTTTCAGTACACCCAGTTATACCCTCCAAAATAAATCATAAAGCAATCCATCACAGCTAATCACTTATTTTTACAAGCCTCCCAAATTGGAAAATTTTGAATGTCCGTCCGTGACGCGAACTGATCACACTCTTATGTCGTTTTCCCCAAGCTTCATAATTCCGAAGTGTCGTTACTTCGAAGGTTCGTAATTCCATATACAATCTAAAAACTGAAGTGTTAAATCACCATTTAAAAGTGCCGAGGAGTGACCACTTTTTTCAAAATTCGTGTTTTGAAGTGACTTCGGAACCTCAGGAATTATGAACCTTCTGAAAATACATGTACGAGTGCGTCCCTTTAGATAAGCTCAAACGTACAACACTGAATTTTCATGTTATTGCGATTCAAGAATAGTTTTGTTTTGACATTCATATATGTTGTCAAATGTATACATTGGTGCACTCAGTGCCGTAAAATTAAGAGGCAAGGGATTTCTGTCCGTTCCCTTAGTTTGAGATTCATGCCTTCCGTGCCCTTGCCTTCACTGATGGGAAGGGGAAAATATTAATCCTTTTTCAGGTACACGAGCCTCCTCCTCCCCCCTCCCCCCACCCACTTGTTACCTCCCTCTTTGTCCCGACTGGGTATGGGATGACCCTGTAATAATTATATGCGCCACTTTGCATAATATAGAAACATGCCAATGAGGATTGGCGGATGGAATCGGGGTCATGGCGGAGATTACAAGTCCAAGTTGATTTTTGCGTTTATCTGCCTGATTATTAAAAATTTTAATCTTTTTTTTTTAGTGGAGGAGGGAATCTCATAAAAAAATCCAAACATTAAAAACTATGTTGGTTTATTCAACGGTCAAAATACTACCAAACCGAGTCTAGCAGGATCAAAAAGGTGTGATCCGAACATACAGCTCTGTTTATTATTCCACATATTGAATGAAATAAGAACAAAAGGGACAAGCATAGCAATACAAATTAAAACAGAACGAAGAAATAAAAATCGATATGTGGTATGGGGGTGGTAACAGAGGCTAATTTACCTATCAAAGGTCAATCCCCAACTTGAACATTGAAATATAGGCAAGTTAAAGGGCAATCCAACCTTGGTAATGAGATGATTTGTGTGAAAGCAGAAAAATAAGAAAAACAAGATGGTGAAAGTTTGAAAGAAATCGGACAAGGATTAAGAAAGTTATGGATGTTTGAAAAATGAGATCACTACATCTATGTGAATCTCAAATTGGCAATTTGGTGAGTCAATTGTGACATTTTTGTGGACAACTCTCCCATTTGTCGTACACAAAAATATCATTAATTTGCGGTTTTCTTCGAGGCGCTTTTACCCTCGGGGCAGTACTCAAAATATATTGGAGATAGCATATTGTTATAGGTCCTCATGAGCGAAAAGATCCTACTGAGTAATGCATTTTTTTAAAAAGTGACATTTTAGTCATTTTGTGTGTTAGAGCAAATGGGGGAGTTGTCCACAGCTACATCACAGTGACATTACCTAGTCGGCCAATTTGAAATTCCCATATGCATAGTGATTACAACTTTCAAAAATTCATAACTTTCTTATTGCTTGTCCGATTTCGTTCAAACTTTCACCAATCTGCTTCTCTGATTTTTCCTCTTTCTTTCAAAGCAACTTGCTATTAAGGTTGGATTTCCCTTTAATTATTGTTATAAACAGTTCAATACAAGATCTAATACTACTAAAGCAGTATTAGATCTTGTATTATTGAACTGTTTATAACAAATATTGCTTCTGATATATGTTTACAATGATGAAAAGCTCCAACAGAACACTGTTTTAAACATTAGAAACCTTCTTTAAAATATTGCAACATAATTATCTGTCTATAATGTCAAGTACATGTAGTCATTTTCTACCATAAGACAATGACCAAAATAATTATATACTATAGGGACAAGGCCACATTTTCTTGCCTTTTCAAAAAATGATGGTCATATGGTCAAAATACATGTACCCTTGATGGTCGAAATGGTCAACAATGCTGAAATAATATCCAGTAAACGTTATTATGTCTTAATTAACATGACATCTCCATAAAGAACAGGAATAACGTGAAATGGCCAATCGTCACTAAAATGTCGTTTGTTGGTTCAATGAATCAGCACAGCAAAAGCCGCCTTGTCTGCGTGCGAAGCCCTGCCTGCCTTTGTTGAGCTCTGCATGGCCTGCCCGCACCGTGCCCGCAATGCCCCGATCAAACACCACTGAAAAACTGAATATTACGTAATCACTCATGAATGATGCATATTCTTCGTCCAATCAGCGCAGATCGAGCGGGTCTATTCTCCCCGAAAAATTTCGGGAACGGTCGTTAAACTGGCAAATGCGACTGGACTGTTTGCGAGGGTCGATTTGGAAGGGCTATATCAGTTTTAGCGTTGGGGGTGTATTATTTTCTCAACGGATCGCGTTCGTGCGCGAACAGTCCAGGCAGTGGACTAGGCCAAATAATGCATGATGTGCGAGAAGAGCCCCTGGCCTGGATATACCGCACCGAGGTCCGCAGGACCAAGTGCAATGCGGTATAATTATATCCAGGTGGCGAGTCGAGCAAAGACTCACGCGTGTGGCGGTAAACACTGCCTTATTTATTATATAACCTCGCATGTTGTAAGATCTAACGTTAGACTTTCTTTAATAGTTTAGTCTATAGATCTAGAGAGATCTAACTGTGCTAAATTTATCAGGCGAATATTTTGAATAGAATCTAGGGTTTGGTTACATCATACATGTGGTGTTTGCTTTAATTTTGGACTGTGTGGTACAACTACATGTATGATGGAGGTACTAACGTTAAAGCTACGCACTTTGTTTCCAGCGGCTAAAAATTCACTTTTTCAATGATCTATGCCAATTTCTTTCATATATCTTGGTTCTACATAGATCTACTCTTAGAATTAAATCCATGAAAAAATTACGACAGACAAATATCAATGGACAATGACAATAACATTGATTTTCGAGTCGATGCCGATACCCATGTCGAATTTGGTCGACAAGCTACATGTACGCACATTTAATAAATGAATGCAAATCTTGACTTTGAAGCTGACTGATACAAATTTCACCCCGATTTGCAAATAGTGATAATATCACGAAAAATAAAGGGAAATTACTCATTCTTTTTGGCAAACGTAAATGATAATCTCGTTGCTCAGTCACACCAAAAGTTTGGCGCATTGAACGCGTCGCATTGCGCGTATTTGCAGGGTGCGTAGCTTCAGGACCCCTGACCATACTATTAGGTCTACCGTGCACTTTATTTTGATAAAAAGAAGCCGGCTATTCTCTAGCGTTGCGAATTGCGACTACAAAGTGCCGACTACATGCTTTTTGCTGAAATTACATGTATTTGTAATCTTAAAATTAAACTAAATAAAACTTCAACTATTGATCAGTGTTGTATCCGAGGCCGGCTCAGTCGAGACCGAGACCAAGCCCGAGGCATGGCTCCCCGAGACCGATACCGAGACCGAGACCGAGACATGGCCATTCCGAGGCCGAGGCCGAGGACGCAATATTCGGCCTCGAGACCGGCCTCGAGGATGAGGGCAGCCTCGAGGCATACAACACTGGTGACGTCACGCCTTCGCGAGAAAGTCAAAAGTTTCAAAACTACACGCGAAAATGCTCGACGACGATAGCGAAATCAGTCAGAAATTGCAGTGAAATCTCATCATATATTATGTAAAATCTAAAACCATATCGAAAAATCAAAAGAGAAAATATTATTACTCTTTAAAAACATAATATCTCCAATGATACTGTTCTCGAATCTGAACATCGCGAACAGCATGATAACATCGAGGTAAACCGTTTTACAATAAAAATGAGTGCAAAAGCCGAACACCAACACCAACACCAGACTTGAAATCACATTTTCCCAATCCCTAGGGGTTGGTGTTGGCGAATGGATGAATTCATGTAAATTGTCAACACTAATCGTGAAGCTCGGTTCAGCAGACGACATTTAACACCAACTTTCAACAAGAACTACCTGAAATGCGTAATATTTTGCAATGTCAATCCCAACACCAGCCTGATTTCAAGTTCGGTATAGAGGCTGGTGTTGGTGTTCTCACAACACCAACACCAGCCTCCAACACCGTACTTGAAATCACCCATTTTGACGATACAACATCAATTTCATCCTTACACTATGCAAGTAACTGGTATCTGGCAGTAGCATGCAGTGCTGTGCTTTGCGTTGTGACGGCGGAATTGCAATATCAGTGAATATTGAGGGCGCATTTCCACTACTTACGGGCTGAGTGTTCACTCTCATATTAGCTGATTAAAAAGTCATTTTCGACAATGAAAATGACCGCCTTTGTCGCTGCCTCGATCCGGCCTCGAGCCGAGACATCCGAGACATTAGCTTCCGAGGCCGAGGCCGCAATATTCGGCTTCGAGACCGGCCTCGAGGCATACAACACTGCTATTGATTGATTGCATTCATTAAGTTAATTTAGTTAACTAACTTACAACTTACCAAAAAACGATGATTTATTGTGTCATCTGCCCCCTGTCCGTATAATGGCAGACAAGTTATGCAAGGGTGTGACCTTTCAAAAAATGCAGCGATTACATTCTGCCATTACGGACTGGGGCAGATGATGCACTAAATCATCGTTTTTCGGTAAGTTGTAAGTTAGTTAACTAAATTAACTTAATGAATGCAATCAATCAATAGCAGTGTTGTATGCCTCGAGAGCGGTCTCGAAGCCGAATATATATATTTTCATCCTTCTATCGTTTTCTCTTTCTATCTTTCCTTGTTTTCTTTTGTTTTTCTTTGTTTTTATCATTCTATCATTTTCCTTTTCTATCTTTTCTTTCTTTTCATTATTCTATCATTTCCTCTTTCTATATTTCTTTGTTTTCTTTCTATCGTCTTCTCTTTCTTTTAATTTCTTTGTTTTTATCATTCTATCCATTCCTCTTTCTATCTTTTCTTAATATGTTTCTTTCTTTTCATCATTCTATCATGCAGCGATGGCCTGCACTTATAGGAAAATAAAGGAAAATCACGCATTGATTTCCCGCGGAACACACACACTCACTTCTGGTTGAAGTACGCTTTAGGATCGCTTTCGCTTTCACACTGCACGTTAGAGCGGTCTAACTAAGAACCGTTCCTCAAGACCACCTCCCGAGGTGGTCTTCTGGAGCGCTCCAAAAGAACGCTTCCTGGACCACTTTAGCATTCACACTCACCTCAGAACTGCTCCTGAGGAACAGGTCTTAGTTAGACCACTCTAACCAAGTGAGTGTGAAAGGGGTCCTGGAATCCCAAATTTATTGTTTACCCTCAGAATTATTTTTTTCACTATATTCGCCTGGAGTTCTCAGTTTTGCACTTGTTTCCTCAACACAATACTTATCTTTCTTTCATTCAAACAGCACCTCAGCCAGGGGGGGGGGGGGGGTCACTCTCAGACAAATGTGCTACCCAAGCGCATCCACACACTTAAAAAATGGACCCCAAATGGCGTATTGCACAAAGTCTAATTTGCACCCACGGCGTCACATCAGAAAAACATACCCTAAATGGCGTCAACAGGGTCATCACGCCACCCAAAAATACCCTGAGTTAAAGTGGCGTAGTCTATAAATTATTATGATACCAAGTACAATACCCTTAATGGCGTTTAAATAAATAACCCCTATTAAGCAGGAAAACAACAAAATAACGCTTTTCAAGTACAAACAGATAAACTTTTAGTGATATCATATTTAATTTGTATGCAAACAATCCAAATCACCAATCGGTGTTATTCATATTGATCAACAAAATACTCGTGATCACGAGACCACTGCTCCATTTCCCTAAACACTGTCTGATGCAACGTATAAGGGAATGTCATATTTATATCATACAAATATAAACTATTTGTTCAAATTTGCAACTTACAGCCTGTAACCAAAAAAAAAATGATTTCCTCACATTTCTTCTGTCACATATCTCTTTGATAATCCTTTAACTTTGAGACCTGTTTCCTTGATCTTCCAGAGGCCAGATCTACTGACAACTAAATCAACCCTTCTTCCATCATCTGCTGCTGTTTGTAATCTTCTAGAAGATTTCATAGTGACAGTTGACATTGATGGGGCTGAAGAAATACATGTAGAGTAGGATTTTCATAACATTTATACCCCAAATTTCGAAGACCGAATTTGTTATTTAGTACTCTAAAGGGCGATCGAAGCTGAAAAACACCCCTTTTTCAAGGAAAACGTTGACGACGCCATAAGGCTGAAAACAGACCCTTTTTGACGCTTTTTGTGGATTTTTTGTGGTTGCGAAGCATGTAATGTGGTGAGTGACCCCCCAGGGCACCTCAGCATTAGACCTGTTCACAAATATATTCAAATTTTATGCATACTTTTAAAACAAGGGTTGTTCTTGACAACCTGGCTGAAAGCTTGTCAGAGGCTTGTCAGACATAGCAACAAGTACTAATGTATGCAAACTGGGTTCCAAGTATTGTAGTTTATTCATTAATAACAGGTTAATGGAATACTTCGTTACTAGGTCCCCAGGAAAGAAACATCCATAAATTTGAATAACTTTGTGAACAGGTCTATTACCAAAAGGCCGGGTTCTTGCTAATTTTTCAGACAGCAGGTTATTTATCATTCATAGGCGGTTACTAAAAAAAACCAACAGGGGTCTGGGGGCTGTGAAGCCCCCAGCGGGGTGCAGGGGCAGCGCCCCTGGAGGGGGGATCCCCTAGCTTTTCCAAGAATTGATAAGGTAAAATCTCCCATTCTAGAGACTCTTCATGTACAAGGCAATTACTTCTTTTAAATAAAGAACAAGGCAACAAACAGGTCAAAAATGCCAGCTCAGATGACATTGTTGTCATTTTATTTAACATCCTTGTTATTCAGAAAGTGAATGTGTGATTTTTTTTATATATATAATAGCTGCAGCTATTTTTGATATTCTACAGTCAGTTTATTTTTGTTTCTTCTTCCTTCTCGATCTCTTTCAATGTTTAGAGCCATTTCTTCCCATTTCTTTACGACCGCTTTCACAACACAGCTGTGAAAGCGTGTCTCTGTGAAGCTTGTGAAAACAGAAATTGTTGACTCGAATCGAGACGGATTTTTAATTTATGTATTTAATTATTATTATTTTTTTTTTTTTGGGGTGGTTTTTGTGTTTTTTTTGTGGTGAGGCCACAGCCGGTTACGATCGGCGTTACAGCCGGAAAAAATAGCCGGTTACCGGCTATTAACAAGAACCCTGAAAAGGTAATAGGCCGGGGCAGCGTTTCATCAAACGGTCATACATGTAAGTACAAGTTCGCCGACATCCCATTGAAACGTGTGTATTAAAATTAACATGCGTTTCAATGGGATGTCGGCGAACTTGTACTTATGTACCCAGGAGCCTGTCCTGAAATAGTCGCCCCATATGAGATTGCAAGGTATTTGTGTAGGCCTAATTAACACGTGACTGGTAGATTTCAGCACGGCAGCTACATGTACATAGCCCAGATACTCAACAAGCTCCTCTATAATATGTCTTGTCAAACAGGTGCAGATGGACAATGGGTGTGTTTACATAATCCTGACAATATCGTTTGACTACTTTTGAGAAAGCAATACAATTTTCACAATTTAATTATTTATTATTGAAATTATCATTAGACACCAAATTGCACCCCAAGAAAGTTACAATACTCAAGATCGTACTATGTAAATTTGACCTGAATTGATTCAATTGAATGACACACTTTGAAGTTGTTTAGGTTGTAATGCCTAAAAATGGTTTTTCTCTACATCCATCTAGCATTTTGGGCAGCAAAGCTCTTTTTAGGGGCACTTTGGTGTTTTTTTTCAGGGGCGTGTTAACCCCCTTCCCGAAAATTTTTGTCAGTTTTTATATTTTTGTAATGTACACCCATACCTCTTCCTTCTGACAAATTTGGTCCTCGGGCCTAAAGGGGAAAAATTCCTTCCTTTTGCCAAAGTTTGGCGCATATGTTACATGTAGATGGGTTGAAATTGACCTGACTTTGGGGCCCTTTTGGGGGGCCAGACCCGGCGGCTTCATTTGAGCTGACAAGCTTCCTGTGAATGAAATGGATGGTCCAAGTAACTTTAAGGGATCAAATCTCATACATGTATGTAAAATGGGGTGACTATTTTGGGACAGGCTCCCAGACTATAAGTGCCAGGGCCATCCTGCACTATAGTGGGATATATTATTTTTTACCTCAATCATGTCTAGGGCTGCCGGGAAATTGCATACCTCCATCGTAGATTGTGGGAAAAGCGATTGCGGAATGAATACCACTATAGTGTAGGAATGCCAGTGCCAGATAGGCCTAGATCTACATTGCTACTAATACCCACATGTGTGTCCGGACAGGTTATATTTTTTTATCAGGACAGACAATTTTCACACAGAATCACACGGACAATTTTCATACAGAATCACACACTTCTTGGAAAGAGTTCCATATGTATACCCCCTGCTAACCCCAACCCGGGGGAGGGGGAGGGGGGGGGGTATGTCTCATTGTCTCAACCCAACCCTAACCCTATGTTGTTGTTGTGAATTAGTTTTAACAGATAACCCTAAGTAACTCTAGCCTTCATTCTAGACCATCTCCATATTTTTTTTCAATTTTAGTGGGGGTACATATACATAGCCGGATTTAGTGTTACTCGAGTCTAAATCTATGCTTTTTATAAAATTCAAATTGTCCGGACACACAACCTCCCATCCAATATGTAAACCTTCAGATATCTGAGTTAGAGTTAACCCTTTAGCACCTACGTATTATGCGCACTGTAGTCACTTACTGAACTTGCTGCTCAGTAAACCATCTTGCAGCATAGACTCTGCTGTATGCAAAATCTTTTCACAGTAATGCATCGTTTCAATGCGGATTCTAAATGGCTTATGTCTAAAGAGAGCACACACACAATTTCATTGCCCAAGATTCCCTAAATTTGCTGTTACACAGGTCAAAGTCCATGAGTGCTCCCGGGCGATTCAGTGAGTAAAAGGAAGGATGGTCCTGGGCGGTTCACTGAACATAAGGGTTATAACCTAGCCAGACTTGACGTCTTCAGTATGCAGACCGATGCGTATATTTAAGTTAGAGTAAAACCTAGTGTTCTTATTTGAAAATCGAAGACTAAGTTAAAGTTAATCAATCAGAGATGATTTTTCTTTTATCACTTTCAGTGCTCTTAGTTCAAATCACTCACATTTTGAGTTAGGGTCTACATGTACATATATAATTTTGTTTTTTATTTTTTTGACAAAGGAGCTGGCTGGATGGACTTTAATTCTTTTCTGACCAGTGGGCCTTCCAATATCCAAGTGGATTAATGTATTTTAAAGTTAGTAGACCTATCACACATATGCGAGGTTATTTATATAACCTTGCACACTGGACCTACATGTATGTATCGCCGAGATTGCCTCCCATAGGCAAGTGTGTGTTCTTGATCTCATATGAGACTTGAGAGCTTCACAGGAGCATGATCGTCGGCCAAAAAAAAAGCAAGGAAATTTCACTTGATCAAGGTGATAGAGATTCAGTTGAAGGAATTGTCTGGAAATAACATATTTCATCATCCTAAAATGTAAAAAGAAAGTATTTTCCCAGAATTTTGCCGATTACATTTATTCTGGTGTAGAGGTGTTGTGGTCTAATGGATAAGTCACCGGACTGCAGACCACAAGGTACAGGGTTCGATTCCCTGCCACGGCACCAACGTCCTTTGGCAAGACATTAATCTACATTTGCCACACTCGACCCAGGTGTAGTAAGTGGGTACCTGGTAGGATTTATTCCTTGAATGCACTGAGCGCTACGGTTGCCATGCTAAAGCCGGGGTAATAATATGCAGGGCCCTCAGGGAGAACAGTATTAAGTACTGATGAGGCTACCCTGGGTAAACAAGACATATTATTATTATTATTATTATTATTATTCTTCAACTAAGAGGTTGACCGCCGCCAAAATTGACAGCCCCACATAGGAATGGTTCTGTGAGTGGTAGATAGCAAGGTATAATCAGGGCTCGACACTAACTGAAAATTTTGGTGGTCCAGTATGTCCACCAAATTTGACTTATTTTCATTTTTGGTGGACTACACTCAATTTTGGAGGTCCACATTAAATAATATAATAAATAAGATTTTTTTTTCAAGTGTTTAGAATTATTTTTTGCGGTACTGTTTTCCATTTCATAACATGCTCTTGACCTTTCACTTTCACATACTGTAAAAGCTGGTTTTTTCGCGAATTTCGTGAGTTTATGTTGGGACGCGAATTTAACAGCTCGCGTAAATATTGCCACTTGATTATGACTGCATTAATTGGCGCCGCGAAAAAGAGAAGCCTGAGAAAACTGGACCTCATATAGCTATAATTGCAGCTAATATTGCTAGCACTTAATATGTACATAAATTCTACTACGTAAAAGTTGGTTAGACACTTCAAAAGTTCGCTTGAATTTCACTTTTATTCTAGCTCAGAGCTAAAATCTCATGCCTTAATTCATTCTCCAGTAAAAGACATTCATATTCTTTCATTTAATATGATTTTTATTGGATTCCCGTTGCAATAATTCAGATTTGGTGTCAAATTATTGAATTTCCTCGATTTTCCTTCATTATCAAACATGTATAGTGACATGACTCATGTTCGCGATCGCGATCATAAAATCTGCTATCGCGATCGCGAACGTGAGTCACGTGACCTATACGTGTTTGAGAAAGAAGGATATTCTGAGAAATTCAATATTTTGACACCAAAACCGACTTTTTGAAACAGGAATCTAACAAAAAAATCAAATTAAATAATATAATATAAATGTCTTTTACTAGAGATCGAATTGTGGCATGAGGTTTCAGCTTTGAGCTACAATTAAAGTGAAATTTAAGCCAATTTTTTTAAGTGTCTAACCAACTTTTACATGGCAGAGTTTATGTTCAAATTAAATGCAAGACCTTTTATACCATGCACATCACTCGCTGTTTATCAACATGCGAACGTTTTTATTTGTGAAAATGTTTGTCGCAATTGAACATCGCGTTTGAGCTCTTTCCTTGTTTGCATTTGGGGGGATTGGCGATTCAAAATTTTTGGTGGTCACCATGGGACCTCCATTTCCTTGCTTTTTTCAAATTTGGTTGTCCAACACATCATTTTGGAGGACTTTGACCTCCGGACCTCCGCTAGTGTCGAGCCTTGGTATAATGTTGCATCAAGATTCTGAGTTAACCTTTCTTATACAATGTACTTGCCTTGAAGGCATGGCAATGAGCCTGAACTACATGTATATGAACATTAGGCACAGCTGTCCATACATTGGGTGCTTCTGTATTGTGATTTTCATGATTTTTTTCTATCATGTTGATATATAGCACATGCTGGAATTCAGGATAAAATGCAGAACATTTTCTCTGTGTAGGGCCCATCTTTAGCAGCTTTAAGGCCTTTAAAATGCTTACAAATATGGCCATGAAGCAAATACGTTTTTTTGTTATAATGATTTTAGAGTGGATAGGTGGATATTAAGATTTTGACAGCAAATTTAATTTTGCACTTTAATCTTCTCTCAGAGCTGGCATTCTGATTTGCAGTATTTCAGACTGATATTTGAGAAAAAGTAATGAGTGGTTACATACAAAACAGATTGAAAAGAACACACACACACAAACACACACAAACACACACAAACACATACATCAGGCTGTTCTGTTATACTTGCTTGAGTAATATTAATTTTTTCCCGAGACAATACTGATTTTCAGTCTTTGGAAATCTGAAATCCTCCCGTTAACATTCATTTGGCATTTATATGATTTTTTCGTAAAAATACTTCCAGCTGAATAAAGCAGCATTGGTACTTGATGTATATTTTGATAATCCTTTTGTTACTTTCCAAAGAATGTTTCCATTATTACTGAGTAATCAAGTATCTTAATTTTGCAAAATTTATATTGATTCCCATTTCTTGGCAGGAACATTCAAATTAGGGAACCTCTTCACAATGAAGGAACGCTTCACAGTCAAGCAGATACCCAAAGCACCTGAAAGAGGAGGTAATGTGTTGACAGGGAACCATTTGTCAGTTGGGAATAGGCCTGAGTCATAACGGTTTTTTTTTTTGCCCGGTGCCCGTCGGTGATTTTTCGGCGGAGACCGGCGGACCGATGAAATTTCATGAAAAAATATGCGGTGCAAAAAAGCTGCATATAATGCGCTGCCCGCATCGGGAAAGTAGCATGTTTTTGATTGTTGAAGAGGGAAAACATGAGAGATCTTAAAAGAACATAATATTTATATTACAAGTAGGCTTGAGTCATAACGGGTTTTTTTTTTTGACCGGCGCCCGCCGGTGATTTTTCGGCGGAGACCGGCAGACCGTTGAAATAAAGAAATACCGGTACATAAAGAAATTCAGTGTTAATGAAAGACTTTGAAAATCAACCAGTTTAAGAACTAAATTCCCTTATCTATATTAGAACTTTCTCATGATATTAAATTTCAAACCCTTAAAGGGGAAGTTCACCCCGAAGATTACTTGAGTTTAAAAAATGCAGAAAAAATAAAGAAAAATATTGGCGAAAGTTTGGAGAAAATCCGTTAAAGAATAACGGAGTTATGGACTTTTGAAGTTTTGATTTTGTGACGTCACATGCGAGCAGCTCCTCCATTATGTAATGTGATAAATATTCCATAAAATACAGTTTTCTCAGAAAATTTAGAATATTTTCGTCTGTGCATTTGATATATTGTCAGAAATGTTATTCAATACTAGATTCTGAAAAGAAACAATATTAATTTATCGTGGAACGTAAAAAAAATGCGAATATATGGAATATTTATTACATGACCAATGGGCAGCTGCTCGCATGTGACGTCACGAATCCAAAACTTTAAATACTCATAACTCTTTTATTATTTGACCGATTTTCATCAAACCTTCGCCAATATTTTTCTTTATTTTTTCTGCATTTTTTAAACTCAAGTAATCTTCAGGGTGAACTTTCCCTTTAATCAACCAAGTGGGACTATGGAAATAAGATTACCGAGCAGGATTTCTCAATTTCCTTGCTTGAATTTATCAGCCCATAACATTATGATATTGTTGCATTCTGTATACTGTATGGGCGCTGCCATCTTTTATCTGTTTGTTTGCAACTCGTAATTACTCCACTAGAGTTATCCTGGAGTTAGCGCCATCTCGGGGCAAGGGGCGCAGAATCGTACCAGCAGCGCTCACACAGAATTCAATAATAATACGGGCCGATATATTCAACCAAGAAAATTGAGAAATCTTGCTCGGTGATCTTATTTCCATAGTCCCACTTGGTTGATTAAAGGATTGAAATTTAATATCATGTGAAAGTTTTAATATAAATAAGGAAATTTAGTTCTTAAAACTGGTTAATTTTCAAAGTCTTTGACACTGTGAATTTCTTACGTATTTCTTTATTTCATCGGTCCACCGGTGTGCATGAAATTGCACCGGTGACCGGCTGCATCGGTCGGGCGCCGGTGGACAGACCAACTCGACTCAGGCCTAGTTGGGAAACTTAAAGGGCAATCCAACCTTTTAGCAATTTAATTTGAAAGAAAGAAAAATCAGACAAGCACATTGGTAGAAGTTTGAACAAAAGCAGAGAGAAATCATGAAAGTTATGAAAGATTGAAATTTCAGAGCAAAGTAGTGAATCGATAATATCACTGTGATGTAGTGTCAGACCACTCTCTTATTAGTTATAAAAAGGAAAAAAAAATACTGAATTATTTTATTATCATTTTTAATGATGTACATGTATGACTTAGTAGGGCTTTTTGTGTTTTCAGGACTTACAACATGTCATCCATAATGCATATTTTGAGTACAGCCCAGGAGGAAAAGGGTTCTCTCAAGAAAACTGGAATCCATGATATTTTACTGTTACAGTATAAGAAAAAGGGAGAGTTGTCTCCAGATGTATCTGAACCAAATGACCATTTGCCAATTTGAGATTCACATTATCACATATATTTTGTGATGTCAGCTTTCAAATGGTCATAACTTTCTTATTGTTTTTTCTATTTCGGTTAAACTTTCATCAGCCTGATTCTCTGATTTTACCCAATGCAATTTTTTTATTTATTTATTTTAAAAAAAATGTTTCTTTTTAAAAGAAAGGTTGCTTTACCCTTAAACATATATATGGGCAAGTCCAAGGTATATTGTCTTTTGATGTCCCATATGTTACCAATGCTCATGGAATTATGAGCATCAATTGACATAAAATATATCATTTTTTCCTTCATATTACATCTGATCCAAGCTCTAGTAGCTTGATCAACTTGATACAATAATCAGATAAAATAAAATGTTACATGTGGTCGTTATGGGAAAAAAACAGCTTCGACTTGCCCATATAGAAAAATGCATATAGTTTAAGGAGAAATGTATACTAGAAATTACTTCAACATGATTGCAGAGACTCAAGAAAACAACTGGAGGGCAGTGTCAATATCTTTCTGTATCAAATGCAGAAATATAACAGTCACATCTAAATAATCTGAATATTCTTTCTATCTAGGCAATACAAAATGGTAATGAAGTTGCCCTTGAGGTAATTTCTTGAAGGTCAGAGCAGTGTCCTTTGTGAAAGTTTGATGTACATGTACATGTATTTGAATTGAGGGAATGAATTCTAAAATGAAATGTAGTAATTAAACTCTAGGGAACCATAATTCAAAACTTGTGTAAGAAAAAACTGTATGTGTGATGGCACTTTCTAGAAAGGAAAAAGGGCACTTTTGTAGTAAAAAGGGGCAGTTATCAGAAAGCAGTAAATTTCAGAAATAACAAGGGACATTTTTGACAATTGACAGCCCTGCTTGTTATATTTTTCTCTATGCCTTTTGTAATTACAGATGCAGAAACTGTGGACGAGACAAAGGAGCGAGAAAGAGACAGTAAGGAAATTTTAAAGGGTGAATCTACCCTGATTATCAAGTTTTTATTGATAAAAGGTGGAATATCAGTCACATGTCTGTACATGTATGATGGGGAGCCCTATGTCTGCGCACCTAAGATTTTGACTTGAAAACGAAAAAGAATTTCTTTGATAATCCAGTAATGCCTAATTTTATGTTATTCGTGATATTCTAAAGAGTATTAAAGTTTGCTATAAATCTCATCGAAATTAGAGCAAGAACAATGCCATTTTCACAAAAAACGGTGGCTGTGTCATTTCAAAATTGACAAAGAAAAAGGTGCCCATGTCTGCGGCTCTGCGCACTCCTTCATTACAGACGCAGTTCAGGAGTTTTGCCGTAAAAGACATTTGAGGCTTGTAAATTAAATGTCTGAAATAAGATCTTTTTCAATATTTTTGACTCGTTTTTTGCATGAATACCTATTACTATGATAGAGATTACAATTTTGTGTTTCTTGCATGTTTTGTTTTATCAGAATCGCGTAGTTACACATGTGCGCAGACAAGGGCACTGCGCAGACTTAGGCACTCTAGCCATGTATTGTTCATTACATCCACTCACTCTTATGCGAGGTTATAACCTCGCACACACATATATTTGTACATACACGTATGTATGGCAAGAGGTTCTAAAGCTACGTACCCTGCAAATATGTGCAAGACAACGCGTTCAATGTGCCAAATTTCTGCTGTGACTAGGCAACAAGAATATCATTTACATTTGCCAAAAAGAATGAGTAATTTCCCTTTATTTTTGTGATATTATCACTATTTGGAAATCGGGGTGAAATTTACCTCACTCAGCTTCAAAATCAAAATTTGTGTTCATTTATTACATGTGCGTAGCTTTACGACCCTTCCATTTTATTGAACAAAATTTGACACAGGCATCATCATCAACTTGAAATGAATGTTACTGACATTTGTTTGTCGTAATTTTCTTAGCGATCAACTTAACTTCAGAATATGTAGAACAAAGATATTTAAAGAGGTTCGCATAAACCCCTGAATAAATTACTTTTTAGGGGCTGAAAACAAAGTGCTTAGCTTTAGGTCCTGCTATCATACTACTGAAATTGCCAGCAATACGGGAGTGCATATATTCTCTAACTCGTGTGTGAGTTTCAAGGGAGTAATTCGCCAACAAAGTACAGCCTGAAAATTTCACTTGATCAAGGTGATATACATGTATAGATCCAAGTGAAGAGATTGTATAGAAATAAGATTTTTTGTCATCCTACATCATGAAAAGGAAGTATTTTTCCTGAATTTAGGAGATTTTTTTCTGATGTTTTTACCACCTCAGCTAAGAGCCCCACATACTGATTGTTCCCTGTGCTGCATGCATGTTACACAGACTTTCCACAACAGCCTTTACCCAAGGTGTGATGAATTATTCATGATTTGTGGCAGTGCAAAGCTGTGCAAGTGCACTGAAGAAGGGTATTGCTGTACATCTTGTGTTATGAATTGATTACTGATTCACATGAATATTTAATGGCCTTGATTTCTAAACATTATTTTAAGATATTCTAATAAATTCCATAAATATTCTTGAAATAAGTTTGACATTCTTCAAGTAATGTGCAAACTTTAGTATGATACAATTTCTTATTTTTTTGTGCTATTGACAGTCAAGTGTCTCAGATGCCTTTTAACCCCCCCCCCCCCCAAAAAAAAAAACAAAAAAAAAAACAAACAAACATGTACCACATGTTAGCTTAAAGATGTAGGGATGTCCAAACATAGGCTGGTTATGGTTTCAGAGGTGCTCACAGTTGACATTTCTGCACTTTATGTTGAATGCAAAACAGCTTAAGCCCATCTATCTTTCCATACTATCTTGCCCTATATCCAACATACAGTTTAAAAAAAAGTCAGATTGTTTATGACAAAAGTTTCCTGATATCAGAATCAAAATGTATGCAGTATGCTGTGTAAAGATCTGGGCAATTCCAAGGTTTTTGGTCATTTGCTGTCCAATATGTTAGGCGCCTTTAGCATCCCTTTGGATGGATACATGTGCACATTAGAAATGTTATCATTATATGATTATTATTATTATTGTTATTTATTATCTATTATTTATTATTATTACTATTATCAATTTTTAAAAATTATTATTATTGTACCTGACTAGCTAACAACAAATCTAGACACAATAGACTGGATGTTTGCCTTCAGGCTTCTTTGATTACTTTGCTTTTTTTTTCTGACTTTCTCTCAAGGATCACCTGCGTCAACGGGAGTTTCCACCTCAGGTATGCTGAAAGTTCTTATCCCATCGGAATTCTACAAGATTTAATCCTACGATACATGTAGCTTTAAGTTTGGTCTAAAGTTCAGTTAAACGAAGGAAGTTTTTCTCAGGTCTAAGCTTTCCCTTCCTTAAATGTGACTTTGTTAAATGTGTCCCAGGTTCAGGTTTACATGTAGCTGAATCGGTAGAAAATGGCCTTGGTGTTTTTCCATCTTATTTGACCCTACGCTAGCATTAAGCATGGTCTAAGCAAATTTTGTGGTTTGGCACAATAACTTGATTCAGAGCTCTAAAAAATATACCAGATGCATGAGTAGAAAGAGCAAAAATTTCTGCACAAACTATGTCCATTTTTTTTGCATGACGCTATTGTGTTTGATGCCAGGAATTTTTAAAATGAGAATAAGCTTCAAAATCCTTAAATTGGCAACACATTGGGAGGTTCAAAATCATTGTGTTTTATCAAAATTGGCAATTTAAACTTTTCGACAAAATCCTTAACCATGTGTTGTGTATTGTTTTCAAAGACATTATCTACACCTTATTACAACCATGTAGCACTACAGGAAGAATATTGGTGTTGCCAATTTAAAGAACAACATGTGATCAAATTAGCCCTTAAATAATTCCTGTTCTGAAAGGGTTAAATGTGACTTACATGTAGACTCAGTTTTAGGCTTAAAGGGAAATCCAACCTTAATAGCAAGTTGCTTTAAAAGAAAGAGGAAAAATCAGAGAAGCAGATTGGTGAAAGTTTGAATGAAATCGGACAAGCAATAAGAAAGTTATGATTTTTTGAAAGTTGTAATTACTATGCATATGGGAATTTCAAATTGGTCAAATAGGTAATGTCACTGTGATGTAGCTGTGGACAACTCCCCCATTCGCTCTAACACACAAAATGACTAATATGTCACTTTTTTCAAAATGCATTACTCAGTAGGAGCTTTTCATTCATGAGGACCTATAACAATATGCTATCTGCAATATATTTTGAGTACAGCCCCGAGTGCAAAACCGCAAATTAATGATATTTTTGTGTACGACAAATGGGAGAGTTGTCCACAAAAATGTCACAATTGACTCATCAAATTGCCAATTTGAGATTCACATAGACGTAGTGATCTCATTTTTCAAACATCCATAACTTTCTTAATCCTTGTCCGATTTCTTTCAAACTTCCACCATCCTGTTTTTCTTATTTTTCTACTTTCACACAAATCATCTTATTACCAAGGTTGGATTGCCCTTTAATGCCCCAGTCACCCCAACAAGCCTGACTCCAGACCGACAACAGACTGAACAAACTATTACATACACCCAGTGGCCAATAATTGGTCATTCTGGGCCCTGTTTCATAAAAACTTGTTATCAATAACAACTGCCCCATTTCTATGACCAATTGGCTCTCAGCCAATCAGATTCAAGGATTTCAGTAGCTTATAACAATTATTGTAACTTGTTATTGATAACAAGTTTTATGAAACAGGGCCCAGGAGTTGGTTTTGAGTCGGTTTCGCACTGTGACTGAGGTATAAGTGAATCAGTCGAATATGGACTTAGTGTTTTACCAAAAAGACATGTAAACTGTACTGTGTATGTGTGCATGCATCACAAATATCTGTGCAATAATTGTATTATTGTGAGTTTAGTTTTGGGTTTGTGGACAGCAGGTTCATAATGAAATAGTATTTTGTTCCTCTTTTGTACAGACCTTGCTCTTCCTGAAGGAGCCATAGTTCAAGCTGCTGTTAATACTGGTTCACAACAGTTTACAATGACAGGTAAACTCATTTGCCACTTTTATACTGCTATTCCCCATTATTGTAATGTATCATTTTTTCTTCTGTTTTACTGCCATTTGCTAACTTGTACTGTATTGTTGAATTTACTTCAGTCATTCTGTTCATTTGTTTCATTTGTATGATTTTTCCACGAGAGGTGAACTGTTTGAAGGAATGTGCAAGAGAATTCGGCCTGTGGTGGTGGTGGTGTGGGGTTAAAGTTACAGATTTGTTTAAAGGGAGCCACTGCTCGATATCCATGTACGTTCAATTTCATTCGCTTGCCCCTATTGCAAGGCCATGCATAATAACAATCTTGGAGCAGCGAACTAAATTGCCGTCGAGGGTGGGGTAGTTTATCAGTTGGGTTGTTCAGTTCGTCTTTCTTCGGTCGAATGGATATCACTGCAATTGCCTGCTTGTTTACCGAAGATGTACTGAGATTCCTGAATATTACCTGAGCCAGGCCAAGCTCCAAAACATTACAGGATTGGCGACTTTTCGGTCCCGTTAATGTAGGATATTGATCTTGGAGCGATTCTTGCCAGAGCATGTGTTCTAAAACCATCTCATGACAAGAATTCAGTGTAGAAGAGAATAATATCTGCTCCAAAATGACAGTAAAAACTCTAAACGAAACCTTAAAATATTGTACACTTTTTGCTGTGATTGCTACCCTTTTTCGATACAAAATTAATACAGGGGAAACGCGGTATAACAAGGCCGTCAGGACCAAAGGATTTTCCTCGTTATAGCCGATTTCTCGTTATATCAGAACATACATAAAAATGTGCATATGGACTAGATTCTACATGTACATTAATATTGTACCTAGTTCTGCTGCCGCTGCTGCTTATGTACTCATTTGAAAGCTCTGAAGGCATTAATAATGTGTTAATTCTTGATCTGAATTAGCTAACAAAATATCGGATCATGTCGGAAAATGTGTTAAAGGCATTATTTTCAGGACGCGAATTTACCGACTAAGAGTTAATGTAAGTCCGTCACACTTCCGCATTGAATATACATGTGTATCGCCACTTTCGGGACTGTGCCTGTACTGTCAGCATGGCGCATACTCATGGTATGAAAAAAGCCTCATTCATACTTCGGGGGCTGGTCTCCCTGCGCTATGATATGAATAAAAAGACGCTCTCTGCACTGTGATGCGAATAAAGACGGGCCCTGCGCTGTGATACGAATCAAAAGACGGGCCCTGCGCTGCACTGTGATATGAATAAAAAGACGGGCCCTGTGCTGTGTGTGATATGGATAAAAAGACACACCCCGCATCGCATCGCAATGCCCGGATATATCTTTATTTTGAATACTCGTGTGTGTGCAGATTCTCCAGCTGAATATTTTTGTCCATTTGAAGCACAGAGAAATTTGCTTGCTCGTTATAACGAGAATGATTAGCAGTCTTTTTCTTTGTTTTTGAGGCACTAGATTTACTCGCTCGTTATAGCCGATATCTCATTGTAGCCGACCTCGCTATAAAGGTTTGTGGTGCCATAGAATTACACGCAGGTAAATTTGGGACCGTGACAATATTCTCGTCATAGCTGTTACCTCGTTAAAGCGGACCTCGTTATGTCGAGTTTTCCCTGTATGATGGGGAGCCCTATGTCTGCGCACCTAAGATTTGACCTAAAATTTAACAAGAATTTCTTTAATATTCCACTAATGCTTAATTTCATTTTATTTCTGATATTCTAAAGAGTAAGTGTGCAAAAAATCTCATCAAAATTACAGCAAGAACTATGCCATTTTAACATGAAACGGTGGCCGTGTCATTTTGACATTGAAAAAACAATGGTGCCCATGTCTGCGCACCCATTCATTTTACACGCAGTTCGGGAGTTTTGACGAGAAAGACAACGTTTTGAGGCCTGTGCATAAAAATGTCTGAAATAAGACACTTTTTTCAATATTTTGACTCGTTTTTTGAATGAATATTTATCTCTATAATAATATAATGAAAAGTTCGTGTTCATTGCTTGTTTTGTTTCCTTAGAATCGCGCAGTTACGCGTGTGCGCAGACGAGGGCGCTGCGCAGACTGGGCACTCTAGCCATACATGTACATGAAGAGAGATAGTGGTATAATTGGTATGATGATAATAGTAGGAGCACTGTAGTATTGGTGAAAGCTCGTGACTCGCAGACGAGAGGTCCTGGGTGTGGTCCATGCCTGGTGCATACATCCTTATAGTTTTTACCCACATTTTTCTCTTTCTCAACCTTGGCAATGCTAGGGTAATAATAATAATTGCAGGGCCATGGGAAAGAGCTTTACTGGGCTATTTCAGGCTCCTCTCTGACTTGGGGGATGCTTGAAGGGGTTGAAGGCCCTCCTGATCTCGGTCTTAACATGACCGATTGCAAAATGTACACGGACCTTGAAAATTGCATTAGAAGCACAAATCCATTGTTATTTTTATTTAAATCATTATTTTTTCATTTAATATAATTTATGCAAATCATATGCATAAATAATTTTGATTGATAATGAATTATAGAAAGGCCTTGGAGGTAAAATTTTAAATGCAAGAAGTTTTTTCTAAACCTTAGAAACTTTATTACATGTACATGTACACAAACAATTTTAAAAGTGATTTCAATTCCTATGTATTCTATTCTTTTACAAATTTCTTATGCATTACTTTTGTTTTTCAAGAATTGCTCCATGATCAATATCCTACATTATTTAACTTTTTAAATGTTTTGTTACATGTAAGTCTGCTGTTTCTGATTGATATCTTAACCAATATTCAGTTAGAATAGATGATAATTACTGCTTAAAGAAGAAATTATAGCTAGGTAATAAAGGAGGAACTTGAGGAAAAGCAGTTTTCTATTCGTTTTGTACACTAAACTCAGAAATTCTCTGTTATCAGGCTAACATGAGGTCACAAAAGATCACATGATACACGGTATGACTGATGATATTTATTTCATAGAACTAAACATGTTTGTAATATTTTTTGATTTCATTGAATTAAAAGTTCATGTTTGGAGTTTATATTCGATTTAATGAACAATTTTTATGGATATACTGTGCATGAAATCCCATGAAAAAAAACCCAGCTTTGATCCCTACAAATAATATACTTTTTGTTTCCAGGGACAGGGCAATCCAACAGTGATTTTATAGGAGGTGAGTTGTTATAGTTGTCAAAAGAATTATTCAATTTCCAATAGTATACAAATAACGCATGAAAATGAGTTCATTATATGATCTATCTGCACTCAAGTTAAGGCTGTCAGGCTGAGTACAACAGGTGCATATTACAGCCGTGACAAGATAGATCGTATAATGAAGGAATGAATACATGCATCATATGATTTATACAAGAAACTCCCAGATCCTTGTTCAATATTTGATTGAAAAAAAGAGTCTTTTTATAAAGATTAGTCCATAATCCATATCATTAACAGTGACAAGCCAAAATCGCAAGTTTAGTAGGTTTACTTACACACGCAGTGTTAAGTGAGAATTAGCCCACACAGTAAAAGAGCACTTTACGCTCACTGCTATGGATTACATGCTTAAAAGTCATTCCATAGTACTGTAAACTATGCCACGCTTTTTGAAAGAAAAAAGAAAAGTGCATTAGTCTCAAAAAATGAATCACATGTGATTGCGTTCAACCAATCATTTGATTAGGATATAGGAGTGAGTTGTGTAAACTCAACTGAATCAACCTCATATTTTTCTTCTTGAAGGGAGAAATGTACATGTACCTTTTTTAATGATTTTTTTAATACACCTAAACCTATGAATATAGAACATTACCCTTATATGTACATGTACATGTATGTTCACTTTGGATTTATGTAAATCATGTACACTTCATTTTTTCTCAAATCCGTCATATCTCCTGTCACAGCTACATGTACATGTACATAATTCTGAGCTTACATGTATTTTTTCATTTGTCATCTTGGACATCTAGTGTATATTTTGTTTGATTCAATGAGAACTTATTTTCAAACATACAATATAAGCAGTACCGTAAGATGGGTGAATATGAATACAGGGGTGATTAGGAACAACAATAATGAGTTTTTCTTGGTAATTTCATTTTCAAAGTAATAGTGAAAATGAATGCAGTTTATTTGAGTTATTTACCACATACATCTAGCTGTCAAATAATGACAAACAGAAAGTAGATCAATTGATATTTACCTTAGTATGGAATATAATATAACGTCATAAAATATGCTAAAAATTGATATATAGTCAAAAATTTCCTTCTATCTTCAGACCTACTGAAGCGATTCGTCTGATTTTGTAGTAGGACCTCACGAATGTGGTCCTGTATATGATATCCGAGAAAGAAATTGATCGCGATTGAGGTTCCATATTTTTATTAATTTTTCTGATTTTTAATTTTTTTGCAGAATCAATGAGGTGAATAGGAACAGACTGAAAAGCAATATTTTCTAATGCAAAAAGCATACGCAAATAATCTAAATGCATACAAAAGTTACCGCACACACAGTTTTAGTGATATTTGTGATATAGATAGAGGTATAAATAACAGAAAAGCCTGAAAACTCAACAAATTTCGTAAAAAAAGTCATTTTCAGTCCCCTTAGCTGCCCCTACACCCTGTATCGTATAGTTCGGAAAATATTATTGTACATAATTATTAAATAAATCTAAAGACAATCCACACCTTTTCCCAATAAAATTATCCATTATATACTCTTGGTGGCCATTACTTTATAATCAAATTATACGTAAATTAAAGTCCATATCTAGGTTCCCTTTACCCCCCCCCCCCATGCCCTCCCCAATTTATTGCCTATATACATTCATATGCAATACCTGTTTTATTCCTACAATTGTTATAATCTATAGCATCTCTAAAGTCGCCATGCCAACCATTTTAAAACAACAAGAAACTAAAAATCCAAGTTCACAAACACACTTGCCGTTGTGATGCATGATTTAAAAGATGGACCTACATGTATGTCATTTAAATGTATGATAATGCGTTAAAATGCAATTGAAAGCAGTCTCTTTTCAAATACTTACATAATCCACACCCTTATCGCAATAAAGTCAAGGATCTTGATATACAAATAAATTAAAGCACAATAGAAAGGTACTATCGATGGACACTTTATGAGGCCAAAACATTTGCAATCGGTGATGTAATGATAATGCTGTAAGGCAAAATGTGTCAAATCTGTTCCTATTCACCCCCTTTTAGGGTATTCAAGTTTACTTTTAGAAAATCAAAGGTTTGTATTCCAAAGTGTGTAAAACTTATGCTTTTCCTTCATTTTGATGTTTGTAGATTCAGAGGTAGTGGAAGCAAGAACGAGGGGTAAGTATTTTGAATTCTTTTTTTCCCTTTTTAAAAATTGATTCTGTGGACCTGTAGCAAAATAAAAGGGGGGGGGGGATCACAAGCAAAATTTGAAAATTAAGGAGAGATGGAGAATGACAACCAGTATTTTTTAGAATTCCTACATGTACCTAAACTTTGAAAATTTTGAAAATTAAAAGTTTGCTGAAGAGTTTGCTGAAGCTCTTTTGATTACACATCTGATGATTCCTTTCCATTTTTATTTTTATTGAAAATACAGAAGTGGGGCAAAACGGATTTCCATGTTACACATAATGGATATTCTAATTCATTGTTGTCCATGTGATGCAGAAAATTATACATGTAGTTTCTCGTCATAATTATCTATCTGTGATGGTCACGGTATCTTCTCCTGATTCAGAAGTTGATTGCAACATTTTCCCACATCTTTGTTCTTTGCAATTTTAATGCACTCTTGCAGTGTTACTCAACTCTAGGTCTTAAAGGGGGTGTTGTACGGCAAATACTGGATAACGCCATCTATGTCTTTTTTTTTTGACAACTGCACGTAAACAAATAGACTCAGCTAATGGTAGTCAGCGACTTAATCTCTGCATGGTCTGCGATTGCGAAACAGACCGAAGTTACCCTCACTATTCGGTTTTGTGTATGTTGCACGTACGTTCATGAGGAGCGATTACTGCGGTTGCATCGTAGTTGTGGATGAACCTGATTAGCCCGAGTCAGGCCATGGGAAAGACACATAGTCTCCTCAGTTTACACTCCCTTTAAAGGGGAAGTCCACAGAAGCAGAAAAAATGGAGAAACAGATCAATGAAAGTTTGAGCAAAATCCAATAAGAAATATGAAAGATATGAATTTTTGAAGTTGTTAGTAATCAAACACAAATTAGCAACTCCGTGACGTATCTTGCAAGCTCCTCTCCCATTTGCCCAGTAGTGAAAATACATGTATCATAAATTTCCAATTTCTCTGTGGAAAATACAGTCAACCTTGCCTAAGTCGAATCTGTAGGGACTGAAGAAATAGCTTCGACTTAGAGAAAATTCGACTTATGAGGGGTTAAAACAATAGAATATAAAGAGAAGAGGCCTTGAATAGACCTTCGACTTAGGCGATTATTCGACTTATGCGAGTTCGACTTATGCAAGGTCGACTGTATTTAGTCATCCATGCAACGTAGATATAATCACTGCACATAAGTTTTTACACTTATGAAACAAATGTATTCCTTCATCAACAAGAAAGAAAATGAAAATGTATGAAATTTTCTGTACAGAGCAATTGGGAGAGGAGCTCGCAAGATACGTCACAGAGTTGCCAATTTGTGTTTGATTAAATACAACTTCAAAAATTCAAAACTTTATTTCTTAATATTCTTATTGGATTTTGCTCAAACTTTCATTAATTCTGTTTCTCTCATTTTTCTGCTTTTATTCAAATCACCTAATACCAGGGTGGACTTGAGTCCCCTTTGATGTTCTCTTCCCAGTTCTTGGTTCTTGGCTTCCCTCTTGATCTAGTACCTTCTACCTTTCCTTCCAATATGTCTATCAAGGAACTCTGATATCTTTGAACTCGGTGACCACTGGATTATCTCATTCCCATACGCTTAATACAGGGACCGCCCTGTTCCCATCTATAGGCAAGGGGTCAATCAGTGTGACCAAAGTATTTTGATTTTCCTTCTTTTACTAGTCCTGTCAGGATAGTTTGTTTTTAAAGGCCAAGTCCACACCAATATCAAGTTGATTTGAATAAATAGAGAAAAATTAAACAAGCATAACAGTGAAAATTCTATTGAAATCGGATGTAGAATAAGAAAGTTAGGGCATTTTGAAGTTTTGCTTTATTTTTTGAAACAGTGATATGCATAACATGGGCGATATGCAAATGAGTGAACCGATGATGTCACACACTCACTTTTCCTTATGTATTTTATTATATGAAATATCATATATTTTATTTTTTTGCTTCAATAATGTAAAACATGGTTTGACTCCTAATGGAACATGTAAAATCATCATTATTGTAACTTATTTTGATACAAGGGAGAGATTCTTTATTATCACATCCATAAAAATTGAAATATTTGAAATTTCATATAATAAAATACATAAGGAAAAGTGAATGTGTGACATCATCGGTTCGCTCATTTGCATACAGCCCATGTTATGCATATCACTGTTTCATGAAATAATGCAAAACTTCAAAATGCCGTAACTTTCTTATTTTACATCCGATTTCAGTGAAATTTTAACTGTTATGCTTGTTTAATTTTACTCTGTTTATTCAAATCAACTTGATATTGGTGTGGACTTGGCCTTTAATTCCCTCATATGCAAAACTTCTTTGTTAGTTTTCAGGTAATTTAATGATTAAAAAAAAAAAAAATTCTTTTGTGCAGGTTCCTCAGGATCATCTTCAGTCAAAACATGTAAGTGAATGATTTGTTTTATCCTTCTCGCATTCACTTCGATGTTCTTTTATCAATCTTATTTTAAGTCCAGGGTCCTGTTTCATAAAACTTGTCATCGATGACAAGTTACAATAACTGTTATAAGCCCCTGAAATCCTTGCATCTGATTGGCTGAGAGCAAATTTGTCGGTAAAAATCACTGACAAGACAATTGATGAAATGCCCCCCTTTCAGGAGACTATTTTGTAACATTGTAGGCTTTTAAAAATGAGAGATGAAATCACTTCTCATCTGAGCATCTAAACTCCAAAATCAGTCAAAGTAGATCATCAGTCTGGGCACTAGCACATTTACTTCTCTGTCTGATATGGATCGAAATCCAAGGCTAACACATTGCTCTGAAGAATTTACTGTACACTATACAGTGGACACTCGCTATAAAGAGCTCTGATATAACAACATTCCTGATATAACAAGGTAATTTTGCTGGTCCCTGGTCATTATGTTCTTTTGTTTTTTTACCCTGATACATGTATAAGGAGATTCTTGATATAACAAGGTAATTTTCATGGTCCCAAGGTCCTTGTTATAGTGAGTTTCTACTGTATATGTGACAAAAGTTGACTTCGGCAGTCCACTGTCTGTTTCATTAATCGACCAAAGAAGATAAAAGAGTTGGCTCAAAGTGGACTCAAAATGATGATTACACCAAGATGGAGATGAATAGTGCTGCAAATTGTTTGATTCAGATTTTGTACATGTACATATTGTAATGGATAGCAATTTAAGGCCTTATTCACATATGAAGCAGTGAACCACCTCAACCCCCCCCCCCCAAAAAAAAAACAAAAAAAAAACAACAACAAAAAAAAACAAAAAAAAAAAAAAACAAACAAAAAACACAAAAAACCCTGTGGCAATGTAGAATTAATAAGCTCATGCCCAGTGTGCATTGCCAGCTGTATATCGGCACACAGATCACAGATACATTGTACCTGTATACTTGACCCAGGGGCTTTTTATGCAAACAGCTAAATGCATTTTCCTTCTCCCACTTGCCGTTCATTTTATGTAAAATGGTTGTATTTTGCCATGGCAATTATTTTGAAGGCGGTTTACTGTGGCTTGTGTGTGAACGAGGCTGTAATGCTTGAGTACGTGATGATTCATGTACTGTGGCCTGCAGCACCTGCATGCCCCCCCCCCTCCCCCAACCTGCTGTTTAGGGTACATGTACATGTACAAATTACAATATATATATTTAAAAAAAATTGGGCCTTCATGGCCATGGCCCTTACTGCTAGTATGCTAGGCTCTAAATTGTAGGGTAACTCCGGCAAAGTGTCATATGCAGGATTTTATACTGTAATTTTGTTATGTGTTAAAATGAAGGCTGTGCACAACTCATGAAGATAATCAATAGAATGGATCTTTTCAAATATTCCTGGAATCTTTGTGTGAACTATCATAATTTTCCATGCTCATAATAATGTCAAATTCTAATTGATTTCAGCTCCTACAGGACGACGGCTTGGTATAGGCATATTTGAATTTGGTGACACTAGATCGGAAATGCAAGGGGTTAAAAGTAAGGAAAATTTGTTATACTGTATATTCTGTATCCCTTTTTGCAAACAATTCAAAACATGAAATTTGGCATGCATTAGCAAGATACCCTTACAAAACGTGTGAAGAAATAGTACTGTATAGTGGCTGCAGTAACATTTAGATCTAAGATTAAAAACTAACATTACAGGGTATGATGGGATGTCCAGTCTTCAGACACATGTGAAGGTTTTTAAGAGTATGATATGATCCATGATTTCTCTTACATGTATCTTACGTAGCTTCTAGGTGATTGCACATAAAGACGCAAAGAGCAAAATTGTTAGTTTTGTCTGTGTGTCCAAAATTACGATCAAACTTATCTGAATGACAATTTTCATATCATTTTGCCTAAAAGTGTTAAAAGACTCAAATACTAATTCTACATTGTAATATTTGAGTTCTGCCTCTGTTTAATAAAATCATGATTTTGAATAATTTTAACATTGGCATCGTTGTTGCGTTTTTTACGTGCCATCGCGTTTCGCTAAAGCTACCTTACAAAACTTTATTTTGATCACTTTATACCAAACAGAAAGCAAAATTTTAGACTACACGTGGATGTAACTAGATGACAGAGGCGGCAGAATGTCGGGCTCAGACAATGGAAGTGGGAAGCACCTTTTGTCCCCCAAACTGAAGCTGCCCCCCCCCCCCCCACTTCCATTGTCTAATCCCGACGTTCCGCCGCCCCTGCTAGATAATTGAAAAGAACCCAAGTGCAGTATGTCCAAGCTTGGATGTGAGTTTACCATTGATTTATCCAGGAATCTACAAAGGTATAAAGATAATTACATCAATGCAATAATACATAAGTCATACAATAAGTTGGTTGCATATATTATTGACGATTTTGTTGACATCCTCCCGTAAACTTGAAGACTCGGGACCTAAGCTGTTGAACGTTATCCTAGACGCAATAAAATACTCTACATCTCTTGCCAGCTTCTCAAGAAGAATGAAAAAACATTTCACTTCATCTTACATATAATATGGTTTAAGACACTTTCCCACCCTCCATTGGGTCTGTTCTCTCCCTTTCTTCTCTCTGTTTCTTCATGAATATTTCTTCTTTCTGTGCTCCTTTTATGTTGCACCTCCATTCTCCCCCACCCCCCATTTTCCTCTTCCCCACTCTTTTTTTCCTTTTTTCTTCTTTTTTTCCTCTAATCAAACTGAGTGGTCTAGGAATGTTATCTTTAATCTTTTTTTTGTATGTAGTTATTTCATTTTTAGATATTTATTTTATACTGTTATGTATTATGTATTAAGGGCATCCTTGCCCTAAGCTTTTGCTTTTAGAGGTGTGTCCTCCTACTATGTATATACCATATATATTTTGTCATAATTTTGTTAAAAATGCATGTACATTATTTTGTTCATTTATTACTCTGTACACTTACATTGCAAAGTTGGAAATAAATGTCATTAAATTGAATTGAAAAATTTCCTGACCCTTGTTGGTAAATTTGTATTTATCAATGGACAAACCCATGAGGCCTGTATTTCCATTTGGTTTTATCTAGCAGGAGTAGTATATTTCATCTAGTTCCTGTATGCTTTATATTTTGACAGTGCCCACCCCATATGTGCAAATGCGAGGCCAATCAAATTGTAAGTATTGAATCAACAACCAGTGTGGTTTCTAATAAAACGAGAATTCCAGTAAAAGAATAGCTTGCTTTCAGTACAAGCAGAAGATCAGACAAAGAGAACAAAAAAAGCTTTGAGAAAAATCAGAAAACTATAAAGAAAGTTATTATTTTTAATGACCTGAAAAACAATTGGAAATTGCGTTTGTGATGTCTTTCCCTCACTATTTATCAATTGCTCTGTATATTTTGATATCAATTTTTCTTTCATCTACATGTACCAAGAAATTGTTCCTCGTCATGTCTGAACGAGGCTTTGGAATGAAACTAATGAAATATTACTTGTATTCATCATAATTCTCTTACTTGTTATTCTGACAGCACCTGAGGTAATTACACAAACTCGCGGGCAGACCATCACATCATCCTTTATAGGTGGTGATAGCAGTCTATCCTCCCAACTCATCAGTTATAACACAACAAATAACATCAACAGTGTAAACATGAAATGTAAGTTTTCTTTTTTTCAAACTCTGATAACATGTAGTTAATAATGGCTACATAAAAATGTCAAATAAAAGAGATTTGGTTCTTGAAAGTTTTTGAAAAAAATTTTGTGCTAATGTCAATGATATTCTCTTTGCGCAGTCACCTCAGACGTCTGGTGTATTGTACGACTTGCATTGCTCATACGTGCAGGGTGCGTAGCTTATGGACCAGGGCCCGTATTCAGTTCAATACTTAAAGGGCAATCCAACCTTGATAATAAGATGATTTGTGTGAAAGCAGAAAAATAAGAAAAGCAGGATGGCGAAAGTTTGAAAGAAATCGGACAAGGACTAAGAAAGTTATGGATGTTTGAAAAATGAGATCACTACATCTATGTGAATCTCAAATTGGCAATTTGATGAGTCAATTGTGACATTTTTGTGGACAACTCTCCCATTTGTCGTGCACAAAAATATTAATTTGCGGTTTTCTTCGAGGCGCTTTTACTCTCAGGGCAGTACTCAAAATATATTGGAGATAGCATATTGTTATAGGTCCTCATGAACGAAAAGATCCTACTGAGTAATGCATTTTGGAAAAAAGTGACATTTTAGTCATTTTGTGTGTTAGAGCAAATGGGGGAGTTGTCCACAGCTACATCGCAGTGACATTACCTATTCGGCCAATTTGAAATTCCCATATGCATAGTGATTACAACTTTCAAAAATTCATAACTTTCTTATTGCTTGTCCGATTTCGTTCAAACTTTCGTTCAAACTTTCACAATCTGCTTCTCTGATTTTTCCTCTTCTTTCAAAGCAACTTGCTATAAAGGTTGGATTTCCCTTTAACCCTTTCAGGACAGGAATTATTACAGGGCTAAATTGATCACATTTTGTTCTTCAAATTGGCAACAATAATATTTTTCTTTTAGTGCTACAAGATTGTAATAAAGGGTAATGTCTTTGAAAACAATATACATGGTTAAAAGAATTGTCGAAAAGTTGAAAAAGTTGCCAATTTCAATAAAAAACAATGATTTTGAACCTCTCAATGTGTTGCCAATTTAAAGATTTTAAATCTTATTCTCCTCTTCAAAATTCCTGGGATCAAACGCAATATTGTCATGTAACAAAAATGGACACAGTGTGTGCAGAAATTTTTACTCTTTCTACTCATGTATCTAGTATATTTTTCAGGGCTCAGAATCAAAAGTTATTGAGCCCAACCACAAAATGTGGTCAATTGTCTCGAAAGGGTTAATGAAATAATTACGATTAGTTCACTTAGTTTTCGGCCGAGATAAAATACTTAAGCAATTTTGGTATTCAATTGAATCATTTGGCTAAGTATTTTGCCTTAAGTCTAAGACAGCTCCCCATCAGACTTAAACCAATTACTTGATTGGCAGGTACATGTATGTGACTTTCATACATGTGCAGATCAGTATAAGCTGCGCACAAGCAAAATAAGCGCACATCTACCGTGACGCATCTATTGCGCATGTTTTTGGACAGGATATCTGATGTCACATTGGATATCAGTAAGTATTTTGCTTTAAAGTCGGCTTGCTAAAGTAAAGTGCTTAAATTTGATCTGAATATGAGTTAAGCCAGTTTACTCAGCCAATACAAATGCTAAGTAAAATGCCAACTTAATGCGCGTTTTGATTTGAATACCGCCCCAGGGCCAGTATTCAGTTCATTAGTACGAAATATGAGTATTTTACTTAGTTTTCTTCTGAGTTGAATTATTTATTATAAGTAATTTTGGTATTGAATCTTTTTGCTAGGTATTTTACCCTAAGTCTAAGACAGCTCCCTAGCAGATTTAAGCCAATTACTTTGGAAGCCTTGATTGGCAGGTATGTGCCTTTCATGTATATGCGAAGCAGTACAAGCTGCGCTCAAGCAAATTATAAAAAGCGGGCTTTCAGTGCGACACATTTATAGCCCATTATTTTAGACTGCATATACGATATCACAATGGCTATCAGTAAGTATTTCACCCTGAAGTAGGCTTGCTAAAGTAAAGTGCTTAAATTTGATCTTAATACGAGTTTAATAAGCCATTTTGCTTAGCCAAACCAAATGCTAAGTAAAATATTTACTTAATGCACGCTTTGAATTGAATACCGGCCCTGCGTAGCTTATGGATCCTTGACCATACATGCATCCACAATGTATGTCCATGATTATACCAAACCAAGGCCAAATACTGTGTATTATCAACGTGAATGCTAAATTGTATTGATTTTTATGGCTGCAGTTCCTGAAGCTGACAGCATATATGGTGATATAACTGCAACACTACTAGAGGGCTTACCACAAGGGAAGCTAATTTTCCTTGCAGGAGTACAAACGAATCTTCAGGATTTACATACGATTCTCAGTAAGTATGCAGTCATCTACCTTAAGGGCTGTTCAGATTTGTCTGATAATGATAAGAAGATTTTCAATTAAAGATACACCCTGATATGTTTGTATGTTTGCTTTTATTTCTGCATTCTAATAACAAATACAATAAAATTAATTGTTACATAAGTATTACATAAGTAGAAAATCATGTACAATAATAATATACAATAAACAATAAAACATAATACAAAGCATACAAACAAGAATAAGGAATATAACAGACCTATGTAAATATTTTTTTCTTCAATAAACTAGAGAGGTGATTTAGAACGCAGGAGACCGCCATCGTGAGCGGTTAGGCTGGAAATGGATGGCGGCCTCGTAAAAAGATTAGGCGACATAACTCTCCTGGTAGAACTGAGTGATCAAGTGGGTGCAGTGCAATTGCAGGTGTGGGTGCAGATAGTAGATACTAGTTTAAAGCGTGGGCACGTCTAGGGGAGTGTAATATTTGCTATCGTGTATATCGTCAAGAAGAATATCAGGAGTGTAAGCGTGTGACTCCATTTATTGATACAAAAATGTAAAGTGCCGGTATTTTGGAGGATGATCAACTGCAAGCGTGATATCGGTGCATTTGCAAGTGCATGCTGGTGTGTTTGTGTGTATACGTAGTGCAAGTGCGTTGGTTATATATATACATGTACAATACAAATGAAAATGCAATAAGACCCATCTTGGTCAGTTACAATAATTGTTTGGGGGCAACAGAGCAGAGCCCGACCACCCGAGTAAAGCACCCGAGTAAAAAGTGTAATCTTTGACATACAAAATAACGGGGTGGGGAAGAAACAGTTAATTGAGCATTCGGCATACAAGAGATTTGAATGCTATTTTTGCCTTTTTCTTTTCTTTCCCTCTCTCTCCTTTTTAAAATTTCGAACAGATAATAACACGTCAATATTATACATTTAATATTTGGCAAAGACGTTGGAATTTGGGCGTAACATTCCCACTCATCTTGACCAAAAAGGTGACAATTACTTGTCTCTATCCCAATGGATGGTGTACTTTTCATTCTTGTATGGTACAAAATGTTGCCATATGATCCCTGGTATAGTTATAATACATGTAGCATTAACGAAACAAGACACAGTTAAATTAAATAGCTTCCAAGGAGAAAGTATATACGTTGCATTACACGCATTGTATAAACTAGTGATTTGTATTTTCTTTCATTTTCCCTTTTAAAGTTTTGGTTATAAAAATATAAATAAAAATCCGATCATTCACACAATGGACCCGGACTCCCGGAGTGCGTCGAGTACTATGGTGCAACCACATCATGGCGCGCCTGACACGAAGGTCGGTCGGCCGGGGCGCAGCCACGCCCTACACCAAATTCACCAATACCACATGCGCGAGAATGATGCTGTGGTTGATGAATTTAAGCATATTATACAGTAAATGACAAATTTGATATACAAAATAAGGAGATTTGTTATTAGTCCTAGCTGTCTTGCAGCATACAAATAGTTGAAACATAATGGAGCATCATTGCTCGCTTGGTATGCAAAGGTTATTGATAACAAATGGGGTCATCCGTTCAAACCACGTGTTGCTTTGCCTGAATAAAAAGGGGTAGATTTGACACATAAAAGAAGAAAGAGAATGGCATGGGAATAAAAATTCATATAAACTAGCTCCAAAAGAGCTGCCCATCCATCGAACTGGATCACAGAACAAAGGTGACTAGTAAAACAAAGAGAATTGTTACTAAAACTGTGAGCAAATAGATTTTGCATCAATATGCTAGCACTGTGAACAGCTAGCTATTCATCAGTAAGATGTATGATCAACAAGATGAGGAGAATTGTTACCTACAACTCTTTCAGCATACGAATAAATGCTCGTACCAAATGGATGAGTTCTATGAACACTTGATTATTCGTCTGGAAGACTGGATGAAATATATCACAAAGGTGATGTAATATAACAAAGATGATACAATAATGTTACCGCTTGACTCCTGGAAGGTTTAGTGAAACAATGTACAAGTACATTTCTTTCAAGGCTCCAATACTTTATGTATTGTATGAATAAGTGATTTTCATTCCTCTATTATTGATCACACATACACACACAAAAAAAGTACAAATGAAATTCAGGCTGCTCACGCAATGGACCCCTCGCTCCATGCGTCCAGTATTTTGTTACAGAGCGCCACAGCGGACGGACGTGAAGATCGGTCAGCAGTGGCGCGGTGCAGTCACGCCCTGTGCCAACGTCAGACGTGCGTATTTGTTTAAGTTAAGCACATTATAGTTTATACCTATGGGTTCTGTTAAAGACACAGGTGATTTGCAAAACAAAGAGATTAGTTAATAGACCCTTCTGTCTGCATGCAAACAGCTACCACAATGGTCTATTATTACTCGTTTGGTATGCAATGATTACAGTAAAGAATCATGGTTACCCGTTTAAATATTTGAGTAATCATTCATATAAAAAAAAAAAAAAAAAAAAAACAAGCAAAACAAAACAAACATCGAAAGTGTTATTTTCTCGAGTTGCTTTGCTGGAACAAGAGGGGTTAAACCCTTTACACACCAAAAAAAAAAGGGGGCGTGGAAATAAACATTCATGCTACAGTAACACCAAGTTTTGTGAACAGCTAGCTATTTATAAGTAAGATGTATGATTAACAAGATAAAGAGAATTGTTACTTAAAACTGTTAGCATACAAATAGATTTTACATTTTTGAATGCTAGTACCAAATAGACGAGTTCTATGAACGCTTGATTATTCGTCTGTAAGACTGGATGAAGCATAAAACAAAGGTGATACAATATAACAAAGATGGTACAATAATGTTACTGCATGAACCCTGAAAGGTTTAGTGAAAAATGTAAAATTTTTTCAAGGCTCAAATACTTTATGTATTGCATAGATACATGTAAGTGATCTTTTCCTTTATCATTGACCACAGCAAAAAAAAAAAAAAAAAAAGAATGAAAGTCAGGCTGCTCATACAATGGACCCCTCGCTCCATGCGTCAGGTAATTTGTCACAGAGCGACACAGCGGACCGACATGTAGATCGGTCAGCCGTGGCGCGGTGCACAGCGACGCCCTGTGCCAACATCAGACGCGCGTATATATATGAAAAGTCCACGTGCATGTATAATTTTGTTTAAGTTAAGCACATTTTACGGATGGGTTCTGTGAATGACAGAGGTGATTTGCGAAACAAAATGATTTGTTAATAGACCCTTCTGTCAGCATGCAAATAGTTTAACCACAATGGTGTATCAGTACTCGTTTGTATGCAATGGTTACAGTATACAATCAGGTTTACCTTTTAAATATCTGTGTTATCATTCATTAAAAAAAAAAAGAAAAGAAAAAAAAAAAACATTGAAAGTGTAATTTCCTCGAGTTGCTTTGCTGGAACAAGAGGGGTTAAACCCTTTACACACCAAAAAAAGGGGCGTGGGAATAAACGTTCATGCTACAGTAGCACCATTAAGTTTAGTGAACAGCTAGCTATACATCAGTAAAATGTATGATTAACAAGATAGAAAGAATTGTTACTTAAAACTGCCTGTCAGCATACAAATAGATTTTACATTTTTGAATGCTAGTACCAAATAGACGAGTTCTAAGAACGCTTGATTATTCGTCTGTAAGGTTGGATGAAGCATAATAAAGGTGATGCAATATAACAAAGATGGTACAATCATATAACCGAATGACTCCTGGAAGGTTTAGTGAAGCAATGTAAATTTCTTTCAAGGCTCAAATACTTTATGTATTGCATAGATAAGTGATCTTTTCCTTTATCATTGACCACAGCAAAAAAACGAAGAAAAAACAAAACAAAAGAAAAAAAATGAAAGTCAGGCTGCTCACACAATGGACTCCTCGCTCCATGCGTCCAGTAATTTGTCACAGAGCGCCACAGCGGACCGACGTGAAGATCGGTCAGCCGTGGCGCGGTGCAGCCACGGCCTGTGCCAACATCAGACGCGGGTACAAATGAAAAATCCATGTGCATGTATAATTTTGTTTAAGTTAAGCACATTTTACGGATAGCTTCTGTGAATGACACAGGTGATTTGGAAAACAAAAAGATTTGTTGATAGACCCCCCCCTGTCAGCACGTGAACAGCTTAACCACAATGGTCTATCAGTACTCGTTTTGTATGACAGAGGTGATAAGTAAAATAAAGAGATTCAATTAGGCCGGTCTGCCAGCATACAAATAGTTTTCCCATTTAATATGGGGCATCATTATTCACTTGGTATGCAAAGGTTAGAGTTTACAATTCAAACGTATAATGCTTTATAAAGAAGAGAAATGTAGTTTCGACGTATCTCTTTGCTTAAACAAAATTTTAAAAATGTGAAAACTTTTGATACACAAAAAATGGGTGGGGAATAAATATTCAGGTATATTACCAAATCCAGACCTATGAATATGTACTCGTTAAGAAATGGCACATGCAGTGTGCAGCGATTTGCTTGTTACTTATCAGCATAACTGTTTACTTTTTTTTCCTTTTTAACTTTCAAATTGACAATAACAATTATGATAGCATTAAAATTTGAAAAAGAAACTGGAGTTGGGGTTTAACCTTTCCACTCATCAAGGACAAAAGGTGGCATATACTTGCCCCTTACCCAACGGTGTATGTGGTGTGTACAGGTGAGTATGCTCAATTCAGTTAATACATGTAGTACAGCAGCTGTAGGGTGTATCTTTAATGAAAAATCTCGTTATTGTTATCAGAAAAATGTGACCAGCCCTTCACATGTGCATACATGTACATGTAGTGTATATTTTAGACGGAGTGTCAAAGGTTCTTGTTTTGATGAGTGTAAAGTATATAAAATAAAGTACAAAAAATATTGACATATATATATATATATATATATATATGTATAATAATATATAGCACTCTTTAGTAATAACTCTATCACAACAATTAACAACCTTATTACATAAATAAGCAACGTAACAATATAGAAATGAACAATACATGTAGTTACTAATCTTACATGAAATGATTCATGTCACTGTTGGAAATTAAGGTCTTTGGGAACTTCTGGAATACGAGAAGAGATGGTGAAGTGTGTATATTCCAGGGGAGATCATTCCATAAGTAATCTATGATTGCATACGTTCTGTAAAACCTTGTATTAATGTGTTTACATTAAAAGGACTCATTTTCCAGGGATAAAATTTATGTAACATCATCATTATTGCTTAGCAGTGTTGGGTACCTCGAGATCGATCTTGATCTCAAGACCAGTCTCGAGATCGGCATCAGTAACCTCGATCTTGTTCTTGATCTCGAAGGTGTTGGTCTTGATCTTGATCTTGATCTCAGAGCTTCTGTTCTCGGAATTTTTGCTCGAGATCGCTCGAGATCGCTCGAGATCAACATTGTTATTACGTAAATTATCAAACGAAAAAGCTTTTAAAATGGTTCGCCAATCGGCGAAAACACGACTCAGTGTTGGGTACCTCGAGATCGATCTTGATCTCAAGACCAGTCTCGAGATCAGCATCAGTAACCTCCATCTTGATCTTGATCTCGGACATATCTGATCTTTATCTCAGATGTTCTAATCTCGATCTTGAGCTGCAGATCTTGATCTTGATCTGGATCTCGGACTGTCTGATCCTGATCTTGATCTTGATCTCGGACCCATTGGTTTTGGACCCAACACTGTTGCTTAGTATAATAAATCTACTAGACCAAAATTCACATTCTTATAAAAAAAAGAAGCTTTTCTTACTCCAGAAACATAAGATTCAATATCAAAATTTGGATGATTAACATTTTGTTTGCCAGGAACTAAGTTCCTGTTATCCCACATTTTTTGTTATGTACAATGTTATATAGTCAGCACTTGTGACAAAAATCAGGTTAAATGGTCTGTTGCATGTTTAACTCTGCTCTGTACCACCAGGTTTTTGAAAAATCATTTTGAAAAATATGTATTTTAAGAGTATAATGTGGAGTCTTCAAACTTGAGGGGAATCCAACCTTTGCAATAAGTCGATTTGTGTGAAAACAGAAAAATATGAGAAACAGGATGGCGAGAGTTTGCAAGAAATTTGACAAATAATAAGAAAGTTATGAACGTTTAAAAAATGAGATCACTATCTATGTGAATCTCAAATTGGCAATTTGGTCAGTTGATTGTGATGTATTTTCAGTCAACTCTCCCGTTTGTCGTACAATAAAATATTAATTTTTGTTTTTCTCCTAAGCACCTTTTCTCTCAGGGCACTACTAAAATTATGTTGTAGATAACATATCTTCTTCAGAAATAAAACAGATCCTCCCAAGTACTGCAAATTCATTTTGAAAAATTGACATTTTAGTCATTATGTGTGTTGGAACAATTATGAGAGTTATCCGGCACTACATCATAGTGACATTACCGATTTGGCCCATTTGAAATACATGTACATGTACCTATTTGTGTAGTGATTACAACTTTAAAAAATTCTCAACTTTCTTATTGCTTGTCTGATTTTGTTCAAACTTTCACTAATCTGCTTCTCTGATTTTTCTGATTTCTTTCAGGGCAACTTGCCATTAAGGTTGGATTTCCCTTTCAACTTCGTTAAATTTGGCATTCAATACCTTCACAGGGAACAACCTTCACAGTTTATGTACATGTACCTTCTTTCTGTTTCAGGAGGAAAGGATGCATTTTTTTTACTCCAAACTTATATTTGTGCAGTTGGGGATTTAGGGGGGGGGGGAGCACTTACGGCCCATGCCCCCCTCCCTTTGAAAGAAAAGTGTACACTGTGCCCCCCTTTTTGTAAATTGTACCCCCCCTTTTTTTTTAGAACAGATCGTCTTTATTTTTTGTTTGCTTGTCAGAGAATTTAGAATTTGGAACAATAAAGAGAGCCCAAAATGTGTGATAACCCATTTTTTTTTTGGTTGTCAGAGAATTTTGCAGGAAAACTAGACCCCAAAAATCTGATGACCTGCATTCTTGGGCATTCCAAGGCAGGGAAGGGGTTAAATCAATCACAGCAGTGAAAGAGTTAAAACTTCTTATAAAGGCATGGAAATGGTTTAACTGAATGTTTTTGGCCTCTCTCTAGGTGATAGCAGTGAGGCAGGAAGTTTTGAGATCGTCCACAATGTGAGTTATCAAGATGGGAGTCGTACGAACTACAGCTTCCCCTTTATGTTGAGAAATACCATTACTGGTACTTCGAACGTGTACTACCTTATTGCAAGTGAGTAATGGCAAGAATATCGTCTGCTGAGAACTAGAAGGGTGGTAACTCTTTGTTAAGTATACAAGTTCAGTCCCCTTCTGGATTCCAACAAATGGTATATCATGTGTATCAGTTACGAAATTAAATTTAATGAAAAAAATATACATGTTTAGTGTCCCCGCCCGCTTCCCTTTATTTAGGCTGCCACCACCTATATTTTATGGGGGGAAAAAAAGAAGAAAAATAGTATGTTTTAGTGACCCTAATGAAATTTAATGATGCTGACATTCTGATCCTAGTGGCCTTTCTTGAAAAATGATCCAGTAGCTAGTTGCTTTGAAAACATATGTTGCGCATGGATGGCTACAGGCTGGTAAAAAAAAAAAAAAAAAGGAAAGGGCCTTTTCCTTTTGTAGACATTGATTAGTAGCCCAACTGGTCATTAGACCAAATAATAACTAGACCATGAAAGTTGGCCAAACTGATGAATTAGACAACATTGATGAGACAAACCGGTGTAGACAAAATGATATTAGACCGGTTAGATAGTTAGACAACTGGATGTAGACAAAAATGGTATTAGAAAAAATGGTATGAGACTTTTGTTATTGTGAATACAATTTTCCTAATAATATGCTATTTGTAAATAGTAATTAAAATGTCTTGCAAAAAGATTGTCACACCATCAAGCTCTGCTTGGGTGACAATCTTTTTTATGATTCTTTTACGTTAATGCTATAATGTAATTACTTGATGTATCAGTCATTGTTTGTGTAATTAGTTTTAACTTAAATTTTAAAAAAAAGATCACAAAGAGAAATATTAAAATAAATCAGAAAATAAAAATCAAGACAAGTTACACACTAGAGGAATCAGCATTGGATGACACAAGCTCTTATAGTCATGGAGATCTTGTGGTTTGCATGGCTCTGTTAACTACATGTTTTTTTGTTTTGTTTTTTTTGTTTTTTTTAGGGAAACCATTCTAGAATGTCCATGCATTTGATTTTAATCATCATGCAAAATTTGACAGTAATCTTTTCAAGATTATGTTTATACTACACAGTCATGCTTCAGAGAAATTGTTCCGCTGCCAATATCCTACACTGATCAAATTCCTACAGTAACTTCAACCTTGGACCAAAGACTATAATACCTAACCCTAACCCCCTTACCCTATCCTTAAACATTACCTAAAACACAGTTGTACCCTAACCCTACAACATGTATATCTGTGACAAAATAAAGCCTGTAGCAGTCACTCGGGCAAATATTGGTACTGCGTTATTATACATGTACATTAGCTGATGCCCTGTATTGAATTCTTTTTACAGCGTTTCAGTCCTGCCAGGTGTACGAGACCCTAGGATTCTCTTCTGGTTATTATTTCATTGACCCTGATGGTATTTCATCAAACATCAAACCGTTTGTAGTGCAGTGCAGAGAAAGTAAGAATATGAGCTTGTCCAAGGTTACTTGAAGGGTTTTGAGTGGTATACAAGGGTATATCGTAGGAGCTTATGAGCCCATTTCACGTGTTGGAACGAAGTGAAATATTTCGACACAAGTGCGATGTACCCTTATGTCCTGCGAAAGAAAAGCCATTCACTATTGTTATTTATTGTATGAACTTAGTACCTAAAGTTTCACCATCACATCCTTTTGTTTTTGTTATCTTGGACAAATTAATTACAGAAAAAAAAATGTACTTCTCCCCAAAAATGTTTTGCAAGGGCTGCATGAACATGTTCATTTTCTAACGATTTACTACATGTATATTAATATTAATGCATATTCACTTTTTAAGAGTTTGCGCACCCTAAAATATGAAATATTGACACAATGTTGCATGGTCCTCCAGTTACTTTTCATAAACCAGATATACTGATTTTTCTAGTTGGCTCAAAAGTCTTCATGAAAATGATAATAAAGGATACTAAATCATGAATAAAATGAATAGAATGAATAGAATGAAATGTAAATGTGATGTTGTTATGGTATCTCCTAGACTTGATATGAATTTTTAGGAGATTTAAAGAACAATCAGAAGAAATTTTCAATATTTTTGTATGGTGTATTTTTCAACCGTATACAAAGATGCAGTAGCAAGATGAATACAAAATGCAAATAGCCATTTATTTTACTTTTTGACAAACATTCAGTGAAATACAGAACCATTCTTGTAATGGGTTCTTTGTGTTTGGATAGATATTGTCACTGAAAGTCTGACACAATGGGTGATTTCAAGTTCGGTGTTGAAAGCTGGTGTTGGTGTTGGGGCAAAACTAGCACCAGCCACGACACCGAACCTGAAATGAAGCTGGTGCTGGGATTGACTTCACTAGGTGTTGAGCTATCAATAATGTGATTGGTATTATTTTTATAAACCCAAATTCGGTGTTTGGGCTAGAATCAGCAGCCTAATTCATGCTCTCAACACCAACACCAACACCAACACCGAACTTGAAATCACCCAATGAATCTTTTATTTCGAAAACTCTATGAACACCATATAGAAAAATCTTTCAAGAACTTTGGAGAACTCATTTCCAATAATGTTATGTGTAAAAGCATACAAAATGCATGGTATTCCTGATTTTACCTCCAAGAGATATCAAGTTATTGCTGTAGAAATGTGGCAACTATTTTCCTTTTTTTTTCTGTTGATAAATTGCATAGAGAGCGAGAGAGAGAAACCCATAGAGTGCATGTGTAGTCAGTTTTGTTTTGCAGTATGAAGATCAAAAGATCATTTTATTAAACAGGTTTTGCTCCTTTGTCTGAAAAAATAATTTTCTGAAAATTGTCTGTTTTTAAGTGTTACGTTACCTTTTTATTTATTTTATTTTATTCTCATACATGTAGCTTCCCCTGGAATTACCGGGCTTCATAAGAGGTTTAGCCTTCCCAGCAACTCAAAGCCCCATGAGAGAAATTGGAAGACATGTGAGTGGTCGATTAATTGACTGTACAAGCTCAAGCCTGTAGTATTACTAATGCCTCATTCACACCAACAAGACCGACCTAGTCTTGTCTAGTAGATGGTCTAGCGGTAACACCTACGGTCAGCTCTCTGCATTCGCCTACAAACTGACTCTGAACGGACCCAGGTTCGAATCTCAGTCATGTCTTTTGGATGGTGACGTTAAAGGTCGGTCCCAGACGTAAATAATCATATTTGATTGATACATGTCTGTAAAAACCTAATCAACCCTTTCAAGACAATTGACCACATAACAAAATGTGATTAATTTAGATCTTAAATAATTCCTGTCATGAAAGGGTTAACAACAACAACAAGACCGACCCTAGACTTACAATAGACCAAACAAAAATTTACATTATCTCGAATGGCCAAGAGTCGGTCGGTTGAGAGTTGGTTTGGTGGTATGACTGAGGTATAACTTTAACTACTGGCAAAATGGGATATTATATATCAAGTTTATTTATTAGTGAGATAGTAAACTATTTCACCAAACTGAATAGATTATCCATCTCACAAATGAGAAAAATTAAATATTTGTGGTACATTGATGCAATTGCTCATTAATCAAAAGGCAAAATGGGCTATTATGCAAATATTTCAGGTTTATTAGTGAGATGGTAAACTATTTCACCACATTGAATAGATTATCCATCTCACATATAAGAAAAATTAAATATTTGTGGTATGTTTATGAAACATCCATATTAATCAATATCATGGATAAAAAATTAAAGAGGTTTTGATGCAATTGCTCATTAATCAAAAGGCAAAATGGGCTATTGTAAAAATATTTCATGTTTATTAGTGAGATGGTAAATTATTTCACCAAATTGAATAGCTTATCCATCTCACAAATGAGAAAAATTAAATATTTGTGGTACATGTATGAAACATCCATACTTATCATTATCATGGATAAAAAACATTAAGAGGTTTTGATGCAATTGCTCATTAATCAAAAGGCAAAATGGGCTATTGTACAAATATTTCAAGTTTATTAGTGAGATGGTAAACTATTTCACCAAATTGAATAGATTATCCAGCTCACAAATGAAAAAAGTATTTTTGGTACATGTACATTTATGAAACATCCATACTTATCATTATCATGGATAAGAAATTAGGAGGTTTTGATGCAGTTGCTTAATAAGGCAAAATAGGTTATTATAAAAATATTTCAAGTTTGTTAGTGAGATGGTAAACTATTTCACCAAATTGAATAGCTTATCCATCTCACAAAAGAGAAAAATTAAATATTTGTGGTGGATTGATGCAATTGCTCATTAATCAAAACGCAAAATGGGCTATTATACAAATATTTCAAGTTTATTATTGAGATGGTAAACTATTTCACCATATTGAATAGATTATCCATCTGACAAATGAGAAAAATTAAATATTTGTGGTACATGTATGAAACATCCATACTTATCATTATCATGGATAAAAAACATGAAGAGGTTTTGATGCAATTGCTCATTAATCAAAAGGCAAAATGGGCTATTATAAAAATATTTCAAGTTTATTATTGAGATGGTAAACTATTTCACCAAATTGAATAGATTATCCATATCACAAATGAGAAAAATTAAATATTTGTGGTACATGTACATGTATGAAACATCCAACGTATCATTATCATGGATAAAAAATTAAGAGGTTTTGATGCAATTGCTTAATAAGGCAAAATGAGCTATTATAAAAATATTTCAAGTTTATTAGTGATATGGTAAACTATTTCACCAAATTGAATAGCTTATCCATCTCACAAATGAGAAAAATTAAATATTTGTGGTACATTGATGCAATTGCTCATTAATCAAAAGGCAAAATGGGAAATTCCCACAATCAACAACTATTAAAACCTTTTGAACATACAATAATACATACAATGAGGTTTTAGTCATTTTATGAAAGGTAGAACTGATGAAACACAAGTTTTATTTGCTCCATGATCATCTTGATTAAAAATACGTCCGCCAAATACACAGCGGAACGCCACTGGCTTGCTACCCCGATCCAGCCCGGTGCTGGCGGGGAAAACATAACGGCCCATATGCACATAGGAGCTCGCGTACATGTACATATGTATACTCTCCATCATTTCGCTGATCCCGCAAAATGTTAATGTGTGCATTGGACCTGCTCATTCATACAGCCGGCCCAGCGAAAGTTAAAAAAATTTTTTTTTTTACATGTTTAAATTTTCAATTGTGGAAAACCCTGTTTGACAATCGATAGATGCAAGCTTTGTGTTAAAGTATACATGTACGTGTAGGTGGCTTAAACTGCTTAATTAGTTTCCCTGTACGCTGTGAGGATGAATATTGGTATTGAACGTTGAATATCCATTGCTGATTGTACATGCAGGTAAATTGAGTAAAAACATTATCAAAATTAATGTGTAATATGCTGTCATCAAACATGCATTTTGCATTTTGGTCTGACCGAGATTCCTTGGGTGGAGAAGTACGCAAGAATGGTATAAATAATGTACATGTAGGTCTGGTCAAGTGATGTGCGATTGGCCAGTCATATATCTAGATTATTTCTATGTAAAATAGTGATAATTTATTACACCGTGTTGCCAATTTAGATACTTTAATGATTAGTTACAATTAAATTGCTTGGATTCATGAACGGCACAACGTACTGCATTGAAAATAGACTGAAAATTTTCTGTTATTTTGGCTCTTTTTCCTAATGTACTATGAGTAATTCCTGGCATTCTGGATCAAAATATAATGCACAAATGTCACTTAATGGAGACACTGTGCTGCCATGGGTTAAATGTCTAAAACCACACAGACTGAACTCTGTTGTTTTTCTTTTGTTGTTGTATCCATAGCCATTGCCACTTGGAGGTCATTCTCGCAGTCCAGTGGAGTTTCCTCCTCTGGACATGGGCGAAAACGGAGATCAGGTAGGAACATGTAAATGTACGTCGTCCCAGGTCACCCAGGTGCAGGAACACTGTCTTGTATGAGTTGTGCTTTGCAGTGAATGTAGTGTTGCGTAATTTGCTGGACCAAATACATGTAACTCGTCTACTGCATGAAACAATAAACAACTCATAGTGAATTTGAGCCAGTTGATCTCTAAATGCAATTCTATTAGGTAGCTTAGCGAAACGTCGTGCGTAAAAGCGCGGGAAAGACGCATATGACAGAATAATTCAAAATCAAAATTTTTTTCTATGTAGGCAGAACCAAAATATTAGGATGAAAAATTAGTATTCACCTCTTTAAACAATTTCAGGCAAAATAATATGAAAATTTTTATTCAGATATGTCTGATTCTAATTTTAGAAGTATGGACAAAGCTAGCAATTTTCCTCTTTGCGTCTTTCCCGTATCTTTATGCGCCATTGCGTTTCGCTAAGCCACCTTTCCGGAACCAAAGCACCAGAGATTAGCTTTTATAAAGAAAGGCTGTCTTCTACATAAGGCCATAAATCTCAACCCCCCACACCAAAATAGAAATTCTGTAGCCCTGAACACTGCCTTTTCATGTTAACTGAAATTCATGTGTAACATGATTTTTATTTTACCTTAGGGTTCATGTGAGGTGATAATAGCGAGCTTACGATTTCAGGAAGGGAGCCTTTGAAGACGGGGAGTCGAGCGAAAAATCGATGTGCGCATGCGCGACTCGGGGTATCTCTCCATCCTTATTGATTTCAGGACGGTTCTCGGGCGAAATAGCGTCCGGTCTAAAGTGGGGACGGGAAGTCGAACCCTGCGGTGTGTCGCCGTCCACTTGTTCGTAACTTGATTGGAAAACAAGACGGGGAGGGTGCGAGGACCGTCACAGTCGGTTAACTCTCCCCTGTCTTGTTGCTCTCCCGTCCCGTTTCGTAAGCTCCCTATTTCCCTAATTCTAGGGATGAGCACTAATGGAGGGTTTACATGCTTCCATGGGCATCCATCCAATCTTAACATTACCTGGGGGGGGGGGCATCAATGCCCCATGATGTGTTATATTTTGCTTTTGATACTGCTTCAGGTGTGCAGCATTGTTATCCTAATTTCTGTTACTTTTCTGGATGAAATGAGAGTTAAGACTTTGATCAACAATAAATTTGGACCTGAATTTGCCTTTATAACATAAAATTATGGCTACTACTGCAATTAAAAATAGGATGGACGGTATATATAGTTTGTTTTCTGGAAATTAGTCTGTGTAATTTTACCTAGCCTAGGTTCTAAGTAGAATTTGCAGCTCTTTGTCATACATGTACATGCATTATTATGAAACTTTAGAATTGGTATCTTGTCCCATCACATTTTTGAAAGTTAACAATTAATTTTAATTCTGTATGTTTATTTTGGTTATCTTTCTGTTTATTGATAATTTTTTCATTTTGTTACCGATTTTGATGGAACTTTTTAAAAAATTGCTTCTCTCTATCCTCTCTTTTCATTAAAATTGATTTTTCTCCCAGGCTTTCATTCTCCTTTAAAGTCGAAATAAAGATGCATCTTCTTACCACCTACGAATGACATCCTTCTGACATAAAAACTGTGATAAAACTTACGTCTCCTGTATTGTTTTAGTTTATTGTATATTTGTTTTATATTCTTTATTTTTATTATTGCTTGTTTTATGCTTTTCTACTTGCTCTATCACTAAAATGTCATGTATGTTATTGATCCCCCTCCAGTCTCAAGCCACTGGCTTTTTAGGGTGTTAGATCCTCACACTTTTTTGATGTATATATTATATATATATATATATATTTATAACTCTAATTCCGGCGTTTAGGGGAATCCTTTTATCTCAGCCTTTTGTTATCATTCGCCTTAACGCACGGTTGCTTTTGCCGTAACGTCGAATTTCTATTGTGACGGAATAAACCGCATTGATAGGATTCCCCCTAACGTAGGAAATAATCACTGTATATATATATATATATATATATATATATATATGCTCATGTGATTTTTATGAAATAAATGAATTGAATTGAATTGAATAGCTGGATCGTTGCATCTCTACTGTAAATCACAGGGCTATTCATAATCGGGTTAATTCTTGTGGATCAAAATTAGCAGGCTATTTTGAATTTGGGGCTAGTGAGGATCGACATGAACATGTACATGTATTGATTAAACTGACCTTGCAGCTGTTAGAAAGTATGCATTCACCGCTTATTGGTTACCCTAGATCAGCGTTGTCACTACGGTGGTCGGCGCCGGTCGGAACCTTCCACCACTCGAAATTTCCGACCGGCACTCAATGCAATATCACACCCGCCTGCCCGGCACTAATTTCCCCACTGACAAAGAAAAAATACTATGATTTTTGACCTACGAACATGCAACTGTGGATTAAGAGAGTAATCTGACAGCACTCACAGCAGGTATATGTACAAAGTAAACCAAATACTAGTACAGTAGTTACAATGCTTAATACTGCAGCTACAGTACAGTGTGTACTGTGTAGATACATGATATTTTTACTATTTAATTATAACTTATAAGCCCTGAAAACCGACTAGTTTTTGTCCCCCTGAACCCCCGTGGCAAGGTGTCGGGCGATAAAATTTCCACCACTAAAAAGTCCCTGGTGACAACCCTGCCCTAGATGGTATCCTCGTCGGCAGAAATTTCCCCTTGGTATTTCTTTTTGAAGACCCCATGTTTCCTGCATATAGATCTTGTAATGATGATTTCAAAAAATATTGTGTGCTGAGAGCCAGAAGGGCGTTACTCATTTGCTTCAACATCGAGTTAAAGCCCTTCTGCCTCTCAACAGATGTTATCCTCTATCAGATTTTTCTCAAACTTTGACTTTACCATTTCTCACATTTTTCTTCTTTGATTATTAAAGACAATGTGATGCTAGACTAGACTTTCCTTTTAAATGTCTTCCAATTTCAATTACATTTTCAGTTGCACATGCTCTGGTTAATAGTGAGACGACGAGGCTGCCTGGTACCTCTTTTAATATAAATACTGTTTCCAAAACATTTAAACGTAAGTATTAGTAATTACCTTTCCTCAAAAAATTTAAAATGTTCATTTCAAAGTTCATTCATGCTGTCTATACAAAATGAAAATTGACTACATGGTTACGAAATGCAACAAGTGCCCATAATTTTCAGAGTCCTCTACATATTTCCAAATATCAATTAATTTTTGGAATCAGTACTTCTGGAAGGGCTTTTATATGTAGCTTGGGTTAAACATCAGACACTTCAATCCCGTGTATAGTTTTGGTTAGCCCATAATTTTTTTCCCTCCTTTTTTTCAGATTTCTGTGATTTTTTATTGATAGCAAAATACTAACAAATCTTAGCTACTGTAGTTTTTCCTTCTCTCTGTAAGTGGAAATCTATACAAATGAACCTTCCAGTTCCATAATTAGAACCATCTTTACATTAAAAATGTTTAAAGAAAAAAAAGAGAGAGAGTCATAGGTCACTAAAATGACATGTCAGTTCAGCAAGCCATGCTGATGCGGAAGTCTGGACCAGCCCGTGCACAGGGACTCGGGTAGCTCTTTCTAATAATGGGGGAAAGTGCTGATGGTGGAACAGTGCATTCCCTGAGTCCAGTATCAGCATATTCTACATGTAACTAAACGACACAGAATACTCCATTTCTTTTGAAGCCATTGAGATTGGTTTGAGAGGTCAAATTGACAAAGAAAACAAAATCCGAATCAAGAATATTGTTGACATGTGCAAATGTAAAGTTTTTTTTTTTTTTTTTTTCATTGAATGTACAATCTTGTATTTCTTTGTATTTGCCTTTTCTTTGAAATGAAGAAATGGTTGCAACAACAATACAGATATTTGTGCGTGATTGGTCCCCTTTAATCCTCTGACCTTTGACCTGTCTACAGGCTACTTTTCCTACTTTTTCCTACTTTTTTCACAATGCTCCTTATATCCTACCCTTTTTTAATTTCTCCTACTTTAAAAAAAAAACATATTTGAGATATTTTTGCAAGGCGATCATGCACGAGAATCTCACTGTAGCTCAGTCATTGCGGGTCCTGACAAGCAGTGTGCATATTAAGTCTACGTAAGTGATGTGAATATTACCAATAAGACCCCTGTTATGCTGACAATGAGTCTCGGCCCATAAATTGTTAATTGACAACAGGGCTGAGGCCAACCCTCCCCCCCCCCCCCCCCCCTCCCCAAAACCAACTGGGTGCGAACTCCTTTATGTATTTCTATGGTTTACCCTTCTCATCTTCTCTTTTTATCCATTATTTTTTTCTGTTTCTATCATTTTTTTTTGTTTCCTATCACTTTTTTCCCCTGTCCTTTATCTTCCATTTCTGTTCCTCCTCATGTATTTCTCTGTTTTTCCTTCTCTTGTTTTCTATTGTTCCTGATGTATTACTTTGTTTCCATGTTTTGTTATCTTAATTCTCTTTCTAATCCTATGCATTTCTTTTTTTTCCTGCTTTTATCATCTTCTCTTTTTATATTTCCTTTCTGTTTTTATCTTTCCACCTCTCTTTCAATATTCTCCTATGCATTTTCTTTTCATCCTTCTTTATTTTTTTTTTAAATTCCTTTCTCTACATGTGTATTTCTTTGATATTCTCTATTTTTTTCTTCTGTATTTCTTTATTTTTCCTTCTTTCATCTTTTATCTCTATCTTTGCCTATGATTTTCTTTAATTCAATTATCTTTCCATCTATTCTTATGTATTTCTATGTGTTTTACTTTTCACTTTTCTATCTTTACTTATGTATTCTTTCTCACCCCTCTTTTTTCTATACTTTCTTATGTATTTCTGAGCGTTTTTCTTCTCTCGTCTTCTATTTTTCTTTATGTAGTTCTTTATTTCCCCCCTTATTTAATGTTCTCATTCTATTCATCCTGATGTATTTTTCAATTTTTTGTTTATATGTCTTCTCTTTATTTTAATATGTATTTGCTTGATTCCTCTCTTTTTCTGTCTTGTGTAGTTCTGTTCTTGTTTACTATTTTTATCTATTTTTATATTTCCTTATGTATTTTTTTTCTCCTTTCTCTTGTTTTCTATTTTTTTCTTATGAAATTCATTGTTTTTCCCCAAGTCTTTAACCTTTTCTTACTATTCTTTTTAGTATTTTATTTTCATTTTTCTGTTGTCTTTTCTTTCTATTTTTTCATTGTGTATTTTGTGTTTTTCCTTCTCTCATTTTCTATGTTTCCTTGCCTATGTAAGCCAACCCTTGAATTACATGTACATGTATGTCAGGAGTCACCTTGACCTTTTCATACTGAAGTGTAAGGGGGGGGGGGGGGGCAAAGTTAAGGGCCTGCTTTTGTCCATTTTACGACCCAGCCCCAAAGGGGGCCAGCCTCAGACACTATTTTAGGGTCTTAGACTACTGGCCCATTGCTCCTTTGCATCATGAAGAAGAGGAACCTGGAAGTGAAGTCATTCCATCTAGCATGTTTTCTCAAAGCTATTTAAAGTATCCCTTTGAGCTTGTTCGTGAAATAGGTATAGTCTATGACTGCAATAAATAAAGATTGTGAGATCTAGTCAGAACAGTGGGCAATCAAGTATTGACATGGAAAAAAGAACCAATCCTGAGGACATGGAAATTTCCTACTTTTGTCCTACTTTCTCTATCCTGAATCCTACTTTTCTCCCTACTTTTTCTGAAGGTTTGAACCTACTTTTCTCCTTCTTTTTTACTTGGGTGTGCTTGAAAGCCTGTTTTTAGTGCCTGTGATTTTTTTATTGTTGTTGCCAATATTATGCTTCTGCACAGTCACAAGCTTTCGATCCGTCACTTATCAGCGAGCAATATCAACGGGTACCGACACTTCCCAGAGTGCAGTGGAGGGGCCGTCAGACACAGATGTAGCCCCGGATAGAACTCGAGAGAGACCAGGGGGTGAGGCTCAGGCCAACCCTATCATGTCTCACCAGACACCAGACGTGGAAACCAAGGAGTTAATGGAAATGGATGATGAACTGTATGAAGGTTAGTCTGGCATATATAGTCAAGGATTGTAATTCCGAACAGATTGTATTACCGAACGTGTACAGTTAAGCGCCTAAAATGGGTTTTCATACGCGAGGGATTACGCGTATGAAAACCACACTATTGAAACAAAGGTTGTCTTTTTCCCATAGGTTTCACACGTCCGGAAATACAGTACCTTTTTCAAGGGACCAAAACGCCGCGTCGTTGGGAAGGGGTTCACTCGGAAGGGAATATCGTATTAAATCTACGTTGTCTTTTTAAAATTCCATCAACTTCTTTTTCTGTAGGACTTTGAGCATTCATTATGCAAGTTTGACAGATATTCGTTTGATATTTTATTTGCTATCGTTGATTTTCTGAAAAGTGTTCGGACACTGGATCAACCACCATACATGTATTTAATATATTCATAAATATCTACAAAATCTTAATAGTCCAGGGCCCCGTCTTATAAAGAGTTGCGATTGATTCAAATCAGTCGCAACTTGATATCAATCGTAACCCTGTCCTGTACTAAAGAGATACATGTAGGAGATGCAATTAATGTCAAGGTGCTTATGGATTTGAATCAATCCCAACTGTTTATGAGACGGGGGCCAGGGTGAAACCCAGACTAAATGAATAGAGATAGTATGGTCAGGGGTCCTAAAGCTACGCAGGTCCTAAAGCTACGCACCCCGCAAATACGCGCAATACGACGCGTTCAATGCGCCAAACTTCTGGTGTGACTGAGCAACGAGATTATCATTTACGTTCGCCAAAAAGAATGAATAATTTTCCTTCATTTTTGGTGATATTATCACTATTTTGAAATCGGGGTGAAATTTGCATTAGTCAGCTTCAAAATCAAGATTTGCATTCATTTACGTGTGCGTAGCTTTAGGACCCTTTCATTTCTTCGACCAAATTCAACATGGGTATCGACATCGACTTGAAAAATAATGTTATTGATATTTTTACTTCGTAATTTTCACAGGGGATTTGATTTAAGAGTATGTAGAACCAAGATATATGAAAGAAATTCACATTAATCATTGAAAAGGTGACTTTTAAGCCGCTGGAAACAAAGTGCGTAGCTTTAGGTCCCCCCATCATACACTGATAAATGCTGGGGGTTCCTACAGACCCCAGCTTGCACTTGGTCCTCGCACCCACAATCGTTAAGGCGAAAGGGCTTTTTCACTTTGTGCCCCCCTTCTTTTGAACACACTCCCCGCCCATATTCAGGACTCATGATCACCCACCATTCATTGACAATTTTAAGAAGAAACTAAAAAACTTATCTCTTTCAATAACAGCTATTAAAAAGATCTAATTAAGAATTGGATTGTCATATGTCTTAAGTTAAATTGTTTCGTAATAACTGTTAATTTCTCATCGTAATTTGCATGTAATTTTAATTTCTTTAGTTATGTAAGTAATGTGTGATTTTTTTAGTAATGTGAATAATGTTAATTTTGTTAGTACTGTATTTAATGTTGATTTGATAGTGTAAAGTGCTTTGAAACATTTTGTAATGGGCGCTATATAAATTTTTCATATCATTATTACTATTAAAGGGAGTGCCAAGTGTCAACCTCTTCACTCTTTTGAAATTATATGGAAAGATACAGGATATGTTTGAAATATTTAATAAAAAAGATTGTAGCATATTCTGAACAATATCAATAATTAATAGTCTTGTAAGAAATGAGTACAAAACACAAGTGTTAACTCAGTATGCCTTACCCTCTCTCTATAAAAAACCCATCTTACTCTGAAAAATTTAGAACCTATGTTTCTTATGGAAGAATTTCTTTTTCTAGTAGAATTATGATTAATCACATGAAGTGCTCTTGACCTTTCAAGAACAAGAAATTTTCAATAAGGGATGTATTTTGCTATACACATGTATATGAATACAATTGAAATGCTATTATAAAAATTATGTTCAGTTCTTGCTTACTAGTAAATTATGGACATGTGTAAAAAGAAATCATATCGTACTTAAAAGGTTCAGATTATGTCTCGTATTAGTAACGATCTATCGCTTTAGTTTCAAATATTTATTTGATATTAAATACTAAACAAATTTGGTGGTTCAAACTTCCTACAGCAGTGAAAGTGTTGAATTATGCCCGGTGCTTGCAGTAGTTTGACTTGCAAGAGTTGTTTCAAGCAACTTTTAATGTGTCTCATATGCATTGTCCATTATGATTATGATATACATGTACATCTCTTGTTCTTGCATCGTAATAATCCAGCATGACATGCCCTTGAGAGGTATTACATGTACATGTACATGTAAGTATGTAAGATTTTGTATAGTGCGTGTATAGCATCGTGTCGAATTATGATACAATTTCTATATGCACTTCCAACGTGCTTTGAAACTGTTACCCTTGCTGTGATAGCAAAAAATGGATTCGTTTTTATGTACATATAACAACAGTTTCTTTTCTCATCCTCCAGTGTTTACATCATGTGAGCTACGATATCTTCTTGATGGTACTATGGATGACTCCGTCCTGCTTGACCCAGATGGGAGTGGAAATATCTTTCTTGGAGCATGTCGTTTTGAACCTGGTAATGATAATAGCATGCCCTCCTCCCCTAGAAAAAAGAAATGATATATATATATATATAATAATAAATCTTAATAAATCTTGAGCAAATTCTTCTTTTTCCTCCATATCCAGCACCCAATGTTCAAAAAGTATTTCCGATTCTGCCTCTTTGCATTAATAATAGGATGATCTTATTTACCCATACAGACACAACGTGTTGTATCGCCTCAAAATCCGCCAGAAATTGAAAATATTACGTTCAAAGATGAAGTTGAGTTCTGGTCATGTGATTACAGTGTGAAAGAAACTGTCTGGAAGAAATTAGGAAATGTGGATTATGTAGTACATTAGAAATTGGTTACATTTCGTTTTTCTGAAGGTTTGTTTTTTTGAAGGTTCGTATTTTCGAAGGTCCGTTACTTCAACGGTTTGTATTTCCGAAAATGATATAGGGTTCATAATTCCTCAAATGAAAAAGGGTTCATAATTCCGAAGGTTCGTTATCCAGAAAAGTTATGTAGGGCTCTGTTGCATTTTCAGAATTACGAACCTTCGAAATAACGAACATTCGGAGTAATGCATCAAATGTTTGGAATTATGAACCCAATTTCATTTTCAGAATTATGAACCCCCTGCTATGGGAAATTTGTGTTTCGGAATTACGAACCTTCGGAATTATGAACCTTCGGAAAAACGAGTTACCCCTAAAAATCAATGTACATGTATACTGTTAGATTTTGGAATCATCATAGTGATAAGAAGTTGACTCAATCTTACTGAAAGTCACATACACTGCACACAATAATGTGTACTTGTACATGTATATGGGACAAAACAATCATGCATACTTGCCAGCTGTTCCTATTTAACAGGGACAATCCTGATTTTTGGTAAAAGAAAGAGCCACTTCTACCATTGTGCCCCTTTTTTTGCAAAAATCTGTCTGTAGTAATGTATAGGAAACTCAGAAATGTCCCTATTTTCAGCCTCTGCCTTGTCATTTGTCCTTATTTCTTGGATTCAAGGGTTGGCAGGATTCTCGTGACAAAGTTTCATCCAAACATTTCAGTTGTTTCTCATCATATTTTAATTATGGGGCATCTGAAAAGCCATCCTTTTCAGGGGACATAATTTCTTCTGCGATTTTCTTCCAAACTGATATTTAAAGAATTAGAAAAGCTCACAAAATATTTGTCACATTTACTAGAACTCAACCTTCTCTTTTATAGATGAGAAAAAAATATAGCTCTCCCCCCCCCCAAAAGGCCCGTATTCTAATATTCTGATGTGTGACATGAATTATGTCAACATGTTTTTTGGGTGGTGTGCAAGGTCATGTCCGAACAAGGCTCTTGGAAGATTAAGTCATCATCATCCCCTTCTTTACTTTTCTCTCCAGGTAAGACAGTCACAGAAATGGAAGTCACAACGACGAGTTTCATCGTGGATACCAGTCAGTCTACATTCCAAGGTGAAATCGCCTACAACACAGGCGACAACAGCATAAGCCAAGACCAACTGATTGCTCTCATTGACAATTCTGGGAACTGCACTCAAAGGGTGAGATTTTACCCCATTTCCTCTTCATTTCCTGCTAGTATGCTGCTGCATTGTTTACGTGATATGATGTAAAATGCCTCTGAAGTCATAAAGAGGTTGGGGAGGGGGGGGGGGGGGGGACTCAATCTCGTCAAAGATATAGGGATAGGGTTTGGGTTAGGTATTGTGTCTGGTTTAGGGTTAGTACACAAACTTGACCGCGGGGCTATTGTCCCTGGGGCATAATGTTGTACATTACCGTATCTCTACCAGTCTGTGTTCTGTGTGTTGTTGAGGTACACAACAATATAAAAAATACAAAGAAATTTCTAAAGTAAATTGATGATCTTACAGCCCTCCCCCCCCCCCCCAACAAAAAATAATAAAACTAGTGCCGGTATGATACAAGGACCAGCTGTCAGAAAATGCCCACTAGATGCTGTCATCTTCCAATGGCTCATATTTTGCTTATATTTCATTCATATATCAAAGAGACGAGGAGACTGGGCAATTGTGACTTTTTTAAATTGATTGATGCATATGTGTGAGTGATTAGGTTTTTACAGGCATGTGTCAATTAAATCTGATTTATTCATTTATTTACATATTTTTGGGCCGTCCTTAAATAATATCAACATCCAAAAGAGGTGACTCAGTTTTGAACCAGGATCCGTCAGAGTCGGTCTGTCGGTGAAAGAAGAGAGCTGACAGTACTACTAGACCAGCTCAAATCGCAATTCTTTGTACAAGATGGGACCATGATGTAAGAAATTTTTTCCTGGAACACTGCCCACTCGCACTCACACACAAACAATAGCAACTCTGTACATAAGAGATAGGAGACTGCGACATTGTAATTGATTGGAGGACTTATGATTGATTTTGATTATGTGTGTCATTAGGTTTTTACAGATGTGTGTCAATTAAATCTGATTATTTCCATCTGGTGTATTGGCATTTGATACCACCATCGGAAAGACCCAACGCATTTTTCAACAGGGTTCCGTCAGAGTCTGTTTCTAGGTGATGAGAGCTGACCGTACCACTAGACAGACCAACTCAAATCACGACTTTTTATATAAGACATGACCCAGATGTACAGTGAAAGGATTCATTCCTGGAACACATCCCCCCCCCCCACACACACACACACACACACCACACGCCCAGACGTGGGCACTAGAAATGAAAAGTTGCCCCCACTGTGACCCCATCCCTCACTGATGTTTTCCTCTCTCCCTCAGGTCTTCTTTAGCTGCCAAGGTGCTTCTCTTGGAGAGGATGGGTCGAATGGTATCCTTCTGGGCAGGAACGGTAGTGAGATAGAGTCTCCATGGAGTGGAATTAGTGAGTTTATAATCTGAAAAGGGCAATCCAACCTTTATAATCAGGTGATATGCGTGAAAGAAAAATATAAAAAACACGATGGTAATTTTCTTAAAGACTGGTAAATATAAACATTTTATGTTTTATTTTATTTTCATGCCAGGGCCATGAGGTGTATTATGGCATTTTGGAATCATCAAAGTTATTACAAATTGAAGTTTACCTTGCTAAAATAACTCACAAAAAGGGAAAAGCAGTAGACACAGAAATCGGTACATGGGGCTGCATAAACCTATGGCTTTAGAATTTTGTCCAGAGTTTTAACTGCTGGGTGTATGTCTAGTCATATTTGAATCATGAGATCACTTCTAGAACGGTCCTTTTTGTTGAAGAATATCATTGCTTCTATGATGTTCTTCAACTTCGGAATATAAAGAATGAAGAAACTCATAAACTAATTTTTACCTTTACCAGAAGATAACCTTTCCTGTTTTAATTTTGACCCTTTGTGTTCATCAAATGAATCTGCCGGTATCTTTTTCTTACAGATGGCATGTGCAGTACTCCAAACAAGTGTAAGTGCCTTACTGAAGGAGACAATGGACTGAATGAGGCTGTCATTACGGACAGACACCTTTTGCCGCTAACCGGATTCAGGCTTGACTCTGTCGATGGGCCCGGACGATTCCATTTTGGTAATCTGCAGTGCACAAATGACCAGAGTAAGTTTGAGAGAAATGCCTGCTTTCATTTGCATGTATATGGCATAGAAATTAATTTCTTATTCATTAGTTACATCTGTTTTCCCCACAGAAATTTGAAATTTGAGATTAACTTCACTATTACAATAACTTCTTTCACATGCATGAAAAAGGCGAATACATCCATGATTTCAATCTGATAATACTGGTAAAAATAGCTACATGTACATCTACATGTATGTGTAGATGCAAATGACAAAATTATTCAAAATCAACATTCTGTTCTACATGTATAGAGGCAGAACCAAAATATTTTAAGCAAAATAATATAAAAACTTTTATTCAGATATGTCTTATTCGAATTTTAGAAGCGCAGAAAAAACTAGAAATTTTTCGCTGTGCGTCTTTCTTGCGTGTTTATGCGCCATTGCATTTCACTAAGCTACAACAGGGATCCAAATGGTGTCATCTCTGGTCCATCGTCCATCACAAATGTTGAAGTTACTAACTTGGCAACCATTAATCCTATTCTCGCCAAACTTGGGTTGGAGATGCACTTGTGGGACCTTCATGTTATCTTGTTGTTAAGGGTCACATGCTAAGATCAGAGGTCATTTGAGGTCATGATAATATTATGTTAAAGTTTATCCTGCAAGACTCTTTTGTGACAAAAATAACTTGGCCGCCATTAATCCTAATCTGACCAAACTTGGGTTGGAGATGCGCTTAGAGGAATTTAACATTATGGTGCTGTGGATGGTCACATGCTAAAGGTCAAAGATCATTTGAGGTCATAAAGGTTTACCAGCAAGACTCTCTTGAGACGAATAGCTTGGCAACCGTTAATCCTACGGTGACCAAACTTGGGTCAGAGATGCACCTGGGGACCTTCACATTATGGTGCTGTCAAGGGTCACATACTAAGATAAGAGGTCATTTGAGGTCATAATAAAAGTATGTTAAAGTTACACTTGCTAGACTCTCTTGTGACAAATAACTTGGCAACAGTTAATCCTCTTGTGATCAAACTTGGGTTTATTTATTTATTATTTATTTTATTATTTTTTCGGCATTTCGAAAACAATACAGAAAACAATACAGAAAACAATAAGAGGAATAAACATTGTAAAGAAAGGACCTGGATCAGAGTTGATGGGGCTGCCTGGGTTTAGAAAAGGTTAACTCAATTACCATGACCCACAGGTCTTCCTTCCCACACCCCCTCAACTCCATCCAGGTCAGGATAAGAAAATTAAAAGAAGTATTATAAAATTAAAAGTGAATCACTGGAAAATGGCGGCACATTAGGTGTAATAAATGTGACATTGATATCTCAAGCAATATCTCATTTCAAACAGATCATTTTAACATGTATTTACATTCAAGTATGATTGATTATAATGTTGATGAACATAACATACCACTAACCATCAAATTTTAATATGCCATCGGATGTATTTTATAATTCAACTGATGCGCAAAGAAAATTTTGTCCAAAAACATTATTAGGCAAGTGGAGATGCACTTGGAGGACCTTCATGTTATGGTATTGTTGAGGGTCACATGTTAATTTCAAAGGTCATTTGAGGTTATACAGTTTATGTTTGAAGTTATGCAGTGTAGGTTTACCTGCAAGACTTTCTTGTGACAAATAGCTTGGCAACCATTAATCCTACTGTGACCAAATTTGGGTTGGAGCTATGGTGCTGTTGAGGGTCACAGTTAAGGTCAAAGGTCTCTTGAAGTCAATTACATGTATATCATTTAAGGTTAAATGTAAGATTTTACCCACAAGAATCCTGTGACTAATAACTTTGCATACATTGTTCCAAGTGCAACCAAACCTAGGTCAGGGATGCTCTTTGTCAACATTCATGTAATGTGGTGACAGGTGGGTGAGACACAATCTGGCTATTGTCTTGTCTTCCTTCATTATTATCATAATTAATGCAATATTTTGTTCATTTTCTCTAGAATGGCATTTAATTTTTTTTACTGCAATAGTCAGATTTCTATTGTTTTTATCTTGCTTATGGTGAAAGCACATATCTATGGATATCTTTTCTGCTAGGCACTAATATTGGTTTGAAAATGTTGCTATTCATATAGATACACATGTATACCAGTACACATGTTTTGCAATATTATTAAAGGGTACCAATCACCAAAAAATATTTTACTTTGTATGTTAGAAGTTCCATGTCATTCTACTATATTCCAAATATGGGCTTCGCATATCACTTCTATAAAGAGATATTACAAGTTTAATTATACTCTCTATAAGCATAAAAGCGACTCGTAAGTAGACTACTCCACGCACCCATACGCGCTCGCCAAGATAAGGGCTCGCACGGAACCCAACTCGGAGGTTCGGTCCCGCGCAAGCACCTTCATGTTTTCCTTTATTTCCATCATACTCCTAAACTGTTGACCTACAGAATTTCAGATAAAGTTCTTTGGGGTTAATTTTATACTTCCTAGCGGTATATAAATTCTTTTTTCAGGTGGTTCGTACACTTTAAAAGTCTGATCTATTCAATGGAAATGCATTGTGTTTTTGAATCATATAGGTTTGAGGGCCCATGTGGTTAGATCTGAGATTGCTTCTGTGATTGCTCCAGGTAAGTGATTCATGCCATCCACATAATAGTCTGTTTATTCTTTTTCTTGTTCTTTTTCTGGTTCTTGTTCTTGTTCTTGTTCTTGTTCCTATTCCTATTCTTGTTCCTTCTCCTGTTCCAGCTCTTGTTCTTGTTCCTGTTCCAGCTCTTGTTCTTGTTCCTGTTCTTGTTCTTGTTCTTGTTCCTGTTCTTGTTCCTGTTCTTGTTCTTGTTCTTGTTCTTTTTCCTGTTCCTGTTCTTGTTCCTGTTCTTGTTCTTGTTCTTGTTCTTGTTCTTGTTCTTGTTCTTGTTCTTGTTCCTGTTCCTGTTCCTGTTCCTGTTCTTGTTTGTGTTCCTGTTCCTGTTCTTGTTCTTGTTCTTGTACTTGTTCTTGTTCTTGTTCATGTTCATGTTCTTTTTCTTGTCCCTGTCCCTGTTCCTGTTCCTGTTCCTGTTTTTGTTCTTGTCCCTGTTCCTGTTCCTGTTCCTGTTCCTGTTCCTGCCCTTGTTCTTGCCCTTGTTCTTGTTCCAGTTTCTGTTCCTGTTGCTGCTCTTGTTCTAGTTTGTGTTCTAATTTTAACTTACTTTTTTTAACTTTTAAGTTTCTTCAGATATTGAGCATTGGTTGCTACATGTAGTTGCATGCTTATTTAAAGGTACTGAGTCGCCAGTGTCCATGTGCGTTGTATCATAATTCGCTGACACCAGATTTTGGTTGAATTACCAATTAATGTGTGTGAGGTCTCCCAGGCAGGCAGGCTGCAAAACCAGGGAGATGGGTCTGACTCATGGGTCTGTCCCACCATAGGATTACTCGAGCTGGGAAGATTTATGATGATGACATTTCCTTACGCTGTAGTAGGAAGAGGGAACAAAGCATTACATAAGAACTGCCTGTCATTAAGAGTGAAATCCATTCTCTGTGATTGATATCACCTGTTATAAGGTAAACACCCAAATGGTGTCAAATTTCCCAATGAGAAGCTACGACTATGTGGCTTTAATAGTAAATCAATTTGACTACATGTGTATTAAAACTAAAAGTAAAAGAAATTATGCATACAGTATAGGAACAGAAGTAAATTATTGGAAGCCTTTTGTCTTAGAATCACTTCCTGGATACATAGAAAAAAAAATTGGGGAAATACACGTATGTCAATAATTTGGATTTTTGGTGCTACATGCATGTGCTATCTGTTTGTTTTTTTCTTTTATGGTTACAATGAATATTAATAATTATTATGATGTCTTCTATAGCACCTGTAATCAGCCAGCTCAGGTTCTCATGGCATTTGCTCCAGAATTTAACACAGACAGTCAAACCTGCTTTTTGTTTATACAAACCACAATATTTGTTTTGCTCAAAAAGTGTTTCTTATTGAAACGTGTACTAAAGAAATCTTTGCAAGAAGACCACCTGCTGATAAAGACGGCTTTTCTTGTCTCCCATTATATACAGGGAGGTGTTTCATAAAGCTGTTCGTAAAGTTACGCATGACTTTACAAATGACTTAAATATGCCAAGCCAAATGGGATGCTTGATCATTTTTAATTGCATCAACTAAAGTTGAACTGTGCAGATGTAGATTAACTTTTTTTTTATAGCAATCATTTTTAATGCAAAGTATATTTTTTGCCATAGTTTAATTGAGGTTATTGCAAATACAGTCACACTTTGTTAAAACATCAGGAAAAACTTTGGGCATCCTATCTGGCACTTCATATTCAAGTCGTTCATAAAGTCAGGCGTAACTTTATGAACAGCTTTATGAAACACCCCCTGGTTTTATTGCATATCAGTTAGAATCCACAGGTGTGCCGCTTGTGTATTTACAGTTAATTGGCCATTGGCTACTGAATTATCTCAATCCCATAGGTTATATGCAGGGGTCACCCGGTTCCCTATGGTTAACGGGTTAAAGTAATATCAAAAAGTTACTAAGAGGAATTATCCGCAGTGCTTGATATTGAGCCACTATTCAGTCTGGGAGTGATCCTGTTAACCCTTTCAGGACAGGAATTATTTAAGGGCTAAATTAATTATATTTTCTTCTTCAAATTGGCAACAGTAAGCTTTTTCTTTACAGTGCTACAAGGTTCTAATAACGTGTAATGTCTTTGAAAACAGTATACATGGTTACAAAATTTGTCGGAAAGATGAAAAATTTGCCAATTTTGATTATAAAAACAATGATTTTGAACCTTTCAATGTGTTGCCAATTTAAGGATTTTAAAGCTTATTCTCATTTTTAAAATTCCTGGCATAAAACGCAATATGGTCATGCAACAAAAATCGACAAACATGTAGTTTGTGCAGAAATTTTTGCTTTTTCTTCTCATGCATCTGGTATATTTTTTCGAGCTCGGAATCAAAAGTTATTGAGCCGAACCACAAAATGTGGCCAGTTGTTTTGAAAAGGTTAATCCTGATGGATTGATTCCTTCACCTTTTTTGGGCTAGAAGTAAGATTCTCTAAAGATGATTGATAATTCAGGTCAAATATTGTCTTTTCCCTCTTCTCTTCCACCTGCACCTACTCAGTGCTGAGATCTTGCTACGAGTTGAAGCAGTATTTCAACAATGTAATGGAGCGTGGTTTCTACAGGATCAACCCGAATCCTGCATCGGGCAGGGTTGCGACTGTCTTCTGTGAAGCAGATGGTATGTACAATGCAATGTATTATTATCTCATGTAGTTTAGATGAAACTTGTCACTATTGCCTTTCCTGTACTTAACATTTTTGTATATAATCTATTTTGTTATGCTCTATTGCCTTCTCTGTTCTGGAAATACCTTATCTTTTGTCATAGGAAACTGTAATTTATAGATCTATTCTATTTATATCCTAAATTCTTATGAATTCACTGCCCATATTTTGCATGGTATTATTTATGTATTTACATGTATGCCTTCCACATGACGAAATTATGTTATACTTCTGTTATACACTCCAAATATGTGTAACTATAGTTTGTTATATGTATGATACGCTCTGTTACATGTTTATGAACAGAATATTGATGTACGTATATCAATGATGTGTGATAAAATTCAATTCAATTCATGTACATGTAGGTAGCTTTAATAGTGAAATGTGGTTGCATGTAAAGACGTGTCCAGAACACTTTAAATGGAAAGACCACCCTGATTACATGTTGGTTTTAAAAGAAGCAGAAAATTAAAGAAACAGATCAGTGAAGGTTTGAGTAAGATACAATAAGAAAGAAGAAAGGTAAGAATTTTTAAAGTTGTAATCAATCAAACATAAATTGTCAACTCTGTGGCGTATCTTGCGAGCTCCTCTCCCATTTTCCTTGGCCCACAAAAATCACTAATTTCCGTTTTCTCTAAAGAAAATATTCAAACATACATGCACCTCTATAATCATTGCTCATATGCTTTTACAAAGAACCTGTATGAAACAATTCTATTAGTTCATCAAAAACTAAGCAAATGGGAGATGAGCTTGATTGATTACAACTTCAAAAATTCATAACTCTCCTATTTCTCATCGGATTTTGCTCTAACTTTTACTAATCTGTTTCTCTCATTTTTTCTGCTTTTATGCAAATCGATTCAATAACGGTTGATTTTCCCTTTGATAGGCATAATAGTGATATGTACTTGTAGGTGCATATAAAATCATAATCTGACTTACGTACATGTACAGTGTATATGTATATGAATAACAGTCTAGGTATTATCTTGCTTAAATGAGTTGGTGTTGGTTTATACTAATTCTTAAACCAAATATTAGTGTTGTGCCTCTATGGAAAAAAATTATGATTTTCATCAAATTTGCCATTTGCCTTCTGGATGCATCTCTACATGCCACAATATTCTGCTAAGCCATATGTACCTTCCCATGGAATACTGTTATCCGTCATTTCATCATCAAAGATATAGGGTTCGTTTAGGGTTAGGGTTGTGCAGTGTGGTTGTGCAGTGTAAGGTCCAGCTTAAAGCTAGGAATAAGAGAAGTATAGGAGATTGAGCATGTGCCGTACAACCAGCTGAAAAGTATGTGGGAGCGGTGAGCGATTTAGCTTTTTAAAGCTCCAAAATACCTCTGGTAAACTAAAAAAGAGACTCTGGTAAAAAAAAAAAAAAACCCCAATAGAATGCATAAAATTCACTGTGAGAAAATCATACTTTTAAATCACCAAATCCAAATGGAGCTTCTGTGAACAGAATCATATTTTGTACTGTGTACAAGCTGACGTACATGTACATGTACAATGTACATGTACATAAAAAAAAAGAAGGTCGTTCTTAGGTAAACTCTTTTTGCGCCATCCTGGCAAAAGGGATAATTCAAATGACTAAAAAGCTTTTGAAGGGATTATTACATGAAGCTGCATGTGTAAGTATGTAGATTTAGAGTATATCCTGCTTTTTACATTGTACATCATTCAGTGGAACATCTACATGCATATACACATGTCCCAAATTTCCAAATTTTAGCCAAAAAGTTATGTACTACTTCTGTTCATCCCCCTTGTTTTAGTGCCCATCAATAACTATGTGTACACGTATAATAGAAGCTTCAAGGTCCCCTTTTTTTGTATGTACAGTGTATATTTCATATACCAGTACATGTTTTATGTGGGAACTGTTTTTCGAAAACGGCCCCGTTTCATAATACTTGTTATCAATAACAAGATACAGTAAATGTTATAAGCTACTGAAATCCTTGAATCTGATTGGCTGAGAGCAATTTTTCATAGAAATGGGGCAGTTTTTATTGATAACAAGTTTTATGAAACGGGGCCCAGGTTGCAACTCCATATCTTTAAAATCCCTCCCACAGGTACTACCCTGATCAGACATGACAGTATGGGGGTAAATTTTCTGAATAAACACTACCGAGAAATTGAGCCGACGTACTATGAATCGGATAGATTCATGGCCGACCTTGCAGAAATCTCACATGAATGCAGGCAATACGTAAAAGCAACCTGTAAAAACATGCCTTTCTTCAGCGACATGGGAGAACCTCTTGCATCCTGGATTGGCCTTGATGACATGGACAGGTACAGCTGGGGCATCGAGTCCAGTCAACTAGGGTGCCCGTGCAGCGACAGAGCTGGTGAGTATTGAATGCTTGATCATGGTTTAGTGTTTTATTTATTTGCATGTTAAAACATGTTGAATCCATTTAAATTCCTTTATTGATGAACAAAAGGTGATTTAAAAAGAAAATCATTATTATTATTATTATCATCATTATTAAGTATTTGGCGTCACCTGTGCCTGGGAGGGGAAAAGTGAACTGAATCACTGTAACCCTCGGGTCTCTCCTCCCGATATAACTCATTGGGATGTGCAGGTGTACCACTACACCAGGGTTTCCCCAACTCTTCATCGACTAGTGCAGTGGGTTCTTAACGTTCAAAGGTGGTGACTCTCCTTTAACGGGGCCTCCATTTAACGTCCTATCCGAGAGACAGAGTGTTTTCCACTGTAACATAGCCTGCATCTATGAAACGGGAGGGGTACGTTAACACACAATGCAGGCTCCAGTCATCCGCCCGGGGTGGGTTCAAACCCACGATCTTTGGTTCGACAGGCAGACGCTTTACCGACTGAGCCAACTCGCCCTCTCAAGATTTAGATTTAATCATTAAGTATGACACTGTGATATCTGTGTAGTATCTTTTACATCTTTGTCAGAAAAATATATTAAATTAGAGAGAGTGGAATCAGTCATGTTGCTAGGTGCTGTCAAGTCATCCCGACTCCTGGTGACCCCATGGACGAGCTCTCTCTGTGTTATTCTGTCTAACTTGCCTAATACTGCATCACATTACATTCTAGTCACCATGTACATGTACATGTACATTTAGTGAAATCAATAAAAAACTTGCTGAATGTTTAGGAATGACTTACTCTTGACCTATCTGACCACATATTTCATTCTTTCTTCCGATAACAGCAGGATGTAATGAAGGAAAGGTGAGTGAAAAACATTTTTCCTGTTTATGTGTTAGAGTGAATGGAAAGTGGGGATGAAAAAAAGTGGCTGCGCAAAACAAATGTCCTACCAGTACTTTATTTTATCATCTGCTCATGTCATGAAAAAGTCCAAGCTGGTAGCAAACCACTTCAAAGCAATTACAGTATTTATGCATTTTTATGTAGAATCATTGCTGTAGTGCTTAAAAAGGGTATCATAAATAGTAATTTGATAAGTCTGTTGGTTTCAAATTTCAATATCAGTCACTTCTTACCGCTTTACTTGTGGAATCACTGTAACAGAAAAGTGAAATGTGTCTCCATGCACACACTGATGGGGCTCTGTGCTGGTCTTCAAGCTCAAGTAACTTGTAGTAGGGGTCTTCGGTGAGAGAACCAAAAGCATCCTATTGTTGGGTCCTGTGACACATGATCAGGGCCCCGTTTCATAAAACTTGTTATCAGTAACAATTGCCACATTTCTATGACAAATTTGCTCGCAGCCAATCAGATGCAAGGATTTCAGTAGCTTATAACAAATTGTTACTGATAACAAGTTTTGTGAAACAGGGCCCTGGTGACAATTGCCCCGTGGTCACTATTCTATGCTAACCTTACTCCTAACATCAACCCTGGACCAAACACTATGCCTAATCCTAACCCTAACCCTAAACCTAATCCTAAACCCGTTCACCTTCTATAACACAATTTCAACCCTAATCCTAAAGCTAACCCTCTTTCTTTGACAAAAGAAAACCAGCAAAAATGGGTCGCCAGAGCATATAACGTCCATGTGCATGTATTATTATGTATACTGGATGTGTATGTTTACGTTTTACTTCTGTATGTATCCACTTCCCATTCAGCTGTGCAACTGCGATGCTTTCCCTGGACACGAGACACTGGATGAAATTTTTCTCACAGAGCCTGCCAAGAGATTCAACTTCAAAGAGGTGGAAGGAGAGGGAAACTCACTGGAGCTAGGAGGGTATGAATGCAGTGGATCCAGATCAGTCTTGGGTAAGCTAACCCTTTGTAGTGTAAAACCTCTTAAGTTATAGTGGACGATCACCCCGCAATCAAACACTCTGGAACCAAAGCCAGTCAAACGAAGCATCAGAAGGAGCACCAAAATAAGTATTAAAGTAAACTCTAAATCTGTAGCTAAGGTGGAGCCTAAATAATGAAGTGTACAAGTAGAAGTCCAGTAGTGCTCTGGTGTATTGTTCAGGGCAGCATTTCATCAAGCGTTTTGTTCTGTGATTTTTACCGACAACTGTTATAAGCTACTGAAATCCTTGCATCTGATTGGCTGAGAGCAAATTTGTCAGTAAAAATCACCGACAAAACGCTTCATGAAACGCTCCCCAATACTACAGACTGCTCTTTGCAGAAAACCGACATATTATTACAGAGTAACCAATGATGTAACAGAAAATGGATAAGTCCAGTAAAATGGAATAGTCTTAGGGGGAAGGAGAACCAATAGAAATGACTAAGAAAGAAAAAAGAAGAGAGAACACATGTCCTGAATATTTGATGAGGAAAGGACAAAAGAGGCAATGCTTAAATGGAGAGAAGAATTAATGCATTGGAAATGAGGTAAAGTTTAGGGAATAGAAATGAGGCAGAATATGGAAAGCTAATTCGAGCGATCGCCAATAGGGTAAAAATGCCCGGATGCAGGTATCGGGGTGCGTTTGCTATGCAATGTGGGACAGCTTTTGTGACCTAGTTACTTCCGGAATCTGACCGGTCGGTGAATGACCCGGCGGCCGTGCATAACCTCTCAAATCAGCTTTCCAAGATACGGCTTTGTCATTTAAGTCTCGAACAGAGCCGTCCGCAGCGGGCACCCGTCGTCGCTTTCTGCCGGACGCCTCCCGGTCGCAAGGCTCAATAACGCTGTAACATTCAGCGGCTCTCCGGACTAGCAATTCCAATTCGAGTTTGCGTTTTCCGTTGCATGGAATGCCTCTTTATGTCAGAAAAGCTTTCAGCTGCAGAACGGTCATATTCTTGAAGTCTTGAGAAACGCTCGCCATGACAATTCTACGATTACCTTAACTTTTATTAGATAAGTTTGAAGAAAAATTCCTGAAGTGTGTACCGCGGTTACTGTAACTTAGCATCCGTATACACCGGAAGTACACAGGTCCCGGAAGTTGAATGAGAATTCGCCAAAAACGGTTACCGTACATCCGGGCATTTTTACCCTATTGGCGATCGCTCGAATTGTGACATTGATTGATCAACAGAAAGTTACAAAATCGCACTCTTGCGGTAGTTTTGGTGTTAAATTGTGATGTTTTTACATTATCTTTTGCTCCAGAATGCTGCAGTTTGCACATAAAACATAAGCAAAGAAAGATAAGAGATCACAGACAAATTTGAGTCCATCGCTGTTGCAGTACGTTCTGCTGTTCATAAATAAGAACAATTTGAATATAAATAAGCATCAAAGTCGCTTAATTGGCAATGCAGAGTGAAATTTATAAGCACTATTTCTATGTATGATTAATTTTTGCATTTTGCAATTTTCATTCACATTGGCTTATTTAAACAAATTGATGTGTCATCAAGTATCTGAGAGTGAAAGATGAGAATATTGAACTGGTGCCAAATTGAGGAGGCAAAGCTCATTCATTTTAAAGCTTTAGAAGCTACGTTGCCAGATCTAGCATAATTCTGCTTTTTGGCATAATTTTGACCACTTTAGCATATAGCATTATTCTTAGCATAACTTAGTTTTGCGAAATGTCGTGGTGCATAAGAACGCATCCGGAACGGACGCATTCTTATTGTGCGTGAACACTGCATTGAGCTCCGTGCCTTCTACATAACGATCGCATGGAGCCTATAATGCAGTCTTCCCGGATCCGAGCCAATCTTTTTGAAAAATTCAAAGAAAGAAGCTCTTGGTACCATTCACTGATTCCGGAAGTACGCCCTCTTCTGTCAGTATATGTGTATGAAAGGCTAGTGTGTAGTACTGGATCAATAACAACAGAATAAATAGAATATATATTTATTCTAAAAATAGAGTGAGTTTCCGATGGCTTGGCTTGCCTAACAGTTTGTTCTTTATGTTTTATTGCTCCTCTTATTCCTTTTTCTCCCCTTCTCCAATTCTTCTTATCTTGTATGACTAGAATATGTCTATTGCATTTCAACGATCATAGTGTGCTCCCCCCCCCCCCCAAAAAAAAAAGAACTAGAACGGCGCTGGTGGAAACAAAAAACAACAACACAACACCACATAATCAATGGAAATGGCAGCCATTAAAACCAATATAATGATTGCCTTCGTCTTCTCTCAATCTCTCCCTCGCTCTCTCTCTCTCTCTCTCACACTCTCTCTTTTTCTCAGTTTTCTCCAAATATTCTGATTCTTGTTCTATTTTCCTCAGTTCGCATGTTTATCTTTAAAAAAATATGTTATGTTCTAAAATGATAGCATGTGGATAGGACGTGGAAATCAATATCAGAAATTAAAGACGTGAATGATGATGGAAAAATCTACTTATAATTTAAGGGCAAGGAAAACGAGAGAAATGAACTTTTATAGGATAATGAGAAATGCAGTTTTGTATGCCTTTTGAATTTTCGAATTGAAAACTACATTTAGAACTAAAGACAAAAAAACCCCTTTATATGTAATATTAAATTGTTCCCCATGATCATTTTCTAGATATGCAGCAAATAACTATTGTAGTGAAGAGACAAGTATATAGTACAATGAGGGGATTTTTACTTTTAGAATATCTTATTATGATATCATTAACTCATCAACTCAAATTAAATACTAACATTTGTCCTTGCTGTCGGCCTGAGACCTGTAATAGCCGCCTATGCATAATAACACTTTACTTTGTCATTGAGGACAATTGAAGTTTAACAGGGGATTTGCAGTTGGGCTCTCTCTCTCTCTCTCTCTCTCTCCTAATTCTTCTTTATATCTATAGTCAATAGACTTTCTGTCTTTTCATCATAACAACAAACGCTGGCGCGGATCGAACGCACGTATAAAGCCGCCCCTCCCATTATTCTTCCGTCCCACGCATTCAACTCAACACAATAGGTCCGATCCCCATTATTATTTCTCCGAAGCTCTATGCAAATTTGAGACAAGCCATTCACTGTTCAAAGTAGCCTTTCAATGAACAGACTACGGGCTTCAGTGTATGATACATTATCTTGAAATATATTAAACCCTAACTGATGTAATGGCAGGATCCTTTCAAAAAAAGTATTAATCATGTAGCTTTCAATGCTGGGTTAGTAATTGATTTGCCCCCAAGCCTCCGTCATCAGTTGAATACTGATGAGGCTACCCATCAAATGTCAATATAGACATGATTTTTATTTATCAGTATTTTCATTGTTGTTATCGTGATTATTATGATTAAGATTATGATTAGCATTACCATCATGGTTTTGATGTTGTTGTTATAATTATTTATTATTATCATCATCATCATCATAGTCATAATGGTATTGGAGCTATTTTTTACATCGGGGATAGTGTATTAAAGAAGTGAAACTTATTGAGCCATATGAGTAGAGCATGGTGTGGTATTTCAACAATGGCGTAGCCAGGATTTTTTAATGGGGGGGGGCAGACGTGAAGGATCCAACCGCGTAGCCAGGATTTTATTTTAGGGGGGTTCGGTTGTGATCGAGAACGCAAAGCGTGCGAAATTGGTGATTAGCACGCAAAGCATGAAGGGAGGGGGGGGGGGGGGTGAGAGAAAGATAACGGCTCGCAGCCACTTTTTTTTAGGCAGAAAGTTAGTTCGACGCCCGGACTGCTTTTCAGTTATTTGGACGCAATACTGCACTGTATGTAACAGAGGTGGGTGCAGGGAGGAGGGAGTTCGCTCCCCCCCCCCCTCCACTGCCGCCCAAAGCACGAAAGCTATGACGTTTTAACAAATTTGAGAGAAAGATAACAGCTCGTAGCAAATAATTTTTTTTTAGGCGGAAAGTTATAGTTCGACGCTCGGACTGCTTTTCAATAATTTGGATGCAACCGCGTAGCCAGGATTTCATTTTAGGGGGGTTGGGTTGTGATCGAGAACGCGAAGCGTGCGAAATTGGTGATTAGCACGCAAAGCGTGAAGGGAGGGGCGTTGAGAGAAAGATAACGGGTCGCAGCAACTTTTTTTTAGGCGGAAAGATAGTTCGACGCCCGGACTGCTTTTTCAATTATTTGGACGCAATAATGCACTGTAACAGGGGTGGGTGCAGGGAGGGGGACTTTTCCCCCTCCCGCCCCAAGCACGAAAGCTATGACGTTTTAACAAATTTGAGAGAAAGATAAGAGCTCGTAGCAAACAATTTTTTTAGGCGGAAAGTTATAGTTCGACGCTCGGACTGCTTTTCAATAATATGGATGCAATATTTTACTGTATGTAATAGGTGTGGGGGCAGGGAAGGGGGAGTTATTTCCCCTTCCCGCGCGAAGCGTGAAAACTTTGACGTTTTAGCAAATTGTGATTGAAAGGTAACGACTCTTAGCGCCTTTTTAGGTTTTTTTGTCTCAATTCCCCCGCTTTTTCGTTCTCACTTTTTTTTAGGGGCTGAATAGGGGGGCCAGTGCCCCCCTGGGCCCCCCTGGCTACGCCTATGTGTTACAAGTATACAAATCGGAGATTAAAAACCATTAAATAGGAAAGGGACAGTACAGATTTTCCTAGATTTCCCCTTGAAATGGGATTAAAGTGGCAAAACAAAAGCTTATGAAAGATTAGGGATCTTGTAGTCCAGACAGAAAGAGGAATGAAGATTGAATCAACGCCGATATCCAGGGGCATCGCTAGAACATTTGAATGGGGGAGGGGTGGGACACCCAAATTTGCCGACAGATTTTTAGAGTGTGACACCCAAATTTGCCAAAAAATGCTACACGGTACACCTTAATCTCCCCTCACACAATGATACAAGAAAATCGCAGATGTAGAAGTCATGATCATACGGGCCCATTTTCGCAAGGGGATAGGCTGACACCTTTTACCCGAATATCAACTTTTCAACTTCTAAATTAAAAAACACAACAAAACAAAAACAAAAACAACAACAACGAAAAACTTTTCTTAGTAAAAATGTACAGAAGTTATATATCAGGAAACCTCACTACCCAAATATGTGGATATTCTGGCACCTCTCTACCCGAATATGAAGTGGTGGCTGGCCAAACATCGGAACTTTGAAAATCCTCGGGAGGGGGCTATGTACAGCCCATTGCCGAAGGGGGGCGCATTTTGCCCGAATATTATCTATTCACTTTTTTGAGAGCGAGGAAAAAAAACAAAAAACAAAACAAAAAAAGTTTTTCCTTCTTTTTCTTTGCTTCCCTTTTCCTTTCCCTCTTTTCTTTCTGTTTTAGTTTAATTTCCTTTCCTTTTCCTTTTCTTCCCCTTTCCCTTTTCCTTTCTCTTTTCTCCTTTTTCTTTTCTCTTTCCTCTTCCCTCTCCCCATTTTCTCCCTCCTTTTTTGCCGAAAGAGGTGGCGCATTTGCAGACAGCAATTCTGAGTGGGAGTGTGATCCCTCAAGCCCCCCCATCTGCTGCCGATAAATCTTATCGTCATATTTTTAAAGTCGGCATTATTTTGAAATTAGCTTACGATTCATTTACCATTCATTTTGGGCGCGAAATGGAATGTTTTCTCGTGTGACTGAGAAAAAATACATTATGAATCTTATTCCGGGATACAATTTTCATATACATATTATTACTTTTTGCGGGGGTCCGTTTTATTGCCCCCCCCCCCCCCACCCCTTTCCCATCCCTCGATAGACCCTACAGATCTAGAGGGCCAGCGGTTCCCCATAAACTTACTTCCAGTTCAAAGCGCTGTCGGCGAAAATATATACCGTTTTCTTTTTCCTGACAATTCTAGATGATTTGCATATGCTATCATTTTGGTTGTTGTTGGTCCTAACCCCCTCTCCCCTCTTCCCTCGAGAACCTTGGGAAGGCCTTTGGTGTATTCCCAATATCATATGCCTAGTTAGAATTTAAAGTTGGCCATTATTTCTCCTTTCCACTGCTTAAATTTTCGGTTCCACACTCGCCACAAATATATCTGGGAAATTTGTTTCCGCTACCCCCCCCCCAAAAAAAAAAATAGTGGAAAGTTAATATTCGGACAAAAGGCACTCCCTTCGATAATGGGCTGCGCCCCCCCCCCCCTCCCCCTGATGATTTTTTAAGTTCCGATATTCGGGCAACAATGCAACACTTCATATTCAGGTAGCGAGGTGCCAGAATATTCAAATATTTGGGCAGCCAGGATAATTATGTAACTACTGTATTTAGATTAGAATATTGGCCGCCTGGCCGGTATGATCAAGCTCTCTCTATGTGTGTGTGTGTTTGGGGGGGGGGGGGATTAGGGTATAGCCACTGAATTCTGTGGGTACAGCTTAGGGTGCGGCATTTTTTGTAGGCAAATTTGAGTGTCAGACCTTTGTCGGAAAATTTTGGCGTCATCCCCTCCCCATTCAAAATTTTCTAGCGACGTCTCTGCAGAAAGTGAAACTAGTATAAGCTAGTGAGAAATACAGTTTTTTTAATGTCTTTTTAAATCATCGAATTGAAAATTACATTTAAAACTAAATACCAAAAAGAGCCCTTTGCATGCAATAATATTTGTCCGCATGAGCATTTTCTTTTTAGAGTGCGTGTCATTCTAGCTTGAGCTAATCTAGATATGCAGCAAAAAAAGTAGCTAAGAGGCAAGTATGGTATAATGAGGGGATTTTTACTCTAGAATATATCATGAATCCATCAAACCAAATCAAATCAATACTATCATCAGTCCATGCTGTCGGCCTGAGTCCTGTAATAGCGGCCTATGCATAACATGTTGTTATGTCACTGAGGGAAGTTCAGTTTAACAGGGATTAGCAGTAGGGCTCTCTCTCTCCTATTACTTCTTTATATCAGTAGTCAATAGACTTCCTGTCTTTTCATCATAAGAACAAACGCTGACGCTGCTCGAACGCACGTATAACCAAAGCCGCCTCCCCATTATTCCTCCGTCCTACATGCATTCAACTCAACACAATAGGTCCGATCCCCCATTATTATTTCTTCTTCGAACTATATAGCTCTATGCAAAATTTGAGACACAAGCCTTTCACTGAAGTAGCTTTTCATTGCACAGAGTAGGGGCTTCAGTGTATGATACATATCTTGAAATATATCAAACCCTAACTGATGGCAGCACCCGATTAAAAAAAGTGCTTAACTAAAGGCCACGTGCAGTTGATGTGATTCCCCCTGTTTTTCTATAGTCTGAAGTACCCAAAACGTGTCCCTTTTTTCTGAAAACTGTTCCCTTTCTCTCTTATAGGTGCCCTTTTCTCCTTTTGATAAATGCCCCTAATTCTGTCTAATTTGTGCCCTTTTCTCATTTGATAAAAGCACTTATGCTTCTGATAGGTGCCCCTTTTCCCTTCTAATAAGTGCCCTTTTCCCCCTTCTGATAATTACCCCTTTCCCTACGTAATATGTGCCCTCTCCCTCATAAGTGCCTCTTTTCACCTCTTTTAATTGCCCCTTCCCACCTCTGATAAGCACCCTTTCCTCTTCTGATAAATGCCCCTTTTACCAATATTTCCCACTGTTTCTTACAAAAAGAGCCATATTTATATAGCTTCAAATTATAGGTGCGGCTTAACAGGTACCCATTACTAAACTACAGAGTAAAGCAGTGGGGCTGGAGGCAAGAGGGGCATGCCATGCCCCCCCCCCCCAGCACAGTATTTGTCATTCCGCTTTCTCGAATATGCCATAATACTACCAAGTAAGGATAATATTTTCCGAAAATTTCCCCCAAACTCTTATAATACATATTGAAATCAAGCATTTATCATACTAAAGTATGTTGATATCGATGAAATCCTAAAGAAAAACGACAGGGTTAAAGCACGAATTAAAATATCTTTCGACATTCCCGGAATTAAGTTTCTCTTGTCATTTTCATTATATCGCCGTAAAAAAATGCACAAACATAGGACTTCAACGTTAGAAAAAAGTCAGAAAACTTTTGCTCCTCGCTTCGCTCGCACATGGATCATTAGACTATCACACATTACTGCCAGTTAGGGAAGCTGAAACATGTCTAGAACCACAATAAAAAGGAAGAAGATGATGCTTGATATGTATTAATCATGTTCGGGGAGGGGGCAGGACTTCTATTTAGAATTTTCACTTCTAATTTTGACTAAATTATATTCACCGGCTTGCATGCACAAGCTTAAAAATAAACCGACTTTAATTTGTCAAGAACTTCAAGACCCACCCCCTTCCCACTCCTGAATTTTTCACACCCGTAAATAAAAGAACAGCTCACTTATGATCAAATCCTGGCGTATGGCCATATTTTCTCGTGGGAGGGGCTGATGCCTTTCAACCGAGTATCATGTTTGCATGTCATCTAAAAATGAAAATAAATGAATAAATTGCGAGCCAGCGAATACTTATACTTTTCGTAATGATTTTTTTTTTTCTTTTCACCCTCTCTCACCTTCTCTTTTCACCCTCTTTCACCTTCTCTTTTTTTCTCTGTCATGTGACTGAAAGGAAAGGGGAGGGGTGTATTCGCGTGTATTGCGAGTATTGCGGCGGGGACCCTTGGACAGGGCCCTTTAAACAAAAAAACGTCCTTGAACATGTGTGACCCGGCACGACAAAGCCACCAAAAAGCCCCCCCCCCCCGAAAAAAAAAACAACAAACAAACAAACAAAAACATTAACAAAAAAAAATAACAACAAACAAACACACAAACAAACAAACAAATCTGATTTTATTCTATTTGGATAGAACAAAGTCTCAGCTTTAAACTTGAAACTTTACAACCCTTTTGATTTAGCGAACGAAAAGAGCTTGTAAGATAGGTTTGCTGGTATCAGTTAGGGAGGAAATGAGCTCTAAAGTTGAGGCCTATATTTGATTTGATTGATTTACATACATACATACAGCGCCTTTCCATATAAACATGCTCAAGGCGCTTTACAATAAGAAAAAAATGAATCAAAGTAATTATTTTGCTCTCCGAGTGCACACAACCAAATCCAATCATAGAGAAAACAAATAAGTATTAAGATTTCTTTTGAAAGATTCAGCTGAAGGGCAGGAACGAATGTTTAAGGGTAGACTATTCTTATTTTATTTACCAATTATAAGAACATATATATAATAACATGCATGATAACATGAGAAAATAATATTGGAAGGATCGCCCTGCTCAGCCGTGCCATTGCAGCTCAGCTGTTCTACAGAGGGGCTATTCAAGCGTGCGGAGCAAGAAAACAATAAAGAAAATTAATAGAGAGTGAATCAAAAGGCCATAGCAACCGCCATGAAATGAATTGTCGGATTGGGTTGATATTTTGTAGGAGTGTTAAACATAGGTTATTCATTGTATTACGAAGAGTTCAAATTGTGAACTTTAGTCATTCGAAAGTTGTTATGATGCACATGACTCGGAGTGTTCTAAGAACACTCTCATTATGGAAAGATTAAGCGCACCTCGGCCGGTGGCGTGACACCTGCACTAGACAATGCCTATTCACTCCGTTGGGATGTCTTTCTTTGTTCCCTGTTACATAATACTGGTTTGTTACCTGTATCGTCCTTCTGTTATCATACACTGAACTTACAATTTAGCCTATAATAAACTTAAATAGAACCTACTCTTTTCTTGTTCACATTGATTAACCCATGCAATTTGTTTTACATAGAACTTACATAGTCTGGGAACTTTCCCGAAATAGTCACCCCATTTTACATAAATTATGAGATTTTGCCCCCTTACAGTTACTTAGACTATCCATGTTATTCACAAAAAGCTTGTCAGCTCGAACCGGGTTTGGCCTGGGCTATTTCTCTACGTCAGGGGCAGCGGAGCGTCTTTCAAAGTGGGGGGGGGGGGGGGGGAGGGGCACCAGCCAAAAAGGGCACTTTTGGGGAAAAGGGGGCACCTACAAGGGGTGAACATAAAACGAAAATAGGGACCATTTTTGTGACATTGGTATTACCCAACAGTCCAGTCAACATGATTAATACATTATCAGGCATCATCTTCTTCCTTTTTATTGTGGTTCTGGACACTGCTTCAGCTTCCCCAATAAATTAGCAGTTGTGTGTGGTGGTCTAATGACTCATGTGCGAGTGAGCGAAGCGAGCGAGCAAAAATTTTCAGACTTTTTTCTAATGCTGAATTCCTTTGGTTGAGAATCATTTATAGCGATATAATGAAATTGACAACAGCAAATTAATTGGGGGAATGTCGAATTATCTTTTAATTCATACATTATCCCTGTCGCTTTTCTTAACTCTTTGAGTGCGAGCCCGCGCACAGCGATTGTTCTCCCTGTGACGGAGCGATTTCGGTTACATTGCCGGTAATGGGAAATTTGGCGGTGCTTTCTACTTTAATTGCTCATTGCACCTCACTCGGTCATTTCCGTCATTCATGCAAACATTGTCGTCTGCTAATGCTCGGCATATTATCACCCAAGTCATTGGCCCTACATTTCACATGAGTTTCCAACGCATTCTGACCAACATTGTGACATGATCACTCTAAATGCTTTTTCTTTTAAATATGCAAACAGGTATAGGCCCATTCAGGGAATTGAATTTTCGGATGAACATTATGTTACTCAGTAAGATAAAAATAATCCTATTCACTTTCGACTTCATTTCTCATAATTTGTCGTAATTATTTACTTTAGTTTTTGTCTCCCGCTTCATTCGTTTATTTTTCTCTATCTATTCATCTCTATTTCAACATTATTTCCCTATGTAGTTGCTGTATCAATAAAAAAAAAATAATTAAAATTGTGTACGCATATTTGATTTTTTTTTTTTTTTTTTTTTTTTGTAATGGGAAAGAAATGAATGACAGTGATTGGAACAAAATAATACTTTGTCACATCTCAATGCCGCTCTCTCTCTCTCTTTGAATTCGTCAGGAAGTTCGTGCAATTAGAACTTTGTTTACAGTTGTGGTTGATATTGACGAGAATCATAAACAAACTAAAGCGATAAAAAAAAATGTGTTTAAAAAAATCCCGATAGTAGAGCAACCGATGGTAATGGCTACATCTCAATGCCGCTCTCTCTCTCTCTCTCTCTCTCTCCTTCTGAATTCGTCAGGAAGTTCGTGCAATTAGAACTTTGTTTCAGTGCGTTTCATTTCCGCATTGCATGCAATTTTTCTTTTGAAGGGGTGTGGCTAATAAGGACTTATTCGCCGTATCTAAGAGTTTGATCAATTTGAAAATAAAGAGAACAGCAGAAAAAGAGCATGATATTGAGAGTATAGTAATTCACTGTATGTTACGAGATAATGAGGAAAGAAGCAAAAACCGAAACACAACAGTTGTGGTTGATATTGACGAGAATCATAAACAAACTAAAGCGATAAAAAAAAATGTGTTTAAAAAAAATCCCGATAGTATAGCAACCAATGGTAATGGCTACATCTCAATGCCGCTCTCTCTCTCTCTCTCTCTCTCCTTCTGAATTCGTCAGGAAGTTCGTGCAATTAGAACTTTGTTTCAGTGCGTTTCATTTCCGCATTGCATGCAATTTTTCTTTTGAAGGGGTGTGGCTAATAAGGACTTATTCGCCGTATCTAAGAGTTTGATCAATTTGAAAATAAAGAGAACAGCAGAAAAAGAGCATGATATTGAGAGTATAGTAATTCACTGTATGTTACGAGAAAATGAGGAAAGTAGTAAAAACCGAAATACAACAGTTGTGGTTAATATTGACGAGAATGATAAACAAGCTAAAGCGATAAAAAAAAAATGTGTTTAAAAAAATCCCGATAGTATAGCAACCGATGGTAATGGCTACATCTCAATGCCGCTCTCTCTCTCTCTCTCTGAATTCGTCAGGAAGTTCGTGCAATTAGAACTTTGTTTCAGTGCGTTTCATTTCCGCATTGCATGCAATTTTTCTTTTGAAGGGGTGTGGCTAATAAGGACTTATTCGCCGTATCTAAGAGTTTGATCAATTTGAAAATAAAGAGAACAGCAGAAAAAGAGCATGATATTGAGAGTATAGTAATTCACTGTATGTTACGAGAAAATGAGGAAAGTAGTAAAAACCGAAATACAACAGTTGTGGTTAATATTGACGAGAATGATAAACAAGCTAAAGCGATAAAAAAAAAATGTGTTTAAAAAAATCCCGATAGTATAGCAACCGATGGTAATGGCTACATCTCAATGCCGCTCTCTCTCTCTCTCTCTGAATTCGTCAGGAAGTTCGTGCAATTAGAACTTTGTTTCAGTGCGTTTCATTTCCGCATTGCATGCAATTTTTCTTTTGAAGGGGTGTGGCTAATAAGGACTTATTCGCCGTATCTAAGAGTTTGATCAATTTGAAAATAAAGAGAACAGCAGAAAAAGAGCATGATATTGAGAGTATAGTAATTCACTGTATGTTACGAGAAAATGAGGAAAGTAGTAAAAACCGAAATACAACAGTTGTGGTTAATATTGACGAGAATGATAAACAAGCTAAAGCGATAAAAAAAAAATGTGTTTAAAAAAATCCCGATAGTATAGCAACCGATGGTAATGGCTACATCTCAATGCCGCTCTCTCTCTCTCTCTCTGAATTCGTCAGGAAGTTCGTGCAATTAGAACTTTGTTTCAGTGCGTTTCATTTCCGCATTGCATGCAATTTTTCTTTTGAAGGGGTGTGGCTAATAAGGACTTATTCGCCGTATCTAAGAGTTTGATCAATTTGAAAATAAAGAGAACAGCAGAAAAAGAGCATGATATAGAGAGTATAGTAATTCACTGTATGTTACGAGATAATGAGGAAAGAAGTAAAAACCGAAGCACAACAGTTGTGCATGATATTGACGAGAATTAAAAAGCAAACTAAAGCGATGAAAAAATGTGTTTAAAAAATCCCGATAGTATAGCAACCAATGGTAATGGCTAGCCCCCTCCCTCCTCCCTCCCACCTCCCTCCCCCCCCCTCCCCCATGATCAATCAGAAATAACAGACAATGCTAAAATAAAGAAATGTAAACAAAACACATCATGTACCTCATCATATATCTCTCCCCCCCCCCCCCCCCCCCCCCCCACTATTGCCTCTAATTCTATTTCATGGAAGAAAATGACACGGAAGATACCAAGTGAACGCAAACTCCGAACATAATGTAATACATGTACAACTATGATCGAATATGATATTTTATGTAACCCTATTGTCGAAGAAAGACAAATATATAAGGGCATTCTCATACTCTCGAAAGACCCTCAATGCGAGCACAGTATTGTTTCAATAAATCAAGATGTTTATAGGAAAAAAATGTATGAGTTGTAAGTTATTTCTGATGTAGGCTTACAGCTGAGTGACCAAATCAAGATTTCGTTATAAAGTAATGTTGCAGTATCTGCAATAACAGCCCCTCCCCCTCCCTTTTTTTTTATTTTTTATTTATTTTTTTTTTTTTTACAGCGGATGACAGAATCGGGAATAAATTATAAAGACGCATTTAATTAAAGCTTTCATATAGCCAATGAGTGTTGTGTTTATTATCCTTTTGACACAAATCCCAGTCATCAGGTTAAACATTTAACGGACCGTATATACTGAATTTCATTTATATGTGTTCGTCTCCATCTTTGGTCTCGTTCAACCAATATATTTTGTCTATAAAACTTTGTTAATTCTCGTTTCATTTTTGAAAAGTTTTGTATATGACATGGATATAAATATATAATGGTGGTGATGATGATGATGATGCTAACAAGGATAATTAGTAGTAATGATAATGAAGATTAATGTTTTTTTTTTTTTTTTTTTTTTTTTTTTAATCTTTCTCTCTAATTGGAAGGAACTTGTGTTTATGTTGCTGGGCATTTTTCCAACATTGGCGGAACCTTCCTTCACAGGATAATTCTCATATTTATGTCTATTCCGCCGGAGTTACTCAAGACAAGGGTATCCTTCCGTGGGAAGAGATAGAGAGAAGGGTAAGGGGGTGCTTTTCAGAACATGAAATATGAACATTTCATTTGCCGCATAAATCCAAGACCGCTTGGGGTTGGATAGCTATATTTTATTTCGCAAACATAATTACATGCTCTAAGATGGCTACATGCCCTCATAAACGCAGGCCCGAGTGGCTCTTTGTGTTGTCATGTATTCAGTAGATTGACCTCTTCTTTGAAAACGCTAATCTTCCTTTTAATAGTAGTTGCTTTGGCATTCTTTTGTTCCTCTTATTAGAGTGGGGCCTGCATGGTCCACTCAGCTGAGATAAGCGCTTCATTTTGAAAAAAAGCATTTCATTTTGAAAGGTCCATTCTTGAATGGTGCGCTAAATCGGTCAATTTCAATTTATAAAATGAAAGGATCCTTTCTTATGAAGTTGGATTAAAAGGAGCGAAGTCGAGCTGTAGCCTGTATGTCGTCAAGATCAAGAACGCATACTCCTCGTGGCCGGCCGAAAGCGATGATATCACGTGATCGGAGCGGACACGTACGCGTTCGTCTCTAGGTATACGGGATTTACGATCCCAACAAGAATTTCGGGTAAAGTTGAAACGAAATCTATTTTTCTCGATTTTTTTCAACGTAACCTCATTTTTTTTAAAACGGGTATTGTGAATGAATATATCTACATAATACTACTAAGAATTTTAGCGCATAAGAGCTGATAGTTCGCTAGAAAACTTCGTCAACATATTAGGCATAAATCTCGGCTTCTGTAGAAGCCCTCCGCCACAGACTGAACACCTCGCTCGGCTTCTGTAGAAGCCCGTCGTCTCAGAAGGGTTAAGGATTACATCTATATCAACATACTTTATGCGATCTGCTTGCTTTCATGAGAGCTAGCGAGCGTAGCGTGGGAGTTTTGGGGAGATTTTCAGAAAATATTGCCCTTAATTGGTGTAAATTATGGGCATATTCGAATATATAGCGGAATAAGAATTCCTTTGCTGCGGGGGGGGGGGGTAGGCATTATGCCCCTCTTGCCTCCAGCTCCACTGCCTTACATTGTAGTAATATGTGTACCTGCTACTACATAAAGCCGCATCGATTCTTTGAAGTTAGATATGGCTTTATTTGTAAGAAACAACGGGAAATATACGTAAAAGGGGGCATTTATCCGAAGAGGAAAGGGCGCTTATCAGAGTTGGAATGGGGCACTTATAAGAAGTAAAAAGGGGCACTCATGAGAAGAGGAAAATGGCACATATTAGACAGGAAAAGGGGAGCTTATGAGATGTAAAAATGGCATTTATCAGAAGGGGAAAGTTGGCACTATTTAGAAGGGAAAAGGGGCACCTATCAGAAGTAAAAATGTACTTATCATCAGAAGAAAAGGGCACTTATTAGAGAGATAAGGAGCCAATTATCAGATTTTGAAAAGGGGCACTTATCAGGAGGGGAAAAAACACTTATCAGAAGGGGAAGGGGCACTTATTAGAAAGGAAAAGGGGCACTTTTAATAGTAAAAAGGGCACTTATCAGAGAGGAAGGGGGGCATTTTTCAGATGTAAAAAGGGCACTTTTGGGGTACTTGAAAAAGTGGGAGGGCACTGTGCCCCCTGGCCCCCGGGTGCGCCGCCCCTGCTCTACGTTGACTAATTTTCCGACTACTGACAAATGAACGGGCTGCATTCTCTCCGTTTTATATGTTATCATTCCTTGCTTCAGTAGGCTATTCAGGAATGGATAAACAACTGATAAGGATTGGCTGATGTATATAAATAATTAGCCACGGCGCAACCTTTACAGCCCGCCCCCCCCCCCCCTTCGAGCTTCTAAATCACTTTGAAATTTTATTGCCATGACAACAAGAATATCTACAATATAATCCGAAATATTCGTCAGTGCACATCCTTATCACAATATAACAAGAAAACAATCTTTTGCCTACTTACTAATATTATTGATAATGTAATTATTATTATTATTAGTATCATCGACATCATCATCATCACCATAATGACAATTACCATCATGTTGGGGGGGGGGGGGGGGGGACATGTTACCCTGTCCCTCTCGATTTGCGATTATAAGACTGAAGCAAGGCAATCAGAAATTACGATTTCCTTCGAATTTCGAACCTTTTACCTACTATTTCATGCCCTTTATACTTGTGGGCGCATACTGCACAAAATTCTGATGGAGATTGGGATCTCAATTAGGAAGAGGTTATTGACAGAAAAAGGTGATGGGCAGAAATAATTGAAGTCAATAAGAGCAATATATTTGAAAGGCACGCAATACTTTTAACCTCGTAATAATGATCCAGACTCTCTCGGATATCTGTTTTAACCATGAAAGAAGAAATAAATAATATTTATGAATAAACAATAATACTCTTCATGAGGAAAACAAAAACGGTATTCAAATCGATGTTCCTCTTGAATTCCCTCGTTAAACGACAAAGCCCACAAACTGATTTTAGCCTACCATGAAAATATATATTAAAAATATTTTTAAAAGACAGAGAATTTCGATACTGATAGACTCACTGCTCTTAGTAAATTCTAGTTTCAGAGTCCCCAGTAAGATAGAACGAAACAATTAGATTGTTATTTACAAGTGTTTTTATCGAAGTATATAAATACAAGAATAGATAGATACGTATTGAGAAAATTTAATACAACGGATCATCATGAATGTGTCCCGCAGACTTGACCCGTCATAATAGTGGTTTGCCGCGTAGAGAAAAACACGTAGAAGTACACAATAATGTAGCCGTAGAGGGGGATATAGCGTTTTAACGAGTCTGTAGAGAAGACCAAAAATAAATCGCGGCTTTTCAGCACCGGGAGACGGGATCGCTTTTGTCAGACACAGAGTCTTCGTTCCCCAGGGGGTAAAATCCCGGAAGCGAGAAACGCTGTCGCTGATTGGCCGCTTGCGTTCTTTTGTTTAAAATCCCCGTGCTTATGCACCACTACATTTCGCTAAGCTACATAACTTGACCCAATTTGGCAGAATTCTAGCATAATTCTCGTGTTTTTTTTTTGGTTTTTTTTTTGAGAGAGAATTTTTTAGTAAAAATACACCCCAAAAATGCTGATAACCTTTTTTTTTGTTTGCTTGTCTGAGAAATTTTGAGTAAAAAGAGCCCCAAGCATTGCTTATAACATTTTTATGTTTTGTTTTTGCTTGTCAGAGAATTTTTGAGTAAAAAGACCCCCCCAAAAAAAAGAAAGAAAAAAAAAAAAGAATGCTGATAACCTTCTTTTTTCTTTTTTTTTGATTTAGCAGATTTTTTTTTTTTTTGCTCCCTAGCATACAGTGTAAGTCCATTTTTGATGCTGGTCACACTGTTTAGAAAATTCTGAACTGCTTTTGGTTAAACAGTTATCTGCCGTGAGCTGTGGTCACATTTTCTGAAGCCTTATTTTGTAAAAATGATAGGGTTAGGGCTGGGGTTGCTGTTCAGTTTGTGGTTAATAAGGTTAGTATACTATTAATACATGGTTGGGAGTGCGTTAGTGCGATCTGACAACACAAAGGTTTTTATCGTGGTGTACTAATGCACGAGGTGTAGCCGAGTGTGTTAGACATAAAGATAAAAACCTGCGTGTTGCTTGATCGCACTAATGCACGAACTCACAACCATGTATTAATAGTTTTATAAAACGGGTCTACAATCTTAGTGTTTTCTTACAATCTTAGTGTTTGATCCGGATTAGCCGTACGTTAGTCCCCTCACCGTGCGTTAGTACTTTTTTTTTGCATGGTCACGTGGTGTTATTTGACCAATCAGGATGGCTACATTCTTGAACCCGTTTTATAATGTTTACTAATAACACTGTTATTTCTTAGTGAAGTTGGTTGTCAGAATACTCACAACACATGACCAGGTCTTGGACAGTCACTTTGTAACGTTGGCTGTTTTATAACATTTTTTTACAGGCATTGTATAATTCTCGTAATATCTAATCCCTTTTCCTGCCTTTTTCCTTGTTTCAGGAGCTCCGGCTGAAGCTTTTTACGGTATGTTAACCAATTTACTAATTTTTTAAAAGACATTTATATACAAGTCATGTACATGTATTTCACTCTGAAGGGGAAGTTCACTCTCATATAGAGTTGATTTTGGTAAAAAACGGGGGGGGGGGGGGGGGGGGGGGGGGGGAAGCCATAAACAGATTGCCGATATGAAATTTGCAGATTGTACAATAAAGAATAAAGAGACTTATGCATTTTAAAAGTTGTAGTCGATCAAACATAAAGTGGGAACTCTATATAATTTCCCTTCCTAGCAGATCTTTGTTTATTCACTTATTGACCAGCCTTTGTACTTATTTGGTCTGGCCAGCTCTGGCTAGCTAGATTAGTGCTGTAGCCAGACTATAACACAAATTTTGTCAGTCAACTCTGTAGTAGAGGTCTGGGAATATAGAGTTTTGAGAAATCCTGTTATTTGTCATATTTCATCATCAGAATGTGGACTTCCCCATGTATTTTGTGCATGTCTATATTGTCTGCCTGCAGTAGTGCAATACGCTGTATGTGTTGCATTGGAACAAAACAAAGCTCTCGAAGAAAAGACATATTTATTGGTGTCAAAATTTTTGATAATGGATCTAACTTTGTTAAAAATGACTGAAAGGAAATACATTTTCATTTCACAATATGTTCTTGCATGAAATTAAGTAAAATAGGAATATTTGGTATCATTTGAAAGGGTACATGTAGTCGATTTCCTGCAACTTTTGTACACATCATTGTGATAATGTAATAACACTACCAACACTATTAAAGTGTAGTGATTTGACTGTAAAATATTTGTACTTCGGAAGTGAAAAGTCCATGAAAAAGTTGTCAGAAATTAGTGGTTTTATTGTTAAGGATTATTAAGGATGAAGTAATGATAGACAGGTTATCGCCTTGAATAGCAGATGGTTTATTGTTCTGCTTTTATGCTGCATAACAAAAGGACATTCTCCTTGGGAGATGGTGGGGCAATGACAGGACAGGAAGTCTGCTATTGTTCTTTTGCCAAAAGCACTACTTTTTTACTAGTAAAGCACCACTTATCCACTCTAATCCTACCACCATTGTACAGCTTGTCCACTCCCCTTTCACTCCATAAGAACAACTCTCTCACAAAAAAAGCATCAGGGAAAGAAAACTCAACAAAACCACTTTTTTTGGACAAATTTTTCATGGTCTTCTAGACTTCCAAAGTACAATTTTTTTACGGTCAAACCACTACACTTACTCTCGTTAGTGTAAGTCATGGTTAAAGAAGTGCAGGTGTTTGAAAAGTAAGCATTGTTCGTGTATTATGAACCTAGAAAAGTTCTTTCCGTTGAGGTTTTTTTTTTCTATTTGTGAACCCACATGATCTCTGAACGATTTCAGCATTGTTGCCCAAAAAGTAACTTTGGGCATTTTGCGTAATTTGCATAAATCCAAATGGCTAAGCGCAAGACAACTTGATACGAATGGTGCCTAACCCTAACAGTGTTGTTCATCTTGTGCAGTGAAACCTGTGATTCAATACAAGTCCCTGATATAACCTCTGTTCTTTGTATCACAGGTTGTATGGAATAAGATGAACAACACAATGGTTTTTAATATGCAAATTATGTGAATTGGCCTAAGTAATATTTTTGGCAACAAAACTGATATTGTTGGGAGACCATATATATGGGATCACAAATTAAAAAAAAACACTTCAATGTAGAGAATTTTTCTAGGTACACTATTGGCTACATAGCACTGTCATAGTAAACCAGTGTTTTGGTAAAATCCAGAAAAAAACAAAACCCTGTAAAGCACATTAAGAGCTACTTGTACATGAAATGACTCTATTTTGTTTTCCCTTTCTGACAGTTCCTGTGCTACAGACATGCCGTGATATTTTGAAAGCTTTAGAACCTATGGGGCTGGCCTTTTCAGGCTACTACTTAATCGACCCAGATGGCCAGGATGGCAGTCTTCCTCCTTTCTTTGCTTTCTGCGATTTCTATTATGAGATGTCTGGAACAGGTAAATATCTCAGAATGTTTTATAGCCATCTTGTAGAGATCATATTTCATCATCTATTGTGAAGCGCCAGGACTGTCAAATCTGACAGACATGTGCGCTATACAAGAACCCACTATTATTATCATTAATATCTAGAGATCAGATTTTACTAGTAGTAGCACTATCAGAAATTTTAATTTCATTTGCATACTTTTAAACTCATGTAAACTTGAGTGACATTTGCATAAGAAAATTTGCTTGAGAAATTATTATGATTACGGTTATTATTATTGTTCATTATTATTATGATGATTATTGTAATATTATTATTAATATATTTCTTCTTATTATATTATTGTTATTATTTTTATTAGTAGTATTATTATTGTTGTTATTAATATTAATATTATTTAATCGTATTATGGAATCATGAACATAGATTCGGACAAAGAAATATTGCATTTGATATTTTGTGTGATTTAAGCTCTACACGTAATAGGGCTATCAGCTCGATACAGGCATCAGATATACTAAAATCTTAGATGTGGTTGGGAACATATGGGAGAAAATAGCTTGAACTTGCCCACTGGCAATGCATTAGATTTCCGATAATTTTGAATAAGTTTAGGACGCATGCTCCAGCAAAAATTGCTTAGCAGTGAATTTATAACGCTATTCCGTTCCTAAATTCAACACTGGACCCCAAACTACATGTACACCTTACCCAAACCTGAAACCCATCGTCACCTCAAATCATAACCCAAGCCCTAACATTGATGGAAAAAAGCTGCTAGTTTGACAGCATAAATAACGGAAGCAAATGTCGCCAGAGTTGGAAGTACTTTAAACATTGGTCAATTCTCATGAGATATTCCTAACAGAGTTTAATGATAATATTGTCTGTTGATAAGCCAGAAGGGCGTTAACGTATATACTTTAACACCTACAAGTACAAGTACAGTAGGTACCGCCCTTCTGGCTCTCAACAAACAATATTATTATTAAACTCTGTTAGGAATATCTTATGAGAATTGACCAATGTTTAAAGTACTTCCAACTCTGGCGACATTTGCTTCCGTTATTTATTCTGTCAAACTAGCAGCTTTTTTCCATCAATGTTAGGGCTTGGGTTATGATTTGAGGTGACGATAGGTTTCAGGTTTGGGTAAGGTGTACATGTAGTTTGGGGTCCAGTGTTGAATTTAGGAATGGAATAGTGTTATAAATTCACTGCTAAGCAATTTTTGCTGGAGGGTGCATCCTAAACTTATTCAAAATTATCGGAAATCTAATGCATTGCCAGTGGGCAAGTTCAAACTATTTTCTCCCATATGTTCCCAACCACATCTAAGATTTTAGTATATCTGATGCCTGTATCGAGCTGATAGCCCTACTACGTGTAGAGCTTAAATCACACAAAATATCAAATGCAATATTTCTTTGTCCGAATCTATGTTCATGATTCCATAATAAAATTAAATAATACTTAAATAAAACATATAGGACATACCCTGGACTTGCATTAGGCCAAAAAAAAAAAAAGTTGTATTGGCGTAATGGGCCATATGAGATTAGGGTAGGTAGGTCAATTTTTTTTTTTTTAAACCTCGGAGATGGGATATTTTAACAGTGAATTTACTCATATAACTTGTAAATGCATGCATGCACACCCCTACACACATTAAATTCATGCAGACATGACACACACACAAACACCACTAAAAATACAAACACTATTCACAAACACACTGTACGACTCCATATGGTGAAGTACAAAAAAACTTGTGAAAACAACTGAATATTCTAAAAAAAATCATACTCGTTTACTACACACGCGGATTAAATAAAAACAAGCGGATAAATCACAAAAAAAAAAGAGATGAAAGTTGCGAAACTCAAATGAGAACCGGCGAAATACGGGAAAAGATGGCGACTGCGCTGAAGCGATAATGATTGCACAATCGATATAGAGATATTGTGCTATCGTGATCGCGATAGTGAAGAATTTTTTTTTTGAAATCTCTAGGGTCGGGGACATTTTTAGGGTCGGTTGCGTTACGCCAATACAACTTTTTTTTTTTGGCCGTAGTATGTGTACATGTGTTATTCAGATTCTAAGAATAGGAATGTCAGAAAATCTTATGTTATTTTCATACATGTACATGTGAAGTCTGATAAAAATATTGGACTAGAATTGACAAGTGATATACATGTATTTAATGCAAGGTTATCCCGTATTTGATAGCGAACCATTCATGAGTTTTAATGTGCTTTTTGGTGCATGTATGTCTGAAAAAGCAACAGGCTGAAATTTGAGTTGGAATTTCACTCATTTTATATAAGCTCCAACACATCGGAATGAAACTTTTCTATAACATTTTAATAAAATACATGTGTATGAAATTTGAGCTGGAATTTCTCCCTTTGAACATGTTCATTTATCAGTTGGCAAAATATATACATGTAGCACCTAAAAATGTTTGTAGATGCATAAGTTTCAACATGTTATAATGAAGCATGATATTCTGTAAATATACAGGTTTTCTCTCTCTCTCTCTCTCTCTCTCCCATTATCTCTCTCTACCTGTCTATTTTTATTTCTTCTTTCTACTCTCTCTCATCTGTCTCATTGTTTTCACCTTCATTGAGTTGACTTTCTCTTTGTCTTGCTCTGTTTTTGTGCACAGGAGAGATGGAGAAAATGGGTATGTATTCTATTTTCTCATATTTGAATATGATATTGAAAAATTAAACCGATATATTGAAAATATAATGCACCCTTGGTACGATCGCATATTTTACCCCCTTCCACTGTAAAAAATCTGAATATCTGGGTCTAGAAATGTTGAGGGGAATCCCCTCTACTTAAATATGCAGGCTTTTTGCCGAAAGAACGTCCCTCTCGGGAGATCAATATGCAAACATTCAATGACCAACCGAGGTATGTGCGCTCTATTTACATGTAAATTTGTTGGAAAATAAGTCCAAAAGGTTGATTAAAGGTTTCTTGCGTGGTGACAATGGTATGAGATTATTTCTCTACATGACTTTTTAATTACCGTTAATTAATCATACATGTTCCATATTAAAGATCTACATGTAATTCTTATCGATAATCAACATTTTGTTGTTCCCTCTTGTAATCCATCATTGTTCTTTAAAATTTCAGAAATTTTTCTTTTCATCAGGTTTTAAAAATTCATGTTATGGTTTCCATATGAGTTACATATATCATGATGTGTTTCTGCCATGCACTGCAAGGATAGTGAATGGAAATGGAATTTTGCTGTTATTAGTGCACTCAAGATTGCAGCAATGGATCTCACATATTGAGAGCGAACTATTGTTGAACTAAAATCTTATCGAGTCAGGTTGTCAAAGGCTATGCAAAAATAGTTTTACACCTCTTGTGATGCGCTATAAACTATGTTTTCTTTGTTGTAGTCCCTGTCAATATCTTGTATGTATGTCAAACCATTAGATCAATTACTGTAATTCCTAAGAAGTGTGAATCTTGCCTTTAGTGAACATGAACTTGGTCTTTAACTACAAGTATTTTTTTAAAATTGAAAGTATGAGAGAACCCCTCCAGTAAGGCACTTTCAAACATAAGGCTGCAAACCACGTTAAAAATAGTTAAATGAGGTACTGTATTAAAAGTGTACATTGCCTCACATTTCTGTCTTATAAAATACATATCAGTCGGTACACATAGGGGCGATTGTTACACTGATCTGCTTTTTTCGCCTTTTAACCCCAAATATTACCTCTGTCTTTCCATTCACTGACATGGCGGATTCCGGAGGTGGTTAACTGCATCTTGTGTGAACAGGGCTTAAAACAATATTTTCATTTCTCTGATACATGTAGCCGAGACTGTAATCCATCATGACGATGAGGGCATGTTATGGGCAGATGAAGAGGGCTTCACACAACGGTTTAGATACACAGGTGCTTCAATCCTACAGATCGCTGCCCTTGCTAAGGTAGGCAGGCACACTTTCATACAATCGATCTGGTATGTTGTAGTTTCGAATGTGGCTTGTAGATCTACATGTACATGTATATGTCTTGGTACAAAGAATTGCCTACATCACAAGGAAAAGACAACTTCAGTTTGTAGGTCGTATAATGAGAAGTTGAAGCGATGAAAAATGGGATATTTACCCGTTGGCAACTGAATTATCTTATTACCATAGGCTGTACACAGGGGCCAACCGGTTCCTGTGGGCAAGGGGCTTACTGAAAAAATTGAGAGAAAAAGAAGTAGAGGGAGACAGCATATCAAAAACATGAATCCCTTTGTTGGGCTGACTGTAAACTGAAGTGTACCAGCTCATAAATCGCCAGAGATCAAAGTATGTGTAGATGGAAAGCTTTGATCACGAATGTTTAGAACAGAGAGGACAACTTGCGAGCAAGTACCAGTTAGCCAGTCTGTAAATGCCTCTTGTACTGCTTCTCCAAGGTTGGCTCTGTCATACATGCATTATGATATAAAGTAAACCTCCAGTTTATACCAGATTTCTTGTCTTCATCACCTCCATAATTTGAAGGTATCGGACAAGTGTGAGCAAATGATTGAATTCAATTGTGAAGGCTCGCCCATCTGGGCCGGAGAGGAACAAAGGGCATGGTGGACGGACCGATACGGTGAACGGATGGTCAACTGGGGTGATGTCACCACAGGAACCAAAGGATGTGCTTGCATGTCCACTGCAGAAGGTGAGTTTGGAGTGTAGACTTAATGTACATGTAGTGGTCCAAATCAGTGAAGGAGAATTTAATTAAAACCATGGTCTAAGCCACGGTTTAAACTTGCTTGTATACCATGGGATTAAAAAAAAATAAATGTACAAGTCTGTATTTCTAGACCATGAAATGGTAGTGTGATGGATGATGTGCATTGCTGAAATTCATGCGTACATGTATTATGTTTGTGGATTTTTAAAGCATATTATTATTTTGATGAAAATATACATGTACATGTATGCTGCACTGTCAATGTATGCTGCACTGTCAAGTAAAGTTTCATCAATTATCTTTGCGCTTGCTCTGTATACAGGATGTGCTGAAGGAGCTGCTCGCTGTAACTGTGATGCCAACTCGACTTCCATCTTGACTGATAGCGGTATTTTGAGTGATAAGAATCATCTGCCTGTCACCTCCGTTACCTTTGGTGACAGTGTCGGTGAGAAGGGCTCGTTCATGGTCTCTGAACTCAGGTGTAGTGGACAAGGTCAGTTCATTTTTGTATATTATTTGTTTATTTGAAACGGTTTATTGATCAGTATCGTTCGCGCCCCATGGATGTGGAAGTGGATGTGGATCTAGAGTAGATGTGGAATCACTATAGCAATATTCATTTACAGTTCTCTCTTATGCAAATACTGATAGTTGTTTGTTGTGAGAAATTCAAATAAGGTGGAAAGGGGGGGGGGGGAATGCAATAAAAAGACCCCAAAACCCCTATTATTCTGAGTGTACATGTATGTCAATGATCTAGAGTAGATGTGGAATCACTGTAGGGATATTCATTGACTGTTTTAGGCCGGAGTTCCCTCTTGTCCAAATACTGATACATGTAAATGATTGTTGTGAGGAAGGTAAATATATGATGGTTCTGAGGAGATGTACATGTAGATACTGTTTGTAGAAAATACACAGTAGATGTAGATGTGAAATCACCAAAATATTGTTAATTCACTTGTTTAGGGTTCATATTCCCTCTAGTGAAAGTAGTAATATTTTATTGTTATGAGAAAGCAAAGAAAACAATTGCTTAGAGTAGGCAAAGGTCAGCCTTTAAAGGGTCTTCTGTTTAATTTTAGCTTGGAAATTCAATTGGGATACATTGATGAACAATTTCAACCATTTTCAGCCTTTCATCTTGTAATATACTGGTACTTTAATCTAGATTAAGAAGGGCATGCATATCGTGAGATGAAATCACATGATGATCATTCATTCTTGGGCGGGGGGGGGGGGGGGGGGGGGGGGGGGGGGGGGGGGGGGGGGGGGATGTCCATGTACATGTATCTACCGAAGGCAAAATATTGAGGTTAAGACCAAGACTTGTTTAGAATTTTGTCCTACCTTTAAATGATTTATGAAAATGTGATGTACCTACATGTATACAAGCGCTTAAGAGCAAATTTTTTTTTTTTCATTTTCATGTATTTTCTTGTCTCATTTCTTTGTATACAGGCGGCTTAACTGCTCCTTCTGCTGAAGGTATGGCTCCTCTGCAGTGTCTTAATCCTTAGCTTCATGTAGAAGGGATTGGTATCACCCGTAGTTAGTAGATTAGAGAGGCAGTTGTGACAAGTGCTTGCTCACTGATTCAAAGATTAAATTCATGGTGCTCTAAATACATGTAGTTCCCTCCCACAGAGATTGTGCGTGGGTGACTGACTACTAATTGGAGCTCCATGAAGTGACGGATGCACGTTTTCACGACTATCTCTCTCAATTTGCTATGGTATCACCAAGCGTTTAGACTGATAAACTGCTTGTTTTTATAAAGGCCAAGCATGTCAGCATTTCTTTTATAATTTGGCAGCACTGATATTTTTAATTACTGCTACACTGTTCCATTGTTTGTTCATGTATCTTCAACAAAAGTATGTAAATGGGAATGGTATGGAAGAGTAAGAAATTCCAATTTTTGTGAGAAGATATGAACTTAATTATTGCAATGTGTTGCCAATTGAAGCATTTAACTGAAGAATTTACAAGAAATTTTAATCCCTTACAATTGTGGTAGAGATTGCATACTATTGAGAATAGAAAGTTTTCAGAGTAGACATTTAAAAAGTTATTAAAAATGATTTCTGTAGTTGATTCTTTAGTTGGCTCTCAGTAGATGATATGAGGGATGAAAACCATGTACTGGGATCCTTTTCCTGTAGAAGATCATTAACTCATGTAATTTTGTTAAGAGTTAGTGCCTTTTTGGCTCTCAGACAATATGAAGGATGTAAAACCATGTACTGGGATTCTTTTCCTGCAGAAGGTCATTAACTCATGTAATTTTGTTTAGAGTTAGTCCCTTTTTGGCTCTCAGACAATATGAAGGATGTAAAACCATGTACTGGGATCCTTTTCCTGCAGAAGGTCATTAACTCATGTAATTTTGTTTAGAGTTAGTCCCTTTTTGGCTCTCAGACAATATGAAGGATGTAAAACCATGTACTGGGATCCTTTTCCTGCAGAAGGTCATTAACTCATGTAATTTTGTTTAGAGTTAGTGCCTTTTTGGCTCTCAGACAATATGAAGGATGTAAAACCATGTACTGGGATCCTTTTCCTGCAGACTACACCTTCTACTTTGACGCAAACTACCAAGATCAGCATTTGATGAACGCCCTGCCTCGTCTTGAGCCCGGCCAGGAGTGGATAGAGTTCTCGGTAGACGCCCCTTCCGATGCCTACATCGCCTTCACTAGTGATCCAGATGGGTATCCAGAATATGAGATCGGTAGGTGATTTGTTATACTGTATATGTGCCAGATAAACATGTAGGGTTGGGTTGGGTTTTGGATTGGGTTTAAGGTTTAGGGTTAGGGTTAGGGTTAGGGTTAGGTCATACAATCAATTGTTAATAAATGACAGTCACTCATATACATGTACATAAAAATAACTCCAGGGAAATCAAAAATACAATTTTCATCAGTACATGTACATGCACATGTACGTGTAGGTGGTCTTTATGTACATGTACATGATACAATACCTTTTGTACAGGTTTCAATGAGAAACGCCCTTCAATGGGTAAAAAAATGTAGTTCTTGTAGACAGTTGATCTCTCTAAACAGGAGGCCACTATTAAAAGCAGATTTCACTGTACTAATACATGTAACTATGATCAATTTTTTGATGCAGAGATCTTTTCAAATTTACACTCTTAAAATTCTTTACAGCCACGTAATTTGATCTGTTCCACCAAAAATATCAAGCAAAAAAAGTTTCTAGAAGGTACATATATGTAGCAAAACAGAGTGGCCCGACATTATGGGATGTTAACGAACTTAGGTTGATTTTACTACATGTTATGTGTACAATGTATGATTATGATTTAATGTCAGCTTTGGGAATTCATTGATGTTGACTCACGTTTAGCACATAATATAGGGTCTAGATTCATATGTAATGAGGCAATTTTTTTTCCTCTTCAAAACTGTGTTTTTTTTTAGTACTTTGAAATATGTGTTGCTATCGATCGAGAGAGTATTTTTTTTTAAAGCTAAGTTAGCAGCTGTGAAAGGGTCACTTCTACTACCCTCATCATCACACTCTTACTTTCACACTCTCACTTTCACTTCCAGCCATCGGTGCCGAAGGAAACAGAAGGACAAATTTCTACGAGGGTGAGGAACAGGAGATCAGGTTTGAAACACCAGGCATTCTGAACACGGATGGGCCCACAGAGTTCCGCATCGGCCTCGCAGACGGCACCATAGAGCTGATGAAATTGGAAAACGACGGTGGGGAAACGCCCGTCGGGGCCGTTAACTTTGGGAGCGTGCATCCCTTCAGCTATATCGTCTTTGGATCTGCCCCCGACTCGCCCTCTAGGTGGAACTTCCCCTACCCCACAGCCATCAGTATGTATCAAGTAGTGCAGCCAAACCTGTATATAAAGGCCATACATTGGAAACAAGAAAAGGCTCTTTATAGGCACAAGTTCATTACAATCCGAATTATTTTGTGTGCAAGTTCCTTTACGACAGGTTTCAATGAAAAGCACCATGTAATTAAACGCCATGTAATTTAAACCTTCTTTTGACGAAGGAATACATCAACAGGCTTTTCACAGAGACTACGGCATGGTGTTTAATAACTAAAGCCTTCAATTGTGGATACTCACCATGGAAACGTACAGAGAACATCTAATTTAAACCTGTTTATAAAAAAAGCAGTCTTTATCAGGAGAATGTTCTTACTCTATGTACAGGTTCCCTTTCCTACAAGTTTCATTGAGAAACATCATTCAAGCCAAAACCTGTATATAGAGGCTGCACAAACATAAAAAAAGAGCCTTTTTGGGCAGATTTCTTATATACAGCTTTCCCTCACTACAAGTTTCAGTTTTAAATATTATCCATTTTAAACCTGTATATACATGTACGTACAGTGTACATGTACATACCCCCTTTGATTTATAGACAGGTTCCTTTTTTACTACAGGTCAATAATGAGAAACACTATTCTAGAGAAACATAACATGTGGTTTTTATAGTCAGCCGGTACTTATTTTCAGGTTTGACTTGTAGCAACAGTTCAGTTGTGGCCATTGGGTAACAGTGCAGAATTTTGTTAAGAGAATGTAAATACTTTGTATAAACTTTCATATTCATACAGATTTCAACAGTAGAAATAGTAAATCATGTACTGTACATGTTTTAGAGGTTGTACAGTACATACATAAAGCCTCTTTCAACATGCCCTTGTGCTATAATGCTACAGTCACGCTTTCACTGAAAGCCTAGCCGTAAGCACCACGTAGGACCAATTTTATTTTTAAAAATTACAATGCTCTAAACACCACATACAGTAGGAGCTATGTAGCTGCCGTAGAGCCACAGAATAATTGTTGTGCACTTCAGACCCTCTTAGAATGGCCGCATCTGCCATGTAATGCCATGTAATCTCGGGTCAAAGGCCGCGTAACGCCATGAAAGGACTCGTAAAGACCATATATGTGACCCGGCACCACAAAACCAGCAAAAAGTCGCAAAAAATAATTTTTCTGATTTTATCATATTTGGATAGAACAAAGTCTCAGCTTTAAGATAATATATGACACATTATAATTGAAACTTTCTAACCCTTTTAATTCAGCGAATGAAAGGAGCTTGTAAGAGAGGTTTGGTGGTATTAAATAGGGAGGAAATGAGCTCTAAAGTTGAGGCCTATTCAAGCATGCGGAGTAAGAAAACAAGAGAAAATCAATGGAGAGTTAAGCAAAAGGCCATAGCACCCACTATGAATGAATTGTCGGATGAGGTTGATATTTGGTAGGAGTGTTAAACATAGTTTATTCATTCTATTGCCAAGACTTCAAATTGTGAACTTTAGTTGTTCGAAAGTTATTATGATGCAAATGAGAGTGTTCTAATGGGAGATTAAGCGCACCTCAGTGGCCTGACACCTGCACTAGACAATGCCTATTCACTCCTTTGGGGTGTCTTTCTTTGTTACCTGTTACATAATACTGGTTTGTTACCTGTGTAGTCATTCTGTTATCATACATGTACATGTACATTAAACTTGTAATTTAGCCTATAATTAACTTGAATAGGACCTACTCTTTTTCTTGTTCACATTGATTAATCTATGCAATTTGTTTTACATAGAACTTACATACTCTTTCCTTGCTCACATGAATAAACTTGATCGTTCATAATTTTTCAGACTCTGTTTCGTCATCGAAATGGAACTTAAAACTGCTCTGTAATTTGCTTTCGCGACTATTGGTGAACTGTAATATCAGTATGATGAGATTGCTGAGAGTTTATTCTTTCTATCAGTATAAAAATTATTAGGGAAAAGATAATTTAAGGGTCGTGAGATTGCTTTGATTTTACGAGGGTGAGTGGTACCAATTAAAAGAAGATCATACAGGAAGGCTTTAGGAAGAAACCGAAGCTGTGCGAAAAAAACTGGTCTAGAAAAACTTTAAAATTCATCTTCTACTGTGTTTTAAGCTTCCAGATTTTGATATAAGGTACAGAAAAGGACGATCTTTCAGAAAAACCAAAAATCCCAAAATATAATTTTCCAACCCAAATTTCCATTTCAGCTGTTTACACAAAATCACAGGTTGCGACTGTTTGGTGGTTTTGTGGTGCCGGGTCACACATACAGTCATGTAATACCAATTAGCGCCACGTTCATGAAGCCTCCACGGCAGTGGACTGGGCTGACTTTGCAGGGTAAAATTTTGAATGTTTTTCAGTTGTCGCTCCACCTTACAGTTAGTGCCACTTTTAATATACCTCCTATTTGCTACGTGAAAGCCATGTCTCATCCTGTATTACATCATTGGCTTTGCGTGACTCTTATGGCCAGGCTTTATGTGAAAGTGTGACTGTAGCATGACATGATTTGTTTTGGCTTCTGTGCCCTTCTGACTGGCAACAATGGCCTCTTCTTATAAAAACTGACAAATTGCATTGCCCACTTTTACCCTCGTGAGTACTGTATAAGATATTTGACTGTTGATTACGTACTATCCTACCGTTGACCACAGTGTGGATACTGATCGAAGTGCAATTTGACCATACCCCACCGTTACCTCTGTGTGTGACACCAAAGTACTGTTTAACCATATATTATTGTCATTCCACCAGAAACTACCGTCTGCGATAATCAAGTCATGAACATAGCCTGTCCAAATGGGCAGTACATTGACCTCATGTATGCCAGTTACGGCTACCGGGCGGACGCCACCACCTGCAACGATGAATTGGCATACGCCCCGTGCCACTCTGAGAATTCGTTCTCCGAGGTACTCCAGCGCTGCCAAGGAATGGAAAGCTGTAGCTTCCAGGCCTCTGCTGGTGTCTTTACTGATCCGTGCACTGAGACACCTAAGTCACTAACGGTTAGGTAAGTCTTCTCATTTGACGCATGTAAATTATGAACGTCTGCATGTGCTACAGCTGCATATTTTTAACTCTTTAAAGCTGTCTTTGCGGGGGGGGGGGGGGTAATTTTGACCCCCCTGTACGAAATCCATGATAACCCCAGGACATCTAACGACTTTTACTTTGGATTGTCGCACAACTTTTGAGACCAAGTTTGTGAAAATTAGATAATCCATGTGAGGTCATGTGACATTTGTCGGGCCAAATTGAACGAACAGCGACATTTTTGCATACATTTGTGTACAAAATACTGCCAGTTTTTGCTTAATTTTGCTTATCTTGAAATTTATTGAGATATATTCTTGAAAAGAGAAAGTCATAAACAAAGAAATATGTAAGTAATAAAAAACAATAGAATACATAAATTTACAAAAAACAATAAAATGCAAAAGAATCGATTTGAAATTTGAAAGCTGTCATTGCAGTATAAATGTTGACTATGCTTATTCAAGGACTTTTTCAGAAAGATTAACCTTCATACATGTACCTCATTTTATTTAATGAAATAGTACAGTCATGTATGTAAAAACAGTTATCTAATTTGCATAAATTATGGTCCTCTTTCTGTGTCTCGATGTCCATGCAAACTTTTGTGTCAATTGGACCTTCCATGGCCAAGATCTTAAGGGGGAGTCAAAATTACCCCCTCATTAAAGATAAGCTCTGCCACAGTCAACTTTTGTTTCACGTACAGTGTAATATGTGTATCTTGTGGCATTCTCAGCCCCAGTCAAAATAAAATAAGTCTAAAAATAAAAAATATATGAAAAATAGACCAAGAAAATATATTTTCTCACTATTTCTTCTCTCTAAAAATAGACAGAAAATAGTTAAGAAATAGATTGAAAATAGAAAAAAAAATAACCAAAAAATATATTTTTAGCCTATATGTTTTGGAACACTCTAAAAAAAATAGTGAAAAAATAGGAAAAAATATACAGAAAATATATTTTCACACTATATTCAGCATGTTATGGGATCGGCTAAAATAGCCAAAAAATAGAAATATACAAAATGCATACATACATGTATTTTTCACCTATTTTTTTAAATGTCTTGTAACAGTTGTGGCACACTGCAGTCATCATCACAATAAAATACACACTCTATCATCATCTAACCCTCTCACAATCACATCACCCCTAAATAAAAAAGAGCTGACAATTAATGCACATACATTTCAGATTAGTGGAATTAGAGAGCCACAAGAGCATATTATAAAAACATATTTCTTAAAATATATTTTCTGTCTATTTTTTGATCATATGTTCTGTCACTAATTTACATATTTTTTTTTCTTTGCAATACTTTAATAAACACTGAGAAGAAACAAAAATACTTTTCCCCAAAAATAAATTGGCTTTGAATAAGAATTGAATGCTGTTTTCAACGAATGATGGGAGCTAGGCTGTATGCACATGTGGTCCAGAATACGTACCACACACAAGAACTAGTACATGGGACTGCAATACCACATGCTCTCATTTTGCATTAAGAAATGCCTCATTTTCACACATTCTTATCACTTTCACACGCTTCACACTAAAGGAAGATGTATAGAGAACATGAAAGAAAGTGATGTCTGCACACTTACACTAACTTGTAAGAAATTTAGAGTAAATTATCGATAGCTGTCAACAGCATGCACACTATCACTACACAGCTTCCAAATGAATTTGAAATATTCAGCCCTGCAACGTGATTGGCTCATGTATGAATTAGTCTAGCTTCAGACTTGCTATCCCATTAATGTTTTTCACATATTGATATTATTCTAGTGTGAGGTTAGACATCTTGATTCAGTAAGAAATAAACAGATAGGTCATTAAAATAACTTATTCTATCTTTATCACAGTAGGATAATTAAATTCAAAATTTCCCAAGCTGAATTTGGTTATAGTTTCCGAGACTACACAAATTGAGTGAAAATTTATTTGTTTCACTATTAAATGTTCTACTATTTTTTCTTTCTTTTTTCTACTTCAGCTTTGAATATGGCGAAAAGAACAAGTTGAAAAAAATAGAAGGAAAATAGTCTTCAGATTTACGAATGTGTAAAAAATAGCAAAAACATAGTCCAAGGTTTTTACTTGTTTGTAGGAAATAAGGAAAAAATTATAGCTTTCAGGAAAAAAATAAGAGTAAAAATATTCTATTTTTTCCCTATTTTATCAGGACAAATAGTAAAAATTATAGCCATGTTTTCAAGAAAATAGAAAGAAAATAGGGGGAAAGTAGAGAAAAAATATATTTTCACTCATTGAAAAATAACCTGGGAGGTTTTAGTCTGTAGCGAATAAAGAGTTAACAATAAACTGAAGTTCTGTACGTAAGAAAGATACTGGAATGACACTTGTTAAGCATGTTTCCATATTGTTCCTCTTGTACCAAATGATGTTGTGTGCCAGATATTTGTGATGTTCTTTCGATAATTTCCTATGAATTTTAGCCCAAGTATCTTGAAAGAACTCCAAATTGAGGCTGTCGCTCATTGCTTAAGTGCACTACCCTGCAGTTTCAGAGAAGTTTGTACAAATCCCTGCCCACATAGCTGTTCTGTTTCATACACAACGGTCAGAAGTGGCAATTTACATTCTAAATTCTTCAAAAGGCTGTTGATCCTAATATATTGCATGGGTATTGCTGTCTTTGAGCTGATTAGTGATGACTTGCAAATGACTTAACACCAAACCACAATGCTCTTTTTATTTGTTGTAAAACTTCATTGACATTGTACATCAATGTTTGTTTTACGAAACAAATGTATAGAGGATATGAAACAATTTGTACAGACAATATGAATGATGGATAAATAAGCAAATATGCATTATTATTAAATACATGTATTATATAAATTTTCTGGAACATATTTTTCTAATCAAGATCAGCAGTAAACTAAATCATTTTATTAAATGTTTCAAATTGTTCAAAGGATAATTATGCAGATACATGCACATGTATGATAGCAATTGAGTGATTTCTTGATACGTTACATAATCAACTAATAAAGTTTGAATAGTAAAAAAAACATGTTTTCTGATTGACATCAACTGCATTTGAACGGTGCAGGTACCGATGCATCAGCGATTCTATTCAGAAGACAGGACGCACAGGAGCCTGCATCAGTTTTGAGTGTAAGAATGGAGGCTACTGCTTCAGATCCAACGGTGCACCGCTCTGCAGATGTCCCTCTGGATGGACAGGGCCTACCTGTGAACAACGTAAGTAACAAGAATAATAATATTTCATGTACATGTACGTTCTTGTACGTGACAGCGCATTCCACATTATCATGAAACGTCGCTATGTGCTTCCAAAGCGCTTTGGAAATTATTACCCAGGCTTTAGCGCAGTGCATTTCAAGGAATAGTCCTATCAGGTACCCATTTACATTTACCTCAGCTGGGTCGAGTGTGGCAAAAGTCGATTAATGTCTTGCTAGAGGATGTTAGTGTTGAGTATGGGAGTACAATTTGTATAGGAATGTCGGTTTGGGGCAGTTTAAAGAGCAATCCAGCCTTTCTTACAGATTGAATTAGATGAAAACAGGAAAATAAGAGGAACAGACTGGAAAATTTTTTTAAACAAAATCAGACGAGTAGTAAGGAAGTTATAGTTACTATACATATGGGATTCTCAAATTGATCAAATTGATCATTCCACTGTGACACATCTTGGGACAACTCTCCTGTTGTTGTTCACTAGACTATCATTGATTTTCGATTTTCTCCTAAGCACCTTTTCTTTTAGGTCAGTACTCAGAATATATTATGGATAGCATGTTTGTTACGGTCATCCAAAAATAATAAGACTTCTCCCTTGTCATAAATTTGGAAAAAATTATACTGCTATCATTTTGTTTGATAGAACTTTAAAACTCTTGTGTGTGTTGGTGATTACATTTTTCAAAAATTCATAACTTATCTGCTTCCCAGACTTTTCTATCTTCCCTCGGAGAAATTAAGGTTAGATGATGATGGTAATAGCTACATGTACATGTGTGGGGAGAGATGATTTTACCAGATGATATGCATGCATTTTGTGTGGAGGTGTCGTGGTAGAGTGGTTAATTCACTTGACTCTCAATCCACGGGTTGAGGGTTCGGATCTCTTTCTGGCAATAGCGTATTTTGGCAAGACATTAATCTATGTTTGCCACTGTCCACCCAGGTGTACCTGGCAGGATTTATTCTTTGAAATGCACCATGCGCTGATTATGAATACCACAGCTAAAGCCGGGGTAATACCCTTCGGAAGTGCATAGGGACATTGTATCATAATGCGATATGCGCTATACAAGAACAGTTATTATTATTATTATTATTATTTAAAAATGTATTTCCCATCATCTTAATGTCCATGTACATCAGACATTGGCAGTGGTGTGGAATGTACAATGTATGAAGTACAATATTTTCTTTAAAAATCTCCTGTAGCTCTTTTTTTAATACATATGTTTGTATTATGTAAAGCCAGAACTTATTAATTTTTTTGCAAACATAGTTTCATGCATTTGATTCTGTCATTTACATTTTAGGTGAGTCTGTGTGTACCCACTTTGGAGGTGCTCATTTTACAACATTCGATGGTGTACACTACGAGTTCCCAATAAGTGGGAATGGTAACGAGGCATGTACGTTTGTTCTGGTGAGGCATGAAGCTAGCACCGGGGAGAGTTTTGATGTCCTGGCAAGAAATGGAGAGGTTCACATTGAGATCAATTCTCAGGTGAGAAGTCTGTGCGCCCACTAGCATGATCATTGGCGCGGTAAACTGCCGCAGTTTACTGCAGCGTTTCACTAAATCTAAATCTCAAGTACATGTACATGCAGGTCTGAAAAAAGTAGTTGCGAGTAAGAAAAGTTCCACGTGTACTCACCTGACTGTGTGATATAAGATACAGAAATATGAAGCGCAATACGATTAAAATACCGCAGCAGCATCTTGAATGAGCCCTTTATGTACATGTAGTTGTCTTGGTTATAGTGTAGCTGTGTATTAATGAATGTGCCCATTGTATTATGAAGACCATGATCCATGTCTAATACATGTACATGTACATGTGTGTAGTGTGTCCATTGGTCTTTTATTTTGCCATTTGTTTTCACCAGTTATGTAAGCAGATTTAGAGTTTTCTTTGAAATGTGACACATGTATGTACAAGGAATGGGCAACGCCAGGATCAGTTGCGGACATGACACCAAAAACCACGTCAAAAAATCCAGTGGTGAAGAAACCCCCCCCCCCCAAAAAAAAATGTGAAAACTAAAAAAAATTGTGTATTGTATATAAACAATTTCTATGAATGGCAACATGAATGGCAAGAGGCTTTTCTTGCTGTAGAAAAAAAGAGAGAAAAACATATCAGTACACAGCAATGGCCCCTACCCAAACTAAATTATCTGGGTGTTGTAACTTACAGACTCCATACTTGCATGCTTGCACTGTGCTTTCAATATGTTTTGTCCAGGCAGTTTTTAAGTGATATACTGCCCGATATGGAGGCAGGGATTTAGGTTTAATGTCATCTACATGTAAATTGTTTGCAAATACATTCATTTCCATAATATTTTTTATATACCTACCTTAAAAGAAAGTACATGTACATGTAGAACATGAAAATGATGCACTTCCATGTCGTTATCTCCTGCCCTCAGATGATTAAACTGGGAGAAGATATCCGGATAGATGGATCGCCGATCACCTCAGATATAAACACAAACCTCTACAACATCTTGAATAGAGGAAATGGAGAGGTAAAATTGTTTTAATATGTTCCCTTGTTTGACTTTTTTAATAATCGTTATTATTATTGTCATTATCATCATCATACATGTAGTTATTATTAAGCGGTCCATGCGCATCAACTGATCATCTCTTTCAATACAGTGGAACCTATACATGTAGTTATAAAGAACACTGTTATACCAACGCTTGTTATAACAAGGTAATTTTGCCGGTCCCACTTCTTTGTATTCTACTGTTTTTTAGCCCTGATATAGGTTTCATTGTAAAGAGGTAATGATTCCACTGTATCATCAGAATTTTCTTTCTTTCTTTATTTACTAACATATTTATCCTATACTTTAATTTCTTTCTCCTACTTTTTTGTGGCAATGCTAACTCAAAATCATCATGGTCAAATCTTCGTCAAATTTGTTAAAGCCATTAGGCCTTGTGAGAAGATGTGGCGGTAACATTTTCAAGATCATCAGGTTATTGTAACATCATCAAGGCACCATGTCGTCTTTTTTCACCAAAAGTCAATTCTCATTCTGTATTTGGCTTGATTGAAGTTATAATGCGCGCATGTGTGCATCAGCGTACATCCAAGTGTCGGTGCACATTTTGAAAATGCTCAGAATCGTCTGAAATTCATTTTGCATGCATTTCAGGCCATTTTGAACATTTTAAAGAGAATATGCGAGGTTTTGCTCACGTAGGCCTTATTTTGCATAGAAACTGTCATTTTCTTCAATGTAATTAAAAATCTAATGCTTAAGGATACATTCTATATGATTTCTTAGACATTTTATCCTTCAAATAATTATCATCATCATTTTCATGAAATAGTTTTACAGAATTGAAGACAGACCACCTCATACTTGTATAAATGTTGTTACAATGATAATGATAATAATTATAATAATAATAGTAATAATGATTATCATTATTATTATTATTACAACATTATTTCCTACGTTAGGGGGAATCGTATCAATGCGGTTTATTCCGTCACAATAGAAATTCAACGTTACAGCGAAAGCGACCATATGTTAAGGCGAATGATAACAATAGGCTGAGATAAAAGGATTCCCCCTAACACTGGCATGAGAGTTAATGTGATTATTATTATTTATCAATATTTATTATTATTATATTATTAGTAGTAGTAATATTAGTAGTATAAGTAGTAGTAGTAGTAGTACATGTAGTAGTCATAATAATAATATTAGTAATTAAGTAGTAGTATTGGTATTAATATTGTTGTTGTTGTTGTTGTTACTTTATAATCTGTGCTTGTATTTCCTTTCCTTTAGTTTGCGGTTGAATTAAACGTTGGGATGATGATTGAGTACAAGAAGGGTGGTGCACTGTATATTACAATGAAAGAAAACGCAGCTGCCCTCTCCGGGCTCTGCGGGAACAACGACGGAAACAAGAACAACGATTTTGAGCTGGAAAATGACGAGGTAAAAAATGGCAGCGACTTTCTTTCATGGCAGTAGGCCTCATTCACAGGAAATAAGGAAATGCAATTTGTTATTTGTGTACCTATGTGTAGCTACGTCACTACTTCTTAATCATTTTAGTGTCACATTTGCTACACCTATGATGACAACCCCCCCCCCCTGAAAAAAAAGGTAATTGTAGTTCTTGGATAGTGCCATTTCACTCTCTAATGCAAATGTCCAACGTAGTTTAGCATTAAAATGTGATGTGTTTCATTTATATTTTTTAGGAGCCCTTCATTACCCCTCTACATACATGCATGTACTGTACCTATTAAACTTGTATGAATAAGAATATTTGTAATTGTTGTTGCCAAAGTCATGTAAGAGAAGATTGAGTTCTCGTAAAGGTGAGAAATAATTTGCATTTTCTTGTTCTTTTTACATAATTATGTCAGTTTGGAAGAATATTGTCGTAGAAAAGTCCCCTGAAGACGATTGCTCTTTATACATGTACATGTAAATCCTCATTTTAGAAATAACGAGAAAAAGCTGAAAAGTTTAGACAACACTTTCATGCCTGGTGTGTGTGTGTGTGTGTGTGTGTAGTCCCATACCCCCATTTCTGTGTGTAGTGCATGCGACCTTTAACATGATTTAATAAGTTTCTTCTCATTTTGGTGATTCCAAAAACCTCAACCTCACAGTATGAAATAGTTCTTATTTACTACATGACATAATCAACCTTCCCACTTGCTTCCAGTCAGGTTCTTTCACAATGTAATTGCATAACCAGAACTCAACTTTATCTTTAAAGGCATTGATTAACTTTGCCCAGGATTGAAAAAAAAAATCACTGTTCCAGCTAATGCTGTAATCATAATTGCAAACCTTTAGCTCAGACAGGAATCGCCTGAGTTTTATAAGCTGATCGGTCGTTTATATATCAAGATATTTACGATTGAACATTGATGTCGGGATAGAGTACCACCGAACCCTAAAGAACTCTTACGGTTGGCATACCGCGGTCTATCACAGAATACCGTACGGGCTGGAAACCCGTTCTGAAATCGCCAAGCGCTGGTGCTTGGTTTTTGTGACTGCAGCGCAGCGAAGAAGCCGAGCGACTTGCGCTAGCGATTGATCGCGATTTTCTCTTTTTTAGGATAGTAAACGGGTTCCATTTTCTCTCATACTTTCACATATCCTTAATTATATATGTAGTTAGAGGACTGCACACAATTCACTGGCATTTGAGCTGATTTTAGAATTTTTCACAAAGTTAATCAATCACTTTAAGGGCAGTCGTCTCTTAACCAGGAGGTCCCAGTTTCAAACCAAACTGAATTTCTAGTACACAAATCACTAATTACCAAGTCTCTTGGATAGGACTTAAAAGATGTTTTCCTACATGTAGCTTCTCTTGTTGCTTATCTGTAAGCATAGTATACTTCCCTTCTTAGCTGTCAGATAAAGAACTGTGGTCTCTTAGCAAACTGAATTGTTAGTACCGCTTAGCGTTAAAAGCATTTAATCATTAATTACTGAGTCCCTTGGTTAGGACTTGAAGCTGTTCCTATAACATGCAACTCCTCTTGTCGCTTATCGAAAAGCACACATGAATACTTTAAATACCTTCTTAACAGTCGGGTAAAAAAAAGGACATTAAAAAATGATTCATCTTTAGTTTTCTTTCATCTTATATGCATCTTCCTTTATATCTCTAGATAACAGCAGTTGCGAAAGAGTTTGTAGAACAGCACACAAGAGGGTGTACTTCGATCACAGAAGATCCATGTGTGACCATGACAAGAGAACAAGCCCGTGATCAGTGCAGAGAGTACTTTATCGATAATTTATGTAAGTCACAGACTCCTGTAGTCTTGGAGACATGCCCACACCAGGAGTGCGCTCATACATATTTATATTCCTGCCAAGGCGTACACTCTACGTGTTCGCCTTCGCCCCTCACTCTTGTACTGTGCAAGGGTTTGTGTAAATGTATGTAGTAGTAGCGTTATGAGATGTGTATTGTCCTCCTAACCAGTGATACGTAATGTACAAGAAAAGGGCTATTGAATGTTTCTTATATTGTAATGCTTGTGTGGCGGTGTCTCCTTGTGACGTAATTTTGCTTAAAATTATTGTCTTCTATCTTGCTCAGATTTGTTATCAATTTAAGACACATGCTCAAATCAGATGATGATTGCTCTGTGATTAATTTCCTACGCTTACCACATTCTTGACTCGAACCCTCACCTAAACACTTTCAACCTAACCCCAACATAAAACCTATGAAACCTAAGACCCAATAGGCCAGTTCGTAATTAATACATGGTACAAACGACCCTGAAATGACCCCCATTTGTATGCGCATGCCCATCTGTTTTGGTGGACGCGCTACTTGTTTAACAAGTAAAATCATACTGGTGTGCGCATTTTGGTGCATACAAAGTGACAGCGTATAAAGGTCAAGTGTACTCTGAATATCAGGAACAGCGCTCAAAATACGCGGAGGCGATTCGCGATCGTATCTTAAATAATCACCTTCGTCAGAAAATCAACGGTGACGATTTTTCTATGACCAACCTTAAAAATCGCCTCCGTGAAATTTTACTGTAGCAGTGTAGCTTTATGCCACAAAACACTTACAAACCTGATTTCATATGTCTAATTTCTTAACTGTTAAATAAATTAACTCTAAGATTCAATATTCTTACGAAAAACGTCAACCTGAACCCGACCTGAACAAAGTTAAAACCCTCGGCCTCGAGCTCAGCTGTTTTATGTAAACAAACATACGATCGTGCAGCAGGCGCACTTGGGGGATTTGATAATAGACACTTTCTCGTGTGTGCGTAAGAGCGATGTACGGTAATATAAGCAGGCACACAACCTGCTGTCTATGATCCAACGCGCACTTCGCTACTGTACGCGTTGGATTGGATCACAGACAGCAGTTTGTGTGCTTCCGCACTTACGCACACACGGGAAAGTGCCTACCCGTACGTGCCTACTAATATACATCCGTGCACGATCGTGTATAGAGCTGCAGCGCGCGCAGACTTCGCCTTGCATATGCACCTTCCTTGACCATTTCATGAGTGTATACCTATTTCTAACCTCACAATCACAATAATACAGGGTCACTGGCAAATTGACTTGATATTATTTATGTTTGGAGTTGAAACCAAAACCTTCATGAAGTTACAATTTTGCTTGCAATGCCTTGCATTATTTACAAGTTAAAAAGTTAAAGATTATTTATTTCAAGCATGAATTGAATTTTCTATACTTCAAGGAGTACAAAACTACCTATATACCATGAGAAAGTACTTCAAAGCAGTTGCAGATTCTTCACCTTCAACAGTCAACACTCAACAGTGAAATAAAAGGCACAGAAAACAATTAAATTTTCTCAATGGTGTCTTTATTTTGTAAACCTCTTTAATAATGTTTGAGAAGTTGCAGAGATCCATATTTACATACAGCTACAGTACAAATAATCACTTATTGTCATGTCATTGAAGAACCAAGACTAATTAAGACTTAAGTGTTATTTCAGGAGGATACAAAGTCATTGACAGTACTAATTCCATGAAAATGTAAATATTAAAAAGTAGCCCCCGTCATTACAAAAATGACCTCCGTGAGAAAATTCATGGAGGTCATTTTTTTTTTGGAATTTGAAAAAATGACCTCCGTGGAAAAAAAATTAATTTGAGGCCTGATCAGGAATAGTATAAAATTAAGCATTAGAGGAATAGTTAAATTCTTGTTAATTTCCAGGTTACATGTAAGTCTTACATAGGTGCGCAGACATAGGGCTCCCCATCGTAGGGGCCATTTAACCCATTGCTTGCAGGCACCATGTGATTTCTGCACTGATCCCTTTCCATCCAGGGGGGCACCAAATCATGCCCTAGAATCGGAGTCTTGAACAATGTGTCTGGACTGATAAGGTCAACATTTTTCTTCCAGAAACAGAAACGCTTCCCTCATTTGTGAAGTTTATATCCATGGAAGATGTTTTATGCCCAATTAATGACCAAGACAAAAGGCATTTAAAGTCAAAATTTCACTCTTGAAGGTTCATTTATGACAGATGTCAACAAAATTGGTGGCCCAGAAGGGGTTAAACATAGAGGAATGAGAAAAGTCGGTTATCAATGTGTTATGGTACTGCACAGTATTGTTGAGATACATGTACATGTACATGTAAGACGTTGAAGGGATCAGAAAGATAGATTAATTCCCTTATCTTTAAACTACATGTATGAGAGTAGAACACAATCCCTGTAGATTTTATCTCTTGAATATTTGCATGTTTTAGAAATCCCATGATCAGTGTTGACTTTCTTTATAACTGGGTTCAAATGTCCGATCACTATCATGAATTCACTCTCTTTCTCACAGAACAAAGAGAGCAAGCAACAATCATGAATACCATGTAATGTGAAGAATTTCTTTGTATTTGTATGTACAGTATTTTTTGTATTGTATTGTATTCTATTATATTTTCTGTGTAGTGCTGGTGGAATGCAAATTTCCATGATTTGTACACCATGAATAGATAATCATTTTTTTCTTTCATTTTTTCTTTTTTATAGTCGGTATTTGCACCATTTTTGAACCCATGGATATGTTCCTTGATGAATGCAGCTATGACGTGTGTCGCTCCCAAGGTCACTGTGCATCTCTGGATGCCTACGTGACTAGATGTGAGATGATGAACATCATCCTGAATGAATGGAGAAAGACTGTTGGATG